>CM046310.1:34062585-34520085 GCA_025267735.1 Mactra quadrangularis
AAGTCGGACACGCCCATTTAGCCCAAAAATAACATTTTTTTTATATCCAGCTGTTATAAATCAATTCTAATAGGCTTTCAATATATCAATGTATAGGTTTGTTAGGCTGCTGAGTTAAATTATGAAGTCAAAATCTAAATTAAACAACTTAATATTGCGGAAAATTCAAAATGGCTGCCAAAATGACCCAAATTTTGGACATATTTGGGTATTATATTTACTGGGCATTGAATATGTTGAATCATGCCTGCAATATATCAATTAAAGGTGTTTTATGTTGCCGGGTTCAAATATTAACTCCAAAACTAAATGAAACAAGCAAATATGGCAGAAAATTCAAAATAGCCGCAAAAATAAATCATATTTCAGTTATAAACGGCATACTTAAAACATGTTATGTAATTTATGAATTAACTTTTGTTAATGAAATCTTAAAAGAAGACCAAAGTTATGACACTTGATTATATGTGTGTATATATATTTTATTCATTATATAGCTGAGGTAGAGATCTAGAGGTATGATTAGAGGTTAAGGTCTGAGAGGTCATTGGTTCCAACCTCACTAGCGGCACATAATATGAAGTCGTGATTGAAAAATGTGTCTTTGATTGCTTTACTTCATTGAGATATTGATGCATATTTGCATAGAAAAAGTCTTGACACTTTGGTTGCAGAGTAGAATTAAAATTCCCAGGAAATTTTATAGATATCAGTTACTAAATGATCATCATGGGTGACGGCTGTATGCAATCATGTAAGCAACTAAGCTACAATATAGATTGCAACTTTTTTAACAAGACTGTGTTATCTAGTTTAATTCTGAAAATATGATAAAGCAATTTCTCGGTAAAGAATGACTTTATAGCTTATCAGATTTCTAGATGCAATTCATTTACTTTCTTTGTTTCCATTTTTATTAAGTTTGGCTTATGTATGTATCAAAATCTTCACAAAAAGTAAATGGATCAACAATTGTTTTCAGAGATTCAAAGAATTGTATTCTCCAATTTTCAAATATCATAATAGCAAATGTGTCATTCCCTTTAATTCTGATTCGCAATTTTGGTTATACCTCTAATAATTTTTATACTCACTTGCATTTCTTTTATTTAGCCGTTAAAATAATGATTGAGGTGATGGTGCTCAATTATTTGGCCAACTGTGCACGTTTGAAACAAAAGCAAGACATTCTATGATAAGAAAATGAGATTGTGACAACCGGGTTAAAGAAAAGTAAAGAAAACAGTAATTGAAATAGACAATTTCTTTTTTGAGGGGTGGTTGATACAATCACAGCCAAACCAAGCAAAATGCAAGTTGTTAATTTATTAAACATTTGAATCTCTCATGAATTCTAAAACATACAGGAAACTTTTCAGCTCACATTTCATACTTTTTGTAACTAATGAGAATTTATATTTAAAGACATAAACTTATAAATACAAAATACAACAGGTATAGAATGTTTTCTCCATAACTGAGGATGAGCAGAAAACATTTCTACAGATACAATTCTACAGAAACTTAAACACAAAACCTTTAAGATTACATATTTTAACCAAATTTGCAGCTATTTTCCCTGGTCATTTGACTACTAGTATATTTATATTTATATATATGTGAGTTGCCTGATGATGTATAATTTAACATTACACTATTGGACTAATGAAAATACATAGATTAAAGACACCAATTGGCGAATGATTCATCCCTTCATGAATTGAACAATTGCAAATATATTTCTTGTGCAAGGAAATTAGTTTTGACTCTTGTGGGTTTGAACCGAAAATCCCTCTATCCATTAGTATCTTTATTTCAACTGGATCTTTGCTATAGCATTGATTACCAGTATACATTAAAAATGTGTTATTTTGGTGGCCACTTTGAATTTTTGTCCATATTGGGTTGTAAAAATTAGTTTTGACTTCATATTTTGAACATATTAACTTAACAAACTTATAAATTAACTTAATGTTAGCATGATTCAACACATTGAATGCCTAGGATAAATAATAACACGAATTTGGTAAAAAAAACTGGGTTATATTTGGTAGCCATTTTGAATTTCTTGCCATATTGGTTCCTTGAATTAAGTTTTGAACTTCCTTTTTGAATACATCACCTTTAGAAACCTACTTCTGGATATATTGCATGTATGATTCAACATATTGAATGTCCAGGATAAATAATTACCCTAATATGCTCAAAATAGGTTTAATTTGGCAGCCATTTAGAATTTCTCCCCATAGTTTTTTTTTTAAATTAAGTTTTTTTACTTCATCTTTGAATTCAGCACCTTAAGAAACCTGTAGCTAGATATATTGCAGGTATGATTCAAAATATTGAATTTCCAGGGTAAATAAACTCCGGAATATTTTGGTGGCCATTTTGAATTTTCAGCCACATTGGTTTAATTAATTTTGTTTTTGACTTCATATTTGAACTCAGCACCTTAACAAACATCTAAATTGACATATTGCAGTCCAATTCCATACAACTTATCGCAATTAAAGGTAAAAAACTGGTTATTTATGTAAAAATGAGTGTGGCCAACCTTCAGAGGGTATGTACAGGGTGGTTAATAGGGTCAGAAAGTAAAAAGATATGCTTTTTCTTACATGTCAGTACATGCAGCATCTTTTAAACAGGGTCTCATAAAAAAGTCAAATTAACAACCCAACCCCCTATTATAACCGAAACAAAAACCGTCTTTTTTGCTTTCTTCATATCTTGTTGTGAGTATTTTGATCGTCTCATTTAAACTTTACCTCATTTTAGACATTTGTCTTATGGAGATCGTAGTCATTATGGTTACAATGATAATGTTCATATAACTAGACTACACTGTGATGGTGATGAAACAGATATACAAGAATGTAACTTTGATCTGACGAAATCATGTTCTAGCACTCAGAGAGCATTTGTCATATGTGATGGTAAGTTTTTACTGTTTGTTTGTTTGTTTTGTTCTGTCAAACAAAATATATTTAATACTTTTCTGTTTGACCTCCAAATATATATGGACAAAACTAAGACTGTCTTTAATTGTGTGACACAAAGCTACAACGTTTCAATAAAGATTTGCGCTGGTTAGACCATTTACAATGTTTCTAATTATATTATATCCATTCTCGATAAATTTCAATTGCGTTGAAACATTCGTAAATAGTATACATTTTGCGTTACGCTTTGGAAACTAATTATCAACATTCACCTTGCTCGTAAATGTTACTGATTTTATATGTTTATACTTTACGGTCTCAGGTGAGATTTCTTAATCTAAAACCTTGAATATAGTAAATCAGTTAAGGAATAATTAACAAATAAGAGTAATAAGAAACAAAGTTTCAGTTTTAAAGTAGATATTTTTGCATTAAATGTATTATTACTTAAATATTAAATGAAGGTTATGCAGGATGTCCCAAAAGAAAGACAACACTTTCAATCATTGATATAAAATATTTAATGTTAGCTGAAACAAGTGTATGCAAATACAATTGATATCCTAAAGTAAAACTCACGCTTTGTTTAAATAAAACTCTGAAATAACATAATTCAAACTTTGACGCCATTTTAGTACTTTTGACGTTTTCCAAGCTTCCACCATTCATATTATTACCTTCTAGAACTATGCAATTGTCAATGATAAAGTGGCATGTTTTCTTGTTATTTTCGTCACTTATCAATTGATATTACTTAGTAACATGTTGGAGTCAAGAGGTTTGAATTTCGCTCATCACTAAACCATACATTGCAAAACGCATCTTCGTAATTGTCAACAACAACAGCTTCTCAGCGGCGTAAGTCATGTCTCTGCACTTGGTCAGTAATTGATAATAATGGCGTCAAACGAAACATTTCGAAAAAAAGTGTCATTTCGGAAATGTCGTTGAATATTACAATTTTTATCATTGTCTATACAAAATATTTAACTTCAAAAAATTACTTCATTGTTAACCCTTTAAAATGGTGTATTGTTCACATAAATATTATATTGTAAAGAAAAATTATTGACATTTCTTTTAGATTTTGATTATCTTCACATTTACATTTCAAGCTTATCCACTAAATATCACAGATATCAGGCTAGTAAATGGTACTGGACCATATGATGGACGTGTTGAACTTAAATATAAAGACACGTGGGGAACTATTTGTAACTATAAGATGAATACCAATGTAGGAAATACATTGTGTAGAATGTTAAACCTTAGGTAATTATATATACCTCTTCTCCTTATCATCTGAAACCTTACATTAGCTTTATTAGATCCGGGGTCGATTGCGCAGTTGATAGCGCGCCGGAATTTAGTTTCTTGTGTCCCGAAGTGTGTACCGGTTCGATTCCCACCCAGCGAGGATATACCCTTTTATGCAAATTTGACAATGATGTCAATTGCCTTCCATATATATGGTATATGGAGAAGTTTCCGGCCTTGTGGAAGGGTAGGTGAGTACTGGTTATAGACAAGGGTCCATGAAAGCCAGGCTAGGTGCGCTGGACGCCGTAAAATGACCTTAACTGTGTTGATACGGCGTCAAACCTAATTTTAAAAAAAAACCATTAGTATCTTTATCATCTTTTATAATTTTGGCATCAAAATGTATACGCATTGTGTAAATATCTTTCTTTTAGGACAGCCTTTGGTGTCCAGCAAACGATATGTTTTAATTTGTAGTTTGACATCATGCTATACAACAGCCAAGTTTGGACAATTACATTAATAAATAAGTATTACATTAATAAATAAGAGAGGTAATTGTTCCGTTTTGGGATGAAAAAAACTAAAATGATATCTAAGGCTGCAAATATTTGGAATCTGATCGTATTCAATTTTCAAAAATCATATTTGATTACAACTTTTAGTTTAAATTACAAATATGTCTAAAAAGGGTTTAAATGTCATTGATATAAATTTATCATTTAATGAACAAATGTGATATAAGACTTAATTAGTACCAACATAATACTTGAAACCATGAATTTCTGGAATCAGCTTCTCTTGTATTGATTACTAAAACAGATTTAAGAGTCAATATATGCTGCGAAACAAGTGTTGTAGTTCATGCTTCTACACGTATGTAACTCAGATGAATAATAGGTATTACATAAATAAATACTAGTATTCAAAATGTCATAAAATTTTGTAACTTTTGTTACTTTTGTAACTGTTTTTATATGGAATTTTGTAACAGTAAACATTTGTTACAGAATGTACTTAATTTAGTTCCGGTTTTCAATAACCTGAGGTTAAGCTTTTGATCATTGTCACTTTCGGCATTTTCGCTATCAGAGACACTGTGCAAATGATTGGACACTCAAGTCCGTACCATTACAGGAGCGGCAACTAGAAATGCAATTCGTTCGACGGCTACATCGAATCACTTTAACATATCTTCACGGACTAGGGCTGCGGCGAGTATCCATGTACTCGAATACTCGCAATCCATACCAGAAAATCGAGTACGAACATTCGTCACGTCCGAAATCGTCGGATCGCGATCTATTTTTAGGGAAAAAATTAAGAACATTTTCAGCTTACTAACAACTATCACGGACAGACTGTAACTTAGTCTTTACATACTAAACATTTCCATTAACAGACTCACATTCCTACTCACATAGATTTCGGACTTTATTGTCCTTCCATATTTGTGCTTGTATATGTTTAGAGAGTTTATTTCAAGATATTAGGCCATTGGCCTATGAATCTATAAGCATAAATAATGTAAAAACTAAAAAGACATTGTAATTATACATGTAATACATTTCAAAATGCATATTATGTGATATAATAATAATAAATTATTATTATGTGAAAATATATCTTTATCATATCAATATTATACATTCCGGTGAGAAATATGAGGGACACCCTGTGGTGGCAATATCTAGCAAACGATATGTTTTATTTTGTAGTTTGACATCATACTATACAACAGCCAAGTTTGGACAAGGAACAGGTCCAGTTCTTTTTGGAGAGGTTGATTGCCATTCTAATAATTCCCATATAAATGACTGTTATGACTTTAGCCCCGTGGATAAATGGCAATGTGATCATCAAAGCGATACATCTATTATTTGTACAGGTAATCAATTGCTGATTTAAAAAAAAATAATACCAATTATGGAACTAAATTTTTAGTTCTGGATTGAGTTGCAATAAAATATATATTCGAATTTAATAAATATGTTTATAATCAACTACACAAACAAAAGACTTATAAAGTCATATTAAAATATAAGGGATGACATTTTGATTTTAGTGTAATAGGCACTTAAACGATTAAGCAATAAATGTTATGCTAACTTATCCCGTTTCCGAATCATAAACGAGAAATATTCTTCATCAAATTGTTGCTGTATATAGATAAATAAAACATGCTTAGAATGTTATATTTCTGATATTTTAGACTGTGGTTTACCCAGTATACAAAATGGAACGATTACATCATCAAATGGTAGTATAATGACAGTTACATGTGATATAGGTTATGTACCTACAACATTTATCATAGAATGTTTAATTAACGGCACATGGTTACAGAATGAAACATGTCAAGTATATGGTAAATAATTTAACAGTTGTTTATTTGTTTATAGATGTACAAAATAATTTTGATAAGTTGTTGAGACTTTGTTTCTATCATATCAGAGACAAAACATAAATTTTGCGCCACTATGATTTTAGAGGATATATATCAAAGCAATGAATTATCTTGTGCCACAATCTACAAAGGTAGTTCAAGTAAATGGTAATACAGAATTTCAGCACAAATAAGTATTTCTGTATTTATTATCTAGTCATGATTATATTAAAGGTGTTGTTTATTGTTTTGTAGGATATCCATTAAATATAACTAATCTAAGACTTTTCATTTTTATTTTTTTAACGTCGCATTCAACACATATATAGGTCATATACACGACAGTCAGCTCTTCCTATTATAGGTTTCCTACAACCGACAACTCATGTATAGGGTATGACCTGCCGCGACCGGGATTCGAACCCGGATCTCCGGATTCGTAGTCAAACATGCTAAGGACTACGCCACGGCCGCGGCTGGATCTAAGACAAGCTGATGGTATTGTGTAAGGTGCTTATTGTTTTGTAGATATGCATTAAATATAACTGATATGAGACTAGCTGATGGTATTGTGTAAGGTGTTTGTTGTTTTGTGGGATATCTATTAAATATAACCGATATGAGACTAGTTGATGGTATTGTGTAAGGTGTTTATTGTATTGTAGGATATCCATTAAATATAACTGATATGAGAATAGCTGACGGTATTGTGTAAGGTGTTTATTGTTTTGCAGGATATCCAATAAATATAACTGATATGAGACTAACTGATGGTATTGTGTAAGGTGTTTATTGTTTTGTAGGATATCCATTTAATATAACTGATATGAGACTAGCTGATGATATTGTGTAAGGTGTTTATTGTTTTGTAGGATATCCATTAAAATATAATTGATCAAAGACTAGCTGATGGTATTGTGTAAGGTGTTTATTGTTTTGCAGGATATCCATTTAATATAACTGATATGAGACTAGCTGATGATATTGTGTAAGGTGTTTATTGTTTTGTAGGATATCCATTTAATATAACTGATATGAGACTAGCTGATGGTATTGTGTAAGGTGTTTATTGTTTTGTAGGATATCCAATAAATATAACTGATATGGGACAAGCTGATGGTACTGTGTAAGGTGTTTATTGTTTTGTAGGATATCTATTAAATATAACTGATCTAAGAATAGCTGATGGTATTGTGTAAGGTGTTTATTGTTTTGTAGGATATCCATTAAAATATTACTGATATGAAACTTACTGATGGTATTGTGTAAGGTGTTTATTGTTTTGTAGGATATCCATTAAAATATAATTGATCAAAGACTAGCTGATGGTATTGTGTAAGGTGTTTATTGTTTTGTAGGATATCCAATGAATAAAACTGAAATGAGACTAGCTGATGGTATTGTGTAAGGTGTTTATTGTTTTGTAGGATATCCATTAAAATATTACTGATATGAAACTTACTGATGGTATTATGTAAGGTGTTTGTTATTTTGTAAAATATCAAATAAATATAACTGATATGAGACTAGCTGATAGTATTGTGTAAGGAGTTTATTGTATTGTAGGATATCCATTAAATATAACTGATATGAGACTAGCTGATGGTATTGTGTAAGGTGTTTGTTTTGAAGGATATCCAATAAATATAACTGATATGAGACTTGCTGATAGTATTGTGTAAGGTGCTTATTGTTTTGTAAGATATCCAATAAATATAACTGATATGAGACTAGCTGATGGTATTGTGTAAGGTGTTTGTATTTTGTAGGATATCCAATAAATATAACTGATATGATACTAGCTGATGGTATTGTGTAAGGTGTTTTTTGCATTGTAGGATATCCATTAAATATAACTGATATTAGACTAGCTGATTGTATTGTGTAAGGTGTTATTGTTTTGTAGGATATCCAATAAATATTACTGATATGGGACTAGCTGATGGTACTGTGTAAGGAGTTATTGTTTTGTAGCATATCCAATGAATATAACTGATATGAGACTAGTTGATGGTATTGTGTAAGGTGTTTGTTGTTTTGTAAAATATCCAATTAATATAACTGATATGAGACTAGCTGATGGTATTGTGTAAGGTGTTTATTTTGTAGGATATCCAATAAATATAACTGATATGAGACTAGCTGATGGTATTGTAAAAGGTGTTTATTGTTTTGTAGGATATCTTATAAATATAACTGAAATGAGACAAGCTGATGGTATTGTGTAAGGTGTTTATTGTTTTATAGGATATCCATTAAAATATTAATAATATGAAACTAACTGATGGTATTGTGACAGGTGTTTGGTATTTTGTAAAATAACAAATAAATATAACTGATATGAGACTAGCTGATGATATTGTGTAAGGTGTTTATTGTTTTGTAAGATATCCAATAAATATAACTGATATGAGAATAGCTGATGGTATTGTGTAAGGTGTTTGTTATTTTGTGGGATATCTATTAAATATAACTGATATGAGACTAGCTGATGGTATTGTGTAAGGTGTTTTTGTATTGTAGGATATCCATTAAATATAACTGAGCAAAGTTTAGCTGATCGTATTACGTAAGGTGTTTGTTGTTTTGTAAAATATCCAATTAATATAACTGATATGAGACTAGCTGATGGTATTGTGTATGGTGTTTGTTTTGTAGGATATCCAATAAATATAACTGATATGAGACTAGCTGATGGTATTGTGTAATGTGTTTGTTGTTTTGTAGGATATCTAATAAATATAACTGAAATGAGACTAGCTGATGGTATTGTGTAAGGTGTTTATTGTTTTGTAGGATATCCAATAAATATAACTGATATGAGACTTGCTGATGGTATTGGTTTATATGACGGAAGATTAGATGTTAAAGTAAACGATACATGGGTAACTGTGTGTTCTGGATCTTTTTCATCCAGTGATGGCAGGGCAATATGTAATATGTTGTTTAACAGGTCAATATGCTATATTTATATATAATTGTTTCATTTTTAATTAATGTGAAAGTTCTGTTACATCGTTGTTTTTATTCCAAGAAAATTTATCCGCAGAAATGTCAAATTCTGTCAATCATTTGATACGGAATCCGCAAATACTTTGTCATTGTACGAGTATAATTTATTGTTTATATGCCTTTATATTTAACATGTTTCGGCTAAACTTCAAAATATGGCTATGGTTGATTTTAAAGTGTATTATAAAATTGTTTTAGCACATATAGTGGCTACTCCATAAATAAAAACTACTATGGCAGCGGATCAGGACCAATATTTATTGATCATCTTGATTGTGTAGGAACAGAAACACATATCAACCAGTGTAAATACAATGTTCTCGATACATGTAGTGGTTATTCATCGGACATTGCTGTTATTTGTAATGGTCAGTAACTGTTTTATGTTTTAGTATTATTTGTAACCGTTTTAATACTTTCCAGATATTTTTACTACCATTGGACAAAGAAATGTATTGTTTTCTCGTTTTAAACTGAAAGACAAACCTAAAAATAAAAATTATAGATATATAGATTCAAATTATCGATTGGAACCCAGTACACTGTTGTCACCACGTGATTAACTTTGTGTTTGTACACAACATCACTTGGCTTCTAAACAAGTTAACAGTTGACACGCATGCATTTTTGGCATCTTCTTGTTGCTATAATTCAGCGGAAATCATAGAACGGGTTATGAGTCTAAATATCACGCATTTAGTCGACATGGAACTTTGACAACTAAGGAAAAGAAAACATGTAGTGCAATGAAAGTACTTTTTTTTACTTGAAAAGCACTTCAATAATCAAACAATTTTAATGACATAAATTATTATATTTGTTTGTTTCCAAATACCTTGCATGACTTTACTATGTGTAAATATAAATCGTGTTTTCAAATATTAGCTTCACCGATATAAATTTTGCTTTCACATATCAGGTGCACCATTGAACATCTCTTCTATTCGATTGACTGGTGGCACTGGACCTCACAATGGACGTGTTGAATTACTGGTTGATGGAACATGGGGAACTATTTGTGGGTACGGGTTTGGTGGTGAAAATGCAGCAGACACATTATGTACGATGATGAATTTAAGGTAACCACTGTTATTGAAATCTAGTGCCTGGTTGTTCAATTAAGTAATTGTTGATATTGAATTGTAATTCTGAAATAAAAAAGGAACCTTAACAACATGTACAAAGAATAAAATACCGGAAACCCATTGAGTGCCAACTGAATTACTAGAAACGCTGTCCATTTTAAAAGGGGAATTTCCACTGATTCCCAATAAATGTACGAAATACAGTGTTTTTTCTACCAATATTTTTTAATATTTTTGATGAATTTTTGTACTTTTTTGTTAAGCCGGCATATTAAATACACTTCATTTGCACTTAAATTCATCCAAAATATAACCATTTTCACTGATATTTGCGTGAAAATGGCATTGTTTTGCCAGCATAACAAATAAACAAGAAATCTCGAACGTAACTTTTTTAAGCCAGCATAACATTTTAGATACAAATGCGAGGGATGATCCAAGATAACATGGAATTCTGCTACAGTTAATGTTTGTCAGAAAAGAAAATACATAAACTTAAATAGGAATATGGTCTGCATATGCTTACATAATATCAGAAAAATGACTAAGTAAAAAGTAATGATCATTAGAACACTATCACTATCAGTGACTCGGAGCGAAAAATATGGGTAGAAATACACTGTTTTTCGTTCTTTAATTTGGAATCAAGGGAAATTGCCTTTTTATCGACTTAACTGTTTTAGTAAATGCTACTCTTTTTCAATCTTTACTGGTTTTATTTATTCATATGTTTTATTCTACAATATATCAGCTCATATCCCTGCGGTCAGTTAGCTTAATAACTGGTAAGGCTTAATCTTTGGATTTAAATGTTATTCAGTTACAATGGGAATTCTGCTGTCAGTGACTTAAAGTGTCCTTTTTAGAACCAGTGGTAGAAAAAGTATAACCGTAGACAGTATTAACATTAATCAATAGATTTTTTTACTGAGTTAACTGGGAGGAATCATTTTCATTTAAACAATTTGTATTAATGTCAAACGTCAACATCCCATTAAAAATGATACATACTCCTTTTGTAAAGGTGCACTATATTATGCTCTGGGATAGTAAATTATTTGCAGTTATGAAAATGAAATGGTACTATACTCATCATGGAAGTCAATACATTCTGCAAGGCAGACACAATGATAAGTAATTAACAAGCATTTATTCGTATTCGTATGTTTCGTATTTCATTTAGGTAAGTATCCATTTGCTTTTTCACACCTTAAATATTCGTAACTGACTTGTGTATTAAAGCTTGTTGTCATACTCTTGTATTTGCTTTTACGCACTTTGAATACATTATCTAACTTTTTTTATTGAAGATTATCATCATACTACCTTATTCCAACATACGGAGTCAGCTCAGGACCAACATTTATAAATCGCCTGTCATGTAATGGACACTACGACAATATAGATCAATGTTCCTACAGAACACCATCAAAAGGTTATCCAAGTTATTGTTCAAAAACCTACGATGTGTCACTTGACTGTACAGGTTAGTAGACATTGTTATTTTCTTTTTACCTGTAAAAATTATTAATTTTTATAAATAATGAATGTTAACGTGTAAAATAATATTGGTTAAAATTTGAAACAGTTTTTTGTTATACTAGAAATATTTTGATAAGTCGGAGTTGGCATAAATCGAAATAGCTAATATTCTCTTTATAGATTTAATTCCGGTATCTTCCAAACTGATAAACTTGTGTGTCAATTCAGTTTTGTCAGCTTGCCATTTTCTTAAATAATTGTTATTGAATTTATTTTAGATAAAATTGTTTCATAAGTGCAATGCAAATGGAAGTTTCAAAACATCAACAAATATGAATAAATGTAAAAATCCCCTGCTTTTATGATAACCCCTGATAATGGTTCTATTAAGCAATCTTCACACTAACTACTAAATATATGTAATATCTGTGATATCCAAATACAGAATATCCATATTTTAAGCGAACTCATTCAATAAAAGTTTTAATAACACTTAAAGACATCTTGCAGAACACCTTGTACATCACAGCAACTTAAAAGGTTTCATCAAAGCCGCAATCAGGAAGGCAATTGTTCAAGAAGATTGCAAGTTAGTATTTAAAAGCTTAAATGATGTATTACGAATTGTTGGGTTTTGCTTTGCACCCTTAGTCCCTATTCTCGTGTGACGGACTAAATTTAGTGAGAATATATCCATGATACCGAAATAAAATGTTATGTTTCTTATTACAGATTATAGGGTGAATATAACAAATATGAGATTACAACCTGGTCCATATCATGGTAGAGTAGAGATAGAAGTTAATGGTACATGGGGAACAATTTGTCACAACTTATGGGATAATAATGATGGTGCAGTAATATGTCGTATGCTGAATCTCACGTATGTATGAAAGGACAAAAATCCTTCGTTAAAGTAACGCTGTACTTGGAGTGCGAAGAAAAAAGACATTTTCTATGTTAGACCCCCCTCAAATAAACAATATTTTGGTGTTTTTCTTTGCATTTCAAAGTGAAACTAGATTCAAACCGAATGTAGAAATTGGTTGTTTATACTTAAAACAATACTTCCTTACAGTATGTTAAAGACCAAATCTTGTTATGGAAAACAATAACTCAAAATTACGTAATTACCCTCTGAAACATACGGTTATAAACGGTAATATAAGCGTATGAATGCATTTAGTGCGCTCTTATAAAAGTAACCCTCTTTTAAGAAATTGACATATTGTCATACTTAGAAAGAACAATGGTTTGAACAGTTTATTATGTCTTTAATGTACGTTATATTTTGATAATTTCATAGTTGTAAAACAATTTTCAAGTCTTTTGTTAATAAATATTTCTTCATGAAGTGATATTAAACATAATAACTACAATTTAATTTCATTCATTATAGGCAGTATAATATTTAACAGTTTACCAAATACTTGTGTGTGTAATCAATGTAGTAATGTTTAGCCTAATAAGTAAGGTTATCATTGGATAACTTAGTTGTATATCGGCATTGGTTCGTTTCAGAAATAATTTGAAAACCTTTAAATATATACATAACTAGCACTAAAATAATTTTTCATGTCTATCGGGTTAAATACCAAGTGCCATAACCCTAAAACCAATTTCACTAATTGAAATGCAGTTTTAAAGATTAATTGACTATCTTACATTCAGTTAGTTGATATATTTAGTCGTTTTATTCAACCTTGTTTAGTCACTTATACTGGTTAACTCCATCGTTTGACCTGAATGTTATATCATTATAATGACTTATCTATGGTTTATAACAGTGCAATGTTGGCGATATAATTAATGCAAATTTATCTTTACATTCATGTACTTATTTGATAAGATAACCCACCATGTGTATTTACAATCATGTTTCTATTTCAGTGTAGGGATTGTTTATGGAAATTCATACTACGGAGGAGGAACGGGGCCTATACATTTAGATAGAATAATTTGTTCTGGGAATGAGCTTGATATAAACCAATGTTCATATACTTATACCAACAGTTGTACCCATGAACAAGATTCATCAGTAATATGTTATGGTTGGTTACAACAGATTAATGCCCTTTTATAGTATTATTAGACAGGCGTTGTGGTATTGTGCACAAATAATGACACAATGAAATTAACACATAGTTATTTGATAATGCAAATTATAAGTTCATTATAAAATACTGATAAACATGTATATTTCTGTACGATAAATATGTTGTATGGAAATAACACTTATTGGCCCTGGTGCAATAACAATTTTTTGCGCTCTGATTGGTTGAAAAATAGGGTCAATATCAAACAAACTAAGCATTTATTTAATCAAACTGTCATTAAGAAATGTGATTTGATATAGAGTCTGTAATTTTCCTCGAGGCCGTCGTCATGGCCCCGACCTTCATAGTTGTTTTTCTTCATAGGATTAATTGAGAACTTGCTTGACAGTTTAAACGTATATTTACGTTTGCTTTTTCATTATTAATTTTACAATTACAGATATATTCACGCATTTTTTTACTTATACGTCGCCGGGCTATCTCAGTTGAGGGGACGCAAGTCTACCGATAGTAGGGTCGTGTGTTCGATTTACGGACGAGTCATAATTTCATGGATCTTGGTCATGAAATTATTTCTACAGCAATGCTCCTTCCTACCAATGATTTTTAATTAGGTATATCAATTGTCAGCCACTGGCTAAAGTATGCGCTTAGTAGTTGGTTAATAACTAAATCCAGAGATTTGTTCTTTCTAGGAACAGCTAGTAGGTCGACTGACCGCCGCTATATGATCCATGCAATGTGTTGCTCCACAAAACAAACAATGTTAGTTACATTATACTGTACCATTTGAAGGAGGACTAATGCTACATTAAACAATGGTAATTATGGGATAATTACCACCCTATATTTCCTTTTTTTTAATAAAAGATCTGATGTCGTACTTATTTAAATAATTATTTGTATGACTTGCAGGTTCATATCTGAATATAACAGACGTTCGACTTGTAAATGGAACAGGTCCGTATGATGGAAGAGCAGAAATAAAAGTAAATGGTACATGGGGAACAATATGTGATCGTAACTTTGATATCAATGATGCTGATGCTTTTTGTAATATGTTAGGCTTAAGGTATTTGAAAATATTAATTAAATAGCAGCCATCAAATATGGTTTTTTTATGTTTTTTATGTTTCTTTTTGCATAGATTTACTAAGGCGTGGCTTTGGTGCAACTAAAATTATTTAAATGATTTGTTTCATTAGAGTAGTAGGTCCGCTGAATACAGTAAATCACTGAGCAAACTTGATATGAGCCGTTATTTGAGAAAAGATACCTTCATGTCACTTTCGAACGACGTCAGGAAAACGTTCTGAACGTCGCCGATACATGACGTACTCCGCACATTTTCATTACCATACGTTTTTTGACATTTTCAGATATATCTTTTTTTGTTTATATAAGTATTAACTTCAAATTTTAACACGATATAATTCGATTCATGCTTAATCATTTTTATGTTCATAAAAGGTTAACACGCAGTTTTGTGCTTTAATATAGGCTCTTTAATTCAAATAAGAATTGTCCAAAAAGGCGAGCGATATGTAAACCATAAAAATGTAAACCATAAAGCATAAATAAATGAAAAAAATGTTGGGTCACCGAACTCGTTTTGTGGTAAAATTGCCGTGTGTAACCCCAAATATATTGAAAATTATATGATATTTTCACAGAAAATATAACTTCATTAAAAATGTTACAAAATGTGATTGCTTTGGTACGTCTTATTTTGATATCTGGTTTGAAGTGTAAAATACTCATATCAATAGCAAAATGATACAGTTCTTACAGATAAAAATGCATAAATCGTGAAGAAATTAAATGAACACTATGAACCTTAACCCACCCACCTTTTTTCAACATTAAAATGCAAAAATGAAAATTTGATGTCTTCTCATAATCCAAACATACAGAAGGTATCTTATTTATAAGATACAGAACAGACAATGTTATTTTGAACTTGTTCATCATTTCAAGAGTTTTCTAGTTGCCATGGTAACTGAATGGTCATTTTTCAGATCATATATTCACCCCCGGAACGAATCTGGACACGTCCCTACAGTTCAGTCTAAACATTGTCTACATTATAAACTTGCATTAAATTCAAGAATATTCAGACATTAGGGGTTACACTATAACATTTTGCTTATTTCCCAATATGCTTCGAACAACGAAACATGCAGCATATAAATTGAAACATGAAAAGAAAAAACGTTATTTACGTTCTGAAACGTCCATTGTCGTCGACCCTTACCAGTTTATTTCTGACGTCAAATTTAGGTCCTAAAACAATAACAGACGTAAAGTAAAACGATAAACGTAAACTTTAATACCTACCTTATTAAATACCACCAGCATTAATATTTTACAATGAGTGGTTTATCTAAATTTTGATTCGTAAACTCGCTGGGTAACGTCCGAAAATCGCGCACTTAGAGTCAGAAAGCAAATGGTGTACGCCAATATGAGGAAATTAATCTACTTTGGAAGAAATAAGAGTGAGTTCCCTTGTTTACATGAAAAATTAAAACGGACGGAAGTTTTTTTGCGGATTTTTAATTGAAAATTTCCCAGAACTCTACTCTATATCGAAACTTTTTGTATCAACTTTGACGTCGTTTTTGAAACATGCGCAGAACGATGCGCACAAAAAACTACCGAAATCGTCCTTAAATAATTGCTTTATAACAGTTGTTTAAAGAGTATTACTATTTATACCACAAATATATATTCTAATTAGTGTACCGACGCTGTTTCATCTCGACGAGATATAGAAACGATTCGTGAAAATCTACTTCTAGTTTTTATTTTTTACAGTCCATGTCTCGATGAAGCACCTAATTGAGCGTTATTCTTTTGACAATTTTTTACCAATAAACAAGTTTTATTAAATTTAGGGACTGTGTGTGCGTGTTGTGCCTTCATTGCTAGACATACAATTCGTATCGGCTTCTCTTAATGCATAAGCCATCTTACTAGGCACATTGCTAACAACTCTCCGAATTGAGCACTAAGTAAAATTGAGTTGTACAACTTGCGAACTTTGTACAGCATTTTTCTGAAGCGATTGGAGTGATAAATTTCAGTTTTTTTAAGAGTATACTATAAAATTGAGTTTCGAAATTTCAATCAACTAAAAAACTGAAATCAAATAAAGTTAGAAATATAAAACACAATTCGTTTTTTAGGGTTTTTTGTTTCGTTTTAATATGAGTTACGGCATGTATTGTAATTGAATAGTTCTCCCAATTCTGATATTCAGCTTATTTGTGACGCTACTTTTATTCCTGTACCTGATTGGCACAAACAAAGCCGTATTCTCTGGACGATCTCAATACTATTGATATGGTTCTTCTTGTGAGTGTTCCGTACGTCTAGGTTTTGACAAAAAAGTGACCTGTATGCGAAAGACTTGGATTTTGGGTTAGCTTCGAAGACCCTAGAACATCGTTAGCTTTCTTCACCTTCTTACTTATGTGATTTGTTCAGGCGAGATCGATTAAAGTTCCAACCTCAAGCAATTGCAGCTGGTGGTTTCAAAGATTTTTACACACCACGTGCAAATTCAATTTTTGCATGGTATTAGATAGCTTTAGATTTCTTTCCAGGTGTTTCTTCGTTTGATGGAGACTGATCAAGTTGAGAAGCATGCCAGAGTATCAGGTTATGTCAGAAACCAGTCCATTAAGATAAAAAGAGTGCTTTTAAATCTCCTTGTCTTGGAATTTAATGTCTGGCACCTGGTTGTTGGACCTGCAAAGACCTGTTAAGACTAGTTGCTTGTTCGGATGAAAAGTGTTGTTTTTTCTCCTGTCCGTCTGCAATAGTAACCATTTTACAAGAAATATCATGTGGAAAGCACATTAAAGTCGGATTTAAAACTTTTAAGCAAAACTTGCAAAGGGAAATAATCCATAATGAAGCCAGGTAGATTTGTGGTTACTTTCTAATTACGTTTTCATTACGTGGTATGTTACCATTGCATGAAGTTTCATAAAGACCTGACAATAAATATCAGAAAATATATGCTAAATTGAAAACTTAACGCAGCAGTTAAGGACACCGGACGCCTTCCCGAACGCCCGCCCTTCCACCGGCCCGTGTTTCGCCAAACTATTGACAGAATTTTTTTGCTGACAAAGCCGGCTGAAAATGTAAAATTGTCAGAATAATACTGGTTCATCTTTCTCATTGGTAAAATCGTTTAACTTTGATGTATTTAGAATTGCTTATGAAAATATTCCATATCGGGCTAAACATTGAAAAGGTTATGTACAATACTAGTTCAATCGTATTGCAGCTCATTCCCAATAAGTACTCATTGTTTCTGTAAAATAATAATGCTTACTATTCAAAATTGATTATATGTGGCCAGAACATGTTTCAATGTAAAGTTTGTTGTAAATAACTGCAGAAAAGAGTTATCTGTTATCTTGTTGCCATTGCGATCGATTATAAAAACATTGGAACAAAAATACATCGGTTGACGTTTCTGATTAATGAAACGTATTTTTTATATGTTTTGTGTGCTATGTGTATTAAGATTGCCGATGGAAATATTTATGTACGAAAAGAAATATAAATATTTCATGTACAATACTAGTTCAATCGTTCTCTATTAGTGCTCATTATTTCTGTAATATACCAATTTTGACTATGCAAAAAATGACTGTTTGTGACTGAAGACATTTTCATGTTCAAATCATCGCAGAAAATTGAGTGATTTTACACTGTTTTGGTAAAAGTCATTTTCCCCCGTCTTTAATGTATTTTGGTTGCCATAGCAACCACCGTTTTTAGACATCTACTGTCTGCTAATTATTCATAAAATGTGCATTTACCGTTTTATTATTATTTTTTGTTACTCTTTATTTCCAAGCAATGAACTAATATTAATAAACACAATCATACATCCGTTTATTCTTGTTGGTCTCTTTGACAACCAAATTTTACTTATTTCTAGTCAACAAAATTGCCTGGAAATAACATTTTTTGAATCAGCAGGCATTTAACTGAAAAGGTAGCTTAGCGTATTTTTTTTCGAAAATGAATTTTTTCTTGATTCGTAAAGTTTACGAATCAAGAAAAAATTCATTTTCGAAAAAAAATACGCTAAGCTACCTTTTCACATATAACGGCTTATATAATTATGAAGCAGTTTCATTAGAGTACGTCACGGACGACGCAATGCTACCAGTTATATGCCTATAGCACTAAGATGCGAATATATTTGTTCGTTTGTGTTTAGTGTAGGTGTTGTATATTGGTACATTTCTATTATTGCACACACAAATTGTCGATTCATTGAAACTCAATAAGATTGATTGTACATAAACAAATAATAATCTGATTTATTGTTATATATTATGAAATATTTCAGAGGAGCTAAATATTTTATTGGTGCAACACACGGTGAAGGTACAGGACCTGTCTATATTGATCAATTATTTTGTCGTTTTTGGGACTCTGATCTAAATGATTGTTCTTATGTTTATACAAACACATGTGGACATAAAAGAGATGTATCAGTTGTATGCACTGGTAAGTATTTATTCTTAATTGTGATAACTGCCGATGTTATAGTCATAGTTTGAAGTAATGCTGATTTTCCTGAAGCCGTCCGGCTAGCTCATATTGGTAGCACGCATGTCCATTGATCTAGGGAACGTAGGTTCGATTCCCGGGCGGGGCAAACTTTCGTGGAGCTTTGATATGAAATTGTTTCTATGGCCTTTCTCACTTCTTCTAGTGATCTTTGATTATAAAAGGCAGTTGTCATTTACGGACGAAAGTATGCGCCTAGCTGTTTGTTAACAGCTAAATCCAGGATCAGTGAATAGAATGATATGCCGCCGTTATATGACCTATAAAATGTGTTGCTACGGCGTCAAACTAAAAAAAACAAGTTATTTTTCCTTACATGTATATATAAAGTAGTATTAATATCAACAACTTTGTTCATTTTTCAGAATGTGGTCAGCCACAAATTAAAATTTGGGGTATTGGATTCTTCAGTTACGAGGGAACAACATTATTTGCTGATTGTGCATATTACAAAAGTTATGTTGGTACTCTTAAAATGACTTGTGACAATGTAACAAAAAACTGGATAACAGAGGGAGAGTGTCAAGAGTATAGTAAGTATCCTTATTTTTCAGATGTGTTTAAGTGTGTATATTATTTGTTTGGTTTGTAATACCCAACAATATTATCTTAAGGGCACCACACTCTCTGAAGAACAATCTTCAAAGTACCTTGGAGTAGACTTGCAACCCAACTTATCTTGAAAAGGACATGTGAACAGAGCAACCAACAAGGCAAACAGCATGCTTGGATTTTTTCGCTGCAACCTCTGCCAGGCTAATCAAGACACCTAGACCAAAGCTTACCTGTCCATGGTACGTCTCAATCTAGACTATTGTTGTTCAGTATGGCCACCTCATCAACAGGACTTGAAGCACCAGGTGGAAATGATCCGAAGAAGAGCTGCAAGATTTGTCACAAATCGATATCATAATACAAGCAGCGTCTCAAACATGCTAAGCCATCTTGGCTGGGAAAGTCTTGAATCCAGACGCATCAAAATCCAACTCACAGTCCTGTACAAGATAATCCATGGCCTTATCGACATTGACAGCTCTCTCTGTCTGACTCCCGTACCCAGTAGAACTAGAGCATCACACTGTTTGAAATATCAACACTACTCTACATCAACAGATTTCTACCCCTTAGCTTCTTTCCACGGACCATCCCAGTTTGGAATAGACTCCCAGCCGCTGTGGCTGTGGCCCCTACCTTGGTATCCTTTAAGGAGGGGCTTAAGGACCTAACCTTCTAAATGGGGTTTTCCTTCCAATCACTAAGTACATCCAAATGAAGGGGGAGAGCTGCGTCAGTGGGCCTTGAGCCCCAATGAATTGGTCTCACCCTGATGGACGAAACGTGATTGGAGCATCTTTTCTATTATTTCTTCCTTTTTCTATAGCATCGCATACATTCATCTGTGTGGGTCTATTTTCTCTCTTTCACTATCCTTTCCAACTTTTTTCTTGCGCACCATTGAAGAAATGTCAATCTGTGACAGCTCAATGTATTAATGTAGGTGTAGATGTAGATGGTTTACTACATGTTATTATAACCATACGATTTGTAAATGACTTGTAGAACAATATTTGAACACTTATGTTTCTACAAATAATTGAACGTCTTGTGTTTTGAACATTGTGTTTCTACATAATAATGAAACGTTTTGTTCCTATATAGTAACTGACCATTTGTTTCTAAATAAAAATTAAACATTTTGTTTCTAAATCATGGTTGACGGTTTTGTTAATAAATACAGAGTATCCTCTCAATGTCACTGGTATTCGTTTGGTCAATGGTAATAATAGTAGTTATGGACGTGTAGAGATCCAATCGATGGATAGATGGGGCACAATTTGTCACGATAATTTTGGAATGGATGAGGCTAATGTGATATGTAAAATGTTAGGACAATGGTACGTTAACAATTAGTCATTTTGTTAGGGGTAAATTATAAAGTTAATATGGACGATTTTTGAACTACTCCCCTGTGGACTGTTGAAAACTGTCATTGTTTTACGTAAAGAAAAAAACATACATAAAATAAATTCTTATCTTTTTTCGTTAAATAATCATCTAAATTAGTACATATATATGTGAATGCATATTGTTCTGATTTAACTTACAATTGTTTACTTTGATAAACGAAATGATGACCTTTAGGAAGTACAATACAATAAAGCTTCTTAAATCGTATATTGTCACTAATATATATTATATCTTTGTTTTATTTATCGTTTTCTTTTATGCATTGAGGTCTGTTTACATGGATATAAGTATATGATCATTTACAGGCCAGCAGTGACTTTCTACAGAGACTCACACTTCGGAGCTGGTACGGGTCCTATCTTTGTTGATAATCTTGATTGTGGAGACGACGCCATTCATATAAACAATTGTAGTTATATTACTTATGATGATTGTACACACTTTGATGATATATCTGTTGTTTGTTTGGGTAGGATTTTAGCTTATATTCTAAGCCGAACTTCCTTATGATACGGGTTTTTCATGAACTCATCTGCAAAGCTACACTTGAACAATTATAACACAATTGATGTAACCATCAAAATAGCTAAACATGAAAAAACTACATTCATTCGCAACATTAATAACAAATAAATCGTTAACAAACAATTGAGTATATGACAACGTCGTAATAAGCTATCGCACACAATAACATTACGGTAGTTACTCTTTTTATCTTAAAATAAATTGTAACAATTTTTAACTAAATGACAATGTAATTATAGAGCGCTTAAATATTGAAACATTAATGAAAGTCTACGGCATATATAAGTTAGAAAAAAGACACATGTTATCAAGTTTACACAGTTAAAAAACAAACTTTAATTTTTATTTTGTAGTCCACAGTAGGCTTTAAACATTTGTGGAGAATCATATCAACTTGCAAAATATTAAACATTTTTATACGATTGTGTGCAGATTGTGTGACATAGTATATATAATAATAAAATATAAATAAGTAAAAACTTGTTTCGCCTATAACTGAACATAATGTTATTATTGTATTGAAGATTGTGGAGATCCAACACCTTTAAATGGATTCGTAAATTCAACAGAAAGCAATTTTGGAAGTGTTGTAGAAATTGATTGTGAGATTGGATATAGACTAGAAGGAAATAAGACTATAGTATGTGAACTGGATGGTAGCTGGAGTGATCACCCTTACTGTCAATACATAGGTAGGCAAATATTCATGTATAGAATTCTAAACACCTATTTAATGGCTGCATTCTATTGACTGTTTTTATTTTAATTGAACACTTACGTAGTGATGTGGATTCATTTGTCAAAAATATTTGTATTTGGTATATATGTGTAACTTAGTCAATCTTGCTTGCTAGTGGTTAACTAATTACTGAAGATCATTTAAGTAGAAAAAACAACATTTGTTAAACGTACTTGATAACGTTTCATAAATTCTTTTTTTTTTCAATAAATACCTTTTTTATAATTATATGAGATTACATATTGTTCTGGTAAACTAACAACTGTTTACTGTGAGGAACGAAATGATGGCTTTTAGGAAGTACAGAACAACTAAGTTTTTTAATCGTATATTATCACTAACATAATATCTATGTTTTATTTCTCTATATTTTTATGCATTGTGATATGTTAATATGAATATAAGTATATGTTTACTTACAGGTAAAACTTTTAAGGAGAATCATATCAACTTGCAAAATATTAAACATGTTTATACGATTGTGTGCAGATTGTGTGACATAGTATATATAATAATAAAATATAAATAAGTAAAAACTTGTTTTGCCTATAACAGAACATTATGTTATTATTGTATTGAAGATTGTGGAGATCCAACACCTTTAAATGGATTCGTAAATTCAACAGAAAGCAATTTTGGAAGTGTTGTAGAAATTGATTGTGAGTTTGGATATAGACTAGAAGGAAGTAAGACTATAGTATGTGAACTGGATGGTAGCTGGAGTGATCACCCTTACTGTCAATACATAGGTAGGGTAATTTTCATGTATAGATTTCTAAACACCTATTTAATGGCTGCATTCTATTGACTGTTTTTATTTTAATTGAACACTTACGTAGTGATGTGGATTCATTTGTCAAAAATATTTGTATTTGGTATATGTTTGTTACTTAGTCAATATTGCTTGCTAGTGGTTAACTAATTACTGTAGCTCATTTAAGATTGATACAAAAACATTTGTTAAACGTACTTGATAACGTTTCATAACGAAACCAATGGCAAGTGGTGAGTTCATCTTTATTAATTTGTTAGGGGTAAATTTAGAAGTTAATCTGAAACATTATTTTACTATTCCACTGTTGACTACTGAAAACTGTCATTGTTTTATGTAAAGAAACACATAGATCAAATAAATTCTTTTTTTTTCAATAAATACCTTTTTTATAAGTATATGAGATTACATATTGTTCTGGTAAACTAACAACTGTTTACTGTGAGAACGAAATGATGGCTTTTAGAAAGTACAACACAACTAAGTTATTTAAATCGTGTATAATCACTTACATATATTATATCTATGTTTTATTTATCTATATTTTTATGCATTGTGATATGTAAATATGAATATAAGTATATGTTTACTTACAGGTAAACATTTATGGAGAATCATATCAACTTGCAAAATATTAAACATTTTATACGATTGTGTGCAGATTGTGTGACATAGTATATCTAATCATAAAATATAAATAAATAAAAACTTGTTTCGCCTATAACTGAACATTATGTTATTATTGTATTGAAGATTGTGGAGATCCAACACCTTTAAATGGATTCGTAAATTCAACAGAAAGCAATTTTGGAAGTGTTGTAGAAATTGATTGTGAGATTGGATATAGACTAGAAGGAAATAAGACTATAGTATGTGAACTGGATGGTAGCTGGAGTGATCACCCTTACTGTCAATACATAGGTAGGCAAATATTCATGTATAGAATTCTAAACACTTATTCAATGGCTCACCTCAACTGACTATTAGTTTTTTTAGTATGTGTGTGTAACTTAGTCAATCTTGCTTTCATGTGGTCAACTATATAATGAAGCTCATTTAAGTGTAATTAGTACAAATAAAACAAAAAGATTTTGTTAGACATACTTGGTAACGTTTCATAATGAAACCAATATGCAATTGAAATGCTAGTTTTTGTATTGTCAGTATTTAATCATACAATTATGCTATTTAAACATATAGAACGAAATGTTCAACTGTAAATAATAATTGAATACTGTTACAAAATAATCAATATGCAAATAGTTTGATATAATATCACTTAATATTATATAATTTGCATAAAACAATACAATTACATATGCTACTAGAAATTTAAGACAGACTAATTAATACCACAAGCACTGACATATCGTTATCTTTTACTCTCTAGATTGATTTGAGATTGTAGCATTACAATCATACCATGTTATTATTGATGTCGATGTACAATATGTTAACTTATTATCGTGTTATTTAGATTGTGAAAGCCCTGTTCCTGATTATGGATCAGCTAATTCAAGTTTAACTAGTAACGGTACTGTTGTTGAAATATCTTGTGATGTCGGATATAACATATCTGGTGACGCCATCATTACATGTCAATCAAATGACAAATGGACTGATTACCCAACTTGCAACATTTTAGGTAAACTTATTTGATTTAAGTCAAACCTTGATTTATCAAACAACTCAATTTAATATCAAAGTAAAATTGGTAAATTAATAAGATCATCAGATTTATAATTTCATTTACTCCCAAATTTTTAGACCATTAAAATATTACATCTAGAGCAATAATGTTTGGTGTTTTTTATTGTTTAGGATGTCCCAAAACTTTTCACCAGAAAAAATCTTCAAATTAAATACAAAATTAATAGTAGTGGCATGTTTAAGATTATGCCCCCTTACTGCTGAAAATAGAAAATCTCGAAAAGTGTTGAATCATTTATAGACATTTATTCAAACATAAAATCAATGTTAACATTATAGGAATGGTATCAATCAAACACATATGTGTAAACAAGTAAACATTTAATGCAATTTGCCAAGTTTGAATTGTTTTTTCTGAAAATTATGGCCTCTGAAGTCCTCGACAAGGGTCAAATAAGCCTACAATACTATCAACATGACATGTTTAACACATCATAAAAAATTTAATAGGGAATCAATATTCACCAAACTTGCACAATCTTGTCTTATATGATAGATAATACTTGAGAAGAAATATGAGCGACTTTTACCGCATACTTTTTGAGAAACAGTTAATGAGATTATCAATATTCTCGGAAAAGTGTTAATTTCAAGCACTAAAATAGCATGGAATATGTATTTAGTAAATTTTAAAATGTAACAACATCAACAAAACTTACACAATATGTTCCTATAATATAAACAATGTCAGAAAAGAAAATTCAACAATATTCTAAGTATGCTAGGAAATATAGAAGATCCAACTTTTAGGCCAAGGCATAAAATTTCTGTGTCACGAAATTTGAAAAAAATGAAATGATGAATTTTATCTTCTTTAGTGTCAAAATAATATCTCAAATGAAAGGTGCTACTATAGAAAACTAATTGCAGTATAATTTATACATACTTACAGAAAAAAATAAGTCAAATCATAAAAATAACTTTACAGTTGTGACTCGAAATATAGATATTTTTCGCTAATTTTGTAATAAAAATGTTCAAGTACAAATCACTCCTACAATTTCAGTACAATACATTTTTACTCAAGTAGGCTTTATTGAAGCACAATTATGAAGTGACATTACCATATTGTTCTTTTCAATCTTAAAAATGTACAGCTGTTCCTATATTATTTTATGCATATCAAATTTATATAAATCTTCATGTACACAAGCACAAAAAATGGAAAAAAAACTTATCTAGTTTTCACCAGGTAAACATAATCAAAATCATGTATTTCTAAATAATGAATGATTAACAACATGATACCCTAGTAGCTGCAATATTGTAAAGCTGAAATTATCATTTGAAAAATGCACTACATAAGTAATATAAATACTTTCAACATGTCACAAGTTATTACGCATATTAAATGACCCACAATCAGTGCATTTAGATTTATTTACTTAGATTATTAAAGTATTCAGCTTGTTTTGGCATGACACTTTCAAGAGTTATTTTTGTATTTGTCATGCAAGGTTGACCTAGGCTGTTTGTCATTGACATTGTGTTTAAAAAGTCCATCTTCTCCATCAAATCGGTCAAGGTTCAGCCCAGACCCAGCAATATTTTCAGCTTTTGTCATCCGTTTCAAATACCACTAGAAATAAGAACTTTAAAAGAAGATATGTTCTTAGTCTTTTCTCTAGAATTTAGGTTATTATAGAACGCAACTGATGAAGAAACAAAAATGAACTAAAATCTTTCATTGTCAAGGTAATATCGGAGCAAATAACTGAGAGCCCAAGAATCACCAGCAGCAACATGAGCATTGTATGTAATATAAAAATAATCAGAGACCAGAGAGTCTTGTTTATATATGCAGTCCTACTAATATACACTTATGACACAGAGCTAAAGAATAACAAATATGAATAGCACACTATGAAAATCTGTCAAATGGATTCACTTTGAAACTAACACAGGAAAATCAAATCTTTTTTCATTCTGGGCTGTAAGAATGACATAAGTAATTTTTAGAGCCACTCGATGGAACTGTCTCAAGCTGTATTGATGTCAACTGTTGACACTAGTGATCTGTTCACAAACATTTTGTCACCACCCATAGACATTCCTGTGATCTATTGTGTTGCTGCAGTAATAGGAATCAATGGCTGCACATAAGGTGAAGGGTATAATCTGACCAACAACACCAATCTGAGTTGAGTTATCTACACTATCTGAAACAGAGACAAGTAGAATGACTTTACTAAATTATATATTAATTTGAACAATGATTTTTTTTCAATATACAGGTACAATATTGACATACTCATTGACAAACACAGTACCCATATATGTTTTAGACTGCCTCAACAGTTTTAGAAACAAAAAATACACAACTTGCAGCATTAGGTAAATCCCTTGACCAACATCTGTTTTTCATGAAGTAAATTGTATTTATGAATCATCAATACTGCAGTGATCAGATAAAAAAATTTAAAAATATAATCATCAAACTCAAAAATAATTCTTGAACTTACTTGGATCAGTAACTGAATCAAATGTCAAGTACCAATGTCTACTTGTTTGAAATCTCTTCATGGTCAAGGATCTGGTAATATTTCAATATCTACATCTGTTTGAAATCCATTGCCTGAAAATGAAATATTTATATCACATGATAAGTTGCATACTGACAATTTAGTTTGTTTGTTGGGTTTTAAGTTACTAGTTCACAGATTTGGTTTATTTTTTTCTTTAATTTCAAAACACCATTCAGTGTCAATAGTTGTACTGCATGAAACACTATTATTTGTGGTTGTATGTCAATATTTTCTAAAATGTCAATACCAGAACACTATTTCCCTGTTTCCAAAATTATTTCCATACAATTTTGATAGTTTTAGATAAGTGATATCTAAGTTGAAATCTGTGAAGGAGTACCTTAAACGCCATAGCAACACATTGAATAGGTCATATAACAGCGGTCAGTCAACCTACTCACTCCTCCTGGAAAGGCTAAACTTCTGGATTCGCTGTTGATTGTCCAACTATACTAAGAGCATACTTTGTCAGTGACTGACAACTGCCCAACATAATTAAAAATCATTGGTAGAAGGTAGAATGGCCGAAGAAATAATTTTATGACCAAGCTCCTCGGCTAAAGTATGTCCCGCCCAGGAATCGAACCCACAACCACACAATCAGTAGACCAATTAAGATAGCCTGGTGGTTCTGACTATTAAACTAGTAATTCAATTTCAAATGCATCTATTGTCAAGTGGATAAATTTAAATCACTTCAAATCAAATAGTATAACCTGACCAAATGTTGTAGATACAAGATACCGCTACCAACCATGCATTGATATTTTATGAATAAACAAACAATGGCTGCCAGATGATGGCAGTCAGTATGGACATTGGTTAGGTGAACTATCCCCTTCATAAGACTGGTTGTTGAACAGGGTCAAGAACTAAAAAACAAAACTCTAATTGAGTTAGTAAATCTGACATAATAAAACAACACCTATATACTCTGTCCAACGAGAGCAAAGCTACAATAACTGATACAGAGTCATAATATTTATCACAGATTACCTTAAGTTTGGAGAAGAATCTGGCAACAAAGCAACACCAAGATCAGGATGTATGATTTCCATGATTGATTCAGCTTTCTGAGTCACTTCTAGAGCTTGTCCTTAAAGAAATAAACAAAAGATAATATTTTCACTAGCACCAGACTGAAATCCTCACATAGTTGCAAAATGGAGAGTAATTTGAAAATTGCAAGTAAATTTTTTTAGCTAATAAACTTCGCAAAGTAGAATTGCAATTAAAAAATACTATCTAAACTAATTTAGGCACAAACCAGCCCTGGTGTGTCTAGTGAGATTGATAGTAGCCATGGATTGCAGCCAGTGTGGAAAGTATATGCATCTCTGACATCATGAACTAAATTCTGACCCATTTAAATTTTATGATAGATCATCACAGCCTTGTCCAGATGGTTCTTGCTTATAGTATGTATACCCTGATTCGTCTGCTACAGACAGACAGTGTCACACATTGTATTAGATAATAACTCTCACAGGCAAGGTAAAATACAGTACTATGCTGTACTGTTACACTGCATATGAATAAAATCAACTCACAAAGTGCTACAGTCTGTTAAATTTGAGCCACAAAAACACAACATCTTTCATTGGCTCAGCACAATAAGTTACACACTGAAACTATCACCCAACTTAAGTTTCTTAATATGTAGACCTATGATTGTGTTCTTCTTTCATACAGTTTTGTACCATACTAATCTCAAATCTAGGCATATAACAAATAAACATTGTAAGTTTCAAAATGGCTAGTTTCAACGTAGTCATACTGATATAAAAGAGAAAAAATATTTCAGTTCAGAATGTAATTTCTTACCTACATGCATAGAGTCTATACTATGTTGACGACAACACAATGGTGTACCAGTACATTTCACCCTGTGTGCTTACTGCTTTACCAATAGACACATTGATTACGTAACATCACTCTTCATAACAGCATTTATCAAATAAATATCCCGAAAGTCCACGTTTTAATTCATCAACAACACAGTCTGTAAACAGTAAATCGGGCCAAGTCGACATCCTTCACAATACCTCAGTGCGTCCGACTTATTTAACGCCGTATTCTCCATTCTCTAACTCTGATGATTGTTATTTATCAATAACTATCCCAGATAGATTGTTTCGTCGTAATAAACTTATGTCTGAACTAACATAAACGTAATTTTGAAAAACGACCGCGCTTATTCCTAACTGTCTCCGCCATGTTGGATAACTCGATTTTACCTCGTTGACAGTGGGAAATCCCGTTACGTCATCGTCGCGTGGCTTTTATTACTAAAAATAGTACAGTTACGAGCGAATACGAATGTGGCGATGTTTATCGAACTGCGGTTTACGGAAATGTCGACATAACACGATCTTTACCGATTAGTTAGGGATCGTATACCTTAAATTTGTTGTTATTACTTGAATAAATCAGTTTCGAGTCCACTCCCTGGTCTCCGAGTACTGAGCTAGAAGGATGAAGTATCTTGCACAAGGAAACATTCGAACCAACGCGGAGCTGACTATCCAATGATAACCAGTACAATCTCACAACCGGTCCCGCCCCGACAAAGTTGATACAAGTCGATGATGATAAAAACATTAATTCATGTTTTAGTTGAATTAAACGCCAATGATTTGTATATAATAGATTGTATATAAGATTGTATATAATAGACTCCGTGTGCTTTCAGTTGACGTATGTGCTCATTTAGTAGCAAACGGAGTATGTCTTATAGGCGACTGTGTTATTGAGAATGGTATTGTAGTTTGCATGTAAGTACCACATATTATATAAAAACTTGAAAAGTCATTTATATTTAAAATCTTAAGTTGTAACACATGCACAGTGCTATCGGAGATCAAGTTAAAGGCCACTACAACTATTTAGATAGCAATTGCTTAGTTTAGTTCATACTAATTTATTTTAGCTTGATTGTGAAACTTGTTTTTACAACTTAGATTTATCACTTTCGAGTCCCTTTTCTGGTCCCCCAGGTGCTGAGCTAGTAAGTTGGTTTGTTTGTTTGGGTTTCACTATAAGGTCAAATCGCGCCGAAAGCAATAAATGATACTATTAATTCAAACGGTATTAATGATGTGAAGCTCTACATCTTATTATATACTTATATAAGTTTCTTAGTCAAGCGGAGCTGGGTATCCAATGATTACAAGTTTCAGTGTCGTAACTACTCGACCCCTATCAGTCATCCATGGTAACTTCAATGATCTTCAAGTGTCTGTATTTGCAACAATTAACTATACAAATTTGCATTTTAAAGGTATCCTCATTGATAGGGTAGAATTGACAAATAACAATCAATTCTTACTTTCCCTACATTTCAAAAATTAATAAATTAGAACACATATTACTAGTCCAATGTCTTATTAATATATAAATAGTTTCAGTTATTTGAGATGATTTCAATAATGTCGAAGGCTGTAGGGACGATGTTATAAGTACAAACATTTATATAGAAATATATTTTTTTTTCTTTCAGAAGGAAGAGTGGTGGCCGTAAGTTAACATTTTAAAGCAGCTATTTTGATCATATTTTATTTCAATTTTAAGCACGTTACTTTCTGATATCTGATGCCGTAACTTGAGACAAGCGTTACAAGATACATTTATCAATTTACATAATTTATAGCCGCGGTCGTGACGTAGAGGTTAGCATGTCTTACTTCGAATCCGGAGTTCGTAACCAGGGCGCGGCAGGTCATACCATATACATGATTTGTCGGCCTCGTGGTAGGGTAAGTAAGTACTGGTGATAGAAAAGTGTCCATGAAACTTATGGTAGGGAAGAACTGGCTGTTGTATAAATGACATATATATGTGTTGAATAAGCCGTTTAAACCACAAGCAAAAAAACATAATTTATCCTTAATAGGGCTGCAACGATTCTATTCAGTACATCGAAAATCGATTGCGAGGGCGCCAATTCGATTTTGATTTTGAACCCGCGAATTTCGATTCGATACCGACCTGTAAATTTGTCTCTACAATTTATAAGGATTTAAATCTTTGATTAACAATAATGATAACAAGTGATAAATAAATTAGTTTGAAAAGTATTTTGCTTTTTTTAACTTGTTCTGAAATAAATGATAAAATTTAAGTAACAATTTTATTTTATCAATAAAAGTGTGTTTAAGCTCAAATGAATGTACTAATGTCCATTTGGAAATAAACTATACTTTTAAATGGATCGAATCGAAAACAATGATTCGCATCGTATCGACTATCCAGTGAATCAAGGCAGCTCTAGTCCTCAAGCATGATAAAATAAAATTAGCTTAGAATGTTTTTCATTTATTAATTTTCATAACAGTATAAGTAATAATAACAATGGCTCGTGCTACTTGTTCCTCTATGTAATATTTCTCTCGTAACGCATATTTGACTAGCGATTGCATTCGTTTTACCTCCCAAATAAGGCTTTTTCTTGAGTACGAGTCCTCGCGGAGTGTTGAGTCAATCGCAAGTATCCGTAATATGTTGATAATAAAATGCAGAATGTTTAGATGTATTCTTGATAAATAAATGTCAAGTTAAATTAAACAATTTTCATTCAAATAGTAAGTTGATCATAAAACTAAATTTAATATTTCAGTGAGTTTACCGCAGATAATTGGAATAAGTGCTGGGTGTATTCTTGGTTTGATCATCATTATATCAGTGATAGCTTGTATAAGATGTAAAACAAACCGTGGATCAAATTATAGGTATAATGTTTTATATGATAGCTTGTATAAGATATAGAACAAACCGTGGATCAAATTATAGGTATAATGTTTTATATGATAGCTTGTATAAGATATAGAACAAACCGTGGATCAAATTATAGGTATAATAATTTAATTTATATGATAGCTTGTATAAGATATAGAACAAACCGTGGATCTAATTATAGGTATAATGTTTTATATGATAGCTTGTATGAGATATAGAACAAACCATTGATCTAAATATAGGTATAGTGTTTTATATGATAGCTTGTATAAGATATAGAACAAACCATTGATCTAAATATAGGTATAGTGTTTTATATGATAGCTTGTATGAGATATAGAACAAACCGTGGATCTAAATATAGGTATAATGTTTATATGATAGCTTGTATAAGATATAGAACAAACCATGGATCAAATTATAGGTATAGTGTTTATATGATAGCTTGTATGAGATATAGAACAAACCGTGGATCAAATTATAGGTATAATGTTTATATGATAGCTTGTATGAGATATAGAACAAACCATTGATCTAAATATAGGTATAGTGTTTATATGATAGCTTGTATGAGATATAGAACAAACCATGGATCAAATTATAGGTATAGTGTTTTTTATGATAGCTTGTATGAGATACAGAACAAACCATTGATCTAAATATAGGTATAATGTTTTATATGATAGCTTGTATAAGATATAGAACAAACCGTGGATCAAATTATAGGTATAATGTTTTATATGATAGCTTGTATAAGATATAGAACAAACCGTGGATCAAATTATAGGTATAATGTTTTATATGATAGCTTGTATAAGATATAGAACAAACCGTGGATCAAATTATAGGTATAATGTTTTATATGATAGCTTGTATAAGATATAGAACAAACCGTGGATCAAATTATAGGTATAATGTTTATATGATAGCTTGTATAAGATATAGAACAAACCGTGGATCAAATTATAGGTATAATGTTTTATATGATAGCTTGTATAAGATATAGAACAAACCATGGATCAAATTATAGGTATAATGTTTTATATGATAGCTTGTATAAGATATAGAACAAACCATGGATCAAATTATAGGTATAGTGTTTTATATGATAGCTTGTATAAGATATAGAACAAACCATGGATCAAATTATAGGTATAATGTTTTATATGATAGCTTGTATAAGATAAAGAACAAACCGTGGATCAAATTATAGGTATAATGTTTATATGATAGCTTGTATGAGATATAGAACAAACCATTGATCTAAATATAGGTATAGTGTTTTATATGATAGCTTGTATGAGATATAGAACAAACCATTGATCTAAATATAGGTATAGTGTTTTATATGATAGCTTGTATGAGATATAGAACAAACCATGGATCAAAATATAGGTATAGTGTTTTATATGATAGCTTGTATGAGATATAGAACAAACCATGGATCAAATTATAGGTATAGTGTTTTATATGATAGCTTGTATGAGATATAGAACAAACCATTGATCTAAATATAGGTATAGTGTTTTATATGATAGCTTGTATGAGATATAGAACAAACCATGGATCTAAATATAAGTATAGTGTTTTATATGATAGCTTGTATAAGATATAGAACAAACCATTGATCTAAATATAGGTATAGTGTTTTATATGATAGCTTGTATAAGATATAGAACAAACCATTGATCTAAATATAGGTATAGTGTTTTATATGATAGCTTGTATGAGATATAGAACAAACCATGGATCAAATTATAGGTATAGTGTTTTATATGATAGCTTGTATAAGATATAGAACAAACCGTGGATCAAATTATAGGTATAATGTTTATATGATAGCTTGTATAAGATGTAAAACAAACCGTGGATCAAATTATAGGTATAATGTTTTATATAATAGCTTGTATAAGATATAGAACAAACCGTGGATCAAATTATAGGTATAATGTTTTATATGATAGCTTGTATAAGATATAGAACAAACCATGGATCAAATTATAGGTATAATGTTTTATATGATAGCTTGTATGAGATATAGAACAAACCGTGGATCTAAATATAGGTATAATGTTTATATGATAGCTTGTATGAGATATAGAACAAACCATGGATCTAAATATAGGTATAGTGTTTTATATGATAGCTTGTATGAGATATAGAACAAACCATGGATCAAAATATAGGTATAATGTTTATATGATAGCTTGTATGAGATATAGAACAAACCATTGATCTAAATATAGGTATAGTGTTTTATATGATAGCTTGTATGAGATATAGAACAAACCATGGATCAAATTATAGGTATAATGTTTCTTATGATAGCTTGTATGAGATATAGAACAAACCATGGATCAAAATATAGGTATAATGTTTTTTATGATAGCTTGTATGAGATATAGAACAAACCATGGATCTAAATATAGGTATAGTGTTTTATATGATAGCTTGTATGAGATATAGAACAAACCATGGATCTAAATATAGGTATAGTGTTTTATATGATAGCTTGTATAAGATATAGAACAAACCATGGATCTAAATATAGGTATAATGTTTTTTATGATAGCTTGTATGAGATATAGAACAAACCATGGTATAATGTTTTAAACTTACACAGCTTTTATGCCAATTATTGATTAAGTCCGGGTCGGAAGCGCAGTAAGTAGCGCATCGAGAGGTACCGGTTCGAATTCCATTGGGAGAAAGTTATACCCTTCCATGAAAATGAAAACTTGTCAATTATGTCAATTTTCCTCCATTAATAAAGTATTTGGAAACGTTTCTGTTAGAAGGGTAGGTTAGTACTGGTTGCGTTGGACTCTTTATCATTAATTTGGACCGTACATTTTAACATGCCAGTACGTTCAGATTTTATGGTCCATTTTGCTTGACTGATGTCTAGTGTCGTTAAAGTTTTTGAGCGTAATCTCTGTTGAGCGCCCTCTTCAGATACTACCTTTTGGTGTAATTTTATTTGAATTAACCTCTGCAGAGCAACAATATCTGAATAAGTACTCATTTTAATCTCTGCCAGTCAGGGTTGTTCAAGAGAGTTTGTACTGTATTACTTTATGTGTTGGTGTGCCGTAAACCCAAATAAACAAACAAAGTTACAATCACATTTGAAAAAACATTCTAATTAAATACATTATTGATTTCAGGAATTCTTTGCCAGAAACTACATTCAAAAAGGATGACCCAATGAGCGTGAATGAATCAAATCAAAGTATGTTTTACTGTTAAATTTTATTAGCTCGGAGAATAGTGGTGCTAACTTACTTAGCTGTTCGTCGGCGTTAGCGTTGGTGTCGGCGTAACACTTCTTGGTTAAGTTTTTAAACGTAACATTTTTGTATCTTTTTTATCTTGCAAGTAAAGGAGGGATTCACTTAAAACTTTATTTGTGTTAACGGGGTTACCATTGGAGTTCAAATACCAAGAACTAGCATAACTCTTGCTTGAATTTGGACTGAAATATGGCCCTTATATACTTAGAAATCTTGATTAAAATTTGTGGAGCTACAGTGTTAACAATGGAGGTCAAATACCAAGTTATATAACTCTTGCAATAATTTGGACTGAATTACGGCCCTTTTATACTTACAAAAATGAATTCACTTGAAACTTCACACATGTCTTCAGGGATAACATTGGAGTTCAAATACCAGTTATATAACTCTCTCATGAATTTGAAGTGAATGATGGCCCTTTTACACTTCGAAAATTTCTTAGTTAAGTTTTAAGGTGATTTTTTTTCGCGAAAGAAAACATATAATAATATATATATAGTTATACAAGATAACTGTTATTTATAACAAGTCATATAGACATGAGATTATGTCATGCCTTTCTGTTTCTTTTGTAAAACTTAACTGACAATATTAAAATACACTTATTGAGATAAGATAGTATTTGATTACACTTGTCACGAATTTTTAATTGCAATCACGTTATGAAAATTTCAATAATGTTGTATGTTGAAAAATAATTTGAAGTGTATTTATCATCAGTCTGTTTAGTAAAGCATTTTAATGGCATTAAATTCATATATCTAAGACAAACAAGTGTTTTGAAGATATTCATACATGGTGCAATTGGGTCGGAGGTAAAGCTCTTTGGGTATTATTGATACTAGTTAATGAAACAATTATTGCCACTCTGTCAAGTATTAAAATCTAAATAATCATTGATTCTCAGAAGGAGTTTGCAAGTAAATTCACTCAAGTCTATATTATCATGTTAATACTTTTCTCAGTCACCTAATACCATATCATATACTAATATTTTTAGTTACACAGTCAGTTACTGACTGGATACGGTGTGATACCGGGTCAGTAAATTAATATTGGGTGAGAGCGTAGCTCGAGCCTAATATTTATTCACTGACCCGGTATCACACCGTATCCGGTCAGTAACTGACTGTGTAACGAATTTATCTTACCGAGTACCCCCATCTGAATTTTAGCATTAGCATAGATTGGGCCTCTTCGTCGGTCGTCTGCCCGAATCGTCGCTTGGCTGCCATCCTGTTTATTGACCGAAAGGAACCGAAACGCGACTGTTATTGACGAAAAGGACACACAATATTGACACAGTGAACTCCCCTTATCGATGTAGTTAGTTCGAATTAATTTTGGAGTAGAAAAATAAGGTTTCGTCAGCGCTATCATTTATAAATTTTGTTACTGACTGGATATTAGGATCTACTGACCTAATATGGGATAATACATGGTCAGCACGTGACCGCTCTCGGCCAATGAAAAACGAGTATTCTGTACGAGGTAAGATAAATTGTCTGATCTTATCAGTGAGTGTGACATCATGGGTATCCTATACATGTATATTGTAGTCATTATCTTTATTATATCGATTTTCTATCGGTTTATGACACTGCATACTATCGATTTATCAATTAACTTTAAACTCTAAAATCTGGCATAAAAGGTACAAACCAAATCACAAATTTTGACTCCCTACAAGTGGGAATGTACTTCTATTTTGTACGTAACGTAATATTCTCCACATGGAGGGCGGTAGTTTATCTGCCATTTTTGTTTTTGAAAAATTAACTTTTCACCTTTTTTCAATACTGACTTTCCTCTGGAATTCATTAGCTTATTTTAATGTTAACTCAAGCATGGAATGCTATTTTTACAAACTTTACTGCACACTATAAGTTGACAAATGACTATGTTTTGTTTGATTTCTTTAGAGCACCACAGTAGATCCAGTAATAATTATCTGACATTGAATACAATGTTGACACAAACGTCAAATAACAACAGTGAAGAAAATCAGGTAAAAATGTTACAATGTACTAAAGTCTTGCGGTCTGAGAACACACATTACACACAACTCGCACAGAACCTTTCACATTCGGAACACCTCGACCATTTATTGAATGATTAATCTCGTAAGGATTCTTGGGGGTCCTTAAAAAATATCGGGTTTTATCTACATACGCGAGTCGAAGCACATGTGAAGCACGGTTATGCAAAATAGTTATTGTCGTAAACACAAGGTTTTGTAAAATGTAAAAACACGTTTGCAATTTTCATGAAGGTGACTATGTATTGTACATCGTTATCATTGAATTGAGTATTTTAAAGTTGTAGACTAAAACTGATACATTTATCATCGCCTAAAATATTGTAGTTTTGTTTACTTCAACACCGGTTAATGTATTATGTTTAGTCATGTGACAAATACGTAGTTTAAAATGGCGTCTACATACACCCGAGGTTATTCGTAGTGTATGACCGAAAGAGCCGTTCAGTCACGCAATGTGAATAGCACACACCGTCAAATTAGCTCACGAAACTTGTTCAAAATTAGAAATTACAAACTGACAATATTATTAACGGTGTTTGGTTTAAATGGAAACTACGCATTGATTGGTCGACATAAAGATCATCTGAGCATTACCTTCTGTGTTATATCGGAAGATCTTATGACATCGGGCTATAGGGTGTGTGTTTACGAAGTTTGATATAAAGAGCTGTTGCAAAACTCTAATGTATGTGGGTAGTCCAGTGGCAGGACGCACTTAGGGATCGAGAGGTTCCGCGTTTGAACCGCACTAAAGCATTGTTATTTCCTTGAGCAATAAATTTACTTACAATTGTTCCACTCCACCCAGATGTTAATGGAACTGTGAGGGATCGCCTGCCTGAAGGAGATTTCAATGACCAGGAGTTATCGTACAAAATTGTAAAGTCGGCTGAATATGTATATAGAAGCAGACTTTAAACCGTACCTTCACTTTTTTACTTTATATATATAAAAGAGCTAAATTGAAACTCGAATTTATGGAGTTATTCGTTCGTGCGCAGATGGTACAAACAAAATGTACACATTATTGCTGAAAAGCACGGAAACGACGTACATCCTATGGTACACGAATTATCATTGTGACAGAGAAAGTTTGAACGCAGCGGAAACCTTAATAATCGAATTCCGAATATAGTTAATTGTATACCTAAACCTGGGGTACAACTTTATTTCACATCGTACATAATTATAAAACTGTAAGTCTCAATAAATAAGTTTTTGTTGTGTTTCAGTATGAAGAAATAGACAAGATGTCAAGAGTACATATAAGAAGGCCAACATAAATAAGTGGATCTTATTGGATGAATTAACATTGAAGTATCAAAGAATTGAAAAAAAAAAATTAACAATATGGATTTGATTTTATTATATGTATAACATTTAAGTGTGTTGACAAAGTGCTGGGTTTTTTTTAAAGACAAGCTATTTGCAGAAAATAGTTTGCATTGAATATTGTGATTAGAAATAAATATCATCGAATCTGATACTTTTTATATTTCATTGGCGCTTTTAACAAAAATCATACTATAGATATCATCGTGAGTCAATAGAAACAAAATTAATAAAACGGCCATTTTTGGCCGATCTATTTCAAATGTGATTGACTTATGTAGAGATTGTATACTTTATGAATATCATGTCATAGATATGTTCATTATCCTCCCGACTTTGATATGCAAAACTCATAGATGAAACTGTCTTATGATAAGTTTTTTCGTAAGACTTTTTGTGAAAAGATGCACAGTTTATTTAGCTTACCTGAGCACGAAGTGACTTCATCTTAAAAGTAATGGTTCCCCTTAAGGGACTTAATAAAATACTTTTTTACAATTATTTTTTGTAAAAACAAAATAGACTTTTCGTAAAAAAAGAAATAATTACAAATGTATTTCGAAAAAAATAATGAAATGATATTATTAATTTTTTTTAATGTTATAATTATTTCATCTAAATACATTTTTGTATAATATTTTTGTTAAAACGAAATACTATTTTAGTAATTTTTTCTTGTCTTTAAACGTTAGTATGTTGCACATTAGTATTATTGTTTAGCCTTTATAAAATATAAACGGACAGTTGGTTGTTTTTTTCAGCTTTATAAATGTTCAAGAATAAAAGAATTAAAACATTGTGTAAATTTATAAGGTACAGAACTATAACGTTCTGTTATGTTAACAATCACTCTGTTATATGCATGTTTTGTCACTATGATTGCACCAATACAAGACATATGTTTTGTAACTACTGTTTAAAAGTACTTATTGCACTTGATCAGTTATACTCACGGTTGCCTGTAGCGTGTTCAGTTACCGCGAACGTTACAGAACGTTACAGAACGAAACATTAGGAACTCCTCGGTCATTCGCTGCGAATAATTAATCTAATCTAATACACAAATATGCGATCGTTAAGGCAATGAGTGTTGTTTCAAAATTTACGGACAAAAAACGAAACATCACTCATTGCCTACACGATCATATATTTGTTTACTTCAACATCGGTAGTTTCAAAATAGCGTGTTAATATGTCCGAGATTATTCGCAGCGAATGGCCGATGAGTTCCGAATGTATCGTTATGTAACGTTCTGTAACGTTCGCGGTAACTGAACACGCTACTGGATTTAGCTGTTTTTAACATGCACGAATGACACGAACACGTTTTATCATTTTTTATTTCAGTCGTAGTTCGTTTTCCTTAACTGTCAGAACTTGAACAATATCAAGGTAAATTTGAAGGTTAAAAATATCGTCACCATTTCATCGATTCATGACTTTTAGAAAAATGTGTATTGTGATGGATTCGAGCTCCTTATGTCGTACGATTGTTTTAGTCAAAATATTTTAATAACCATAAGGCCTCTAGCATAAAAATAAAAGTATTTAGTCACTGGGAATTATTCTCGTGCATATTCTTATAATTGTTGAATAATTGGTCTGCATCATTAACATGTCTACTCATAATGCATGACACTCATTTCTGTACCTTTAAATTACTTATTTTTTAAAAAGTTATTTCGGTTCCCGCCTTTTGAAAATATGGGACCGCATGCTAAACTTTATCGGGACCCGGATATTGAAAATTGGGAACGTAGACTCTTTTGAGACCGCATCTTAAAAGAATGGGAAGTATACTTTTTTCGGGACCGCATATTGAAAATTTGAAACCATATACTAACCTTATTTCAAGACCGCATAATGAAAATATTGGACTGTATACTTTATTTTTTTGAGACCGCATATTGAAAATATAGTACTGTATATTTATTTTTTCGAGACCTGCATATTAAGATATGGGACCATTTACTAAACTATTTTTCGGGATGTACAATCGTAACACATTATTATTATCTATTTCTCAAAACAGAGATAGAATTTAAACGTATTAAATTGTGGCCCTTTCACGAAAAAATCTTATGATAAAAATCAACGAAAGTCAGAAGCAAGAAAATATCATTAATAATACATGTGCCTTCATTTTTGGCCAACAAATTCCAAATATTATTAATTTATCTTGAATAGTGAATACCTCAAGTTTGAATAGTTTGTTTTTTATCTTTCCGACTTTGAACTGCAAAATTATGAAAATGACTTACAATACCTTGTTCGTGTTTTTAACGTCTGATGATATTTTTTGTAAGATTTTTCGTAAAAAGCTGTACAGTCTAATTCTATTAGACGATAAGTCACGATATGCTTAGTTACTTTATGTGATGTGGTTTTACTTTGCATGTTACAAACTGATAAGGGACCTTAGTCAGTACTTCCCCTTGTATACTGTTTATACAGGTAGGTCCAATCAGTTGGATTACTCGGATTTTACACTTACTTTTCAATGTCAATTTGCCAAAATTAATCTTTTTTGTAAATCATTTAATTTGTTTGAAATTAAAGCTAAGTCATTTAAGGGTAAAGAACTATCTAAATTTAATCACTTCTGTAAATATCTTCAGTAACAAGAAAGATATTAGATGAAATATTTTGTTATCCTTACATAGGAATTCAATGATAAAATCCGAGGATTCCGACTGTAATGACCTACTTACCAGTTGGACTGCTTCATATTTTATCAGGGGAAGATAACTGACTAAAGTCCCAAATTGAAATATAACATAGTCCAGAATATGTTTACGAATCCAGAAATCTTGGAAAACTGACTAAAAATCGAACAATTTTGAGAATGACAGAATTCTTCCATGGTAAAAAAAATAAATTAAAGACGGCTTTCTAATTATTTTTTTAATTATAATTCATGTGAATTTATCTGGATGAAAACTAACTTGTATTAAATTTGAAACAAATAATCTAATATTGAGACTGTCTGACATAATGAGAAATATCTTTGAAAAGATATTCGGCGCTGTACAGGGTTCATTTTGTTTGATTTATAATTATTAGCCAGCAAATATGACTTCAAACTACTATAAAATCTACATTTCACAAATGAAAGTAAATTGATACATCAAATTATGGAAAATTTGGGACCATAAGCTTTACTAGTTTGGAACCCGTATACTAAATTTCATCGGGACCCGCATTTTGAAAATAAAGGATCGTATATTTAACAGCTTTTTTGGGGGGAACACGCATTTTGAAAATATGGGACCACATACTAAACTTTTTTTCGGGGACCCTTGTATTTAAAATATGGGATCGCATAGTAGAACCAAGTTTGAAAGATTTCTAGCTTCTAAAACGTATTCTGGACGGTGTTAAACCGTGCATTGATCATTTTTTTCTCAACAGTCCAAGTTTTAAAATAATCACAGTTATTAAATTCACATTTTCACAATATATCTGACATGAGTGTTAGACACAGAGCACAAAGCTACCGTGAAATCATTTTGACATTTTGAGAAAAAACGAACTATACATTTTATAATGAATGTTAAGTTATTGTTACCGTTAAAGACTACAACTGAGCGTGCAATATATTATTCAGAAATATTTTGTGTTTCTGGTTGTTTTATGTCCTTGTCAACAGACGCTGTCATATTTTTTGGATGAGATTTATCGCCGTATTAACACAATGTATAGTTCATATCACGTCGTTCAGCCAACTTACTCACTGTTTCTGGAAAAGCTAAACCATCGTATTTAGCTGTTACTAACTACTTCAGGGGCGGATCCAGGATTTTTTCTAGGGGGGGGGGGGGGCGGTTCCGAGCTTTTATAGGGGGGTCCAAACTTTTCCAGGGTGGGGTCCGAACCTAGAACCACAACCACATTATACACATTTTGCAGAAAAAATGAATCATGTTGATAATAAAAACTACATGGCCACTAAATCTATGTTAAGCACCGGGAAAAATTGCTTCATACTACTTAAAAATGACTAACAAGGAAGAAATACATCAATGAACATGTACATTTTCCAAATTCTTGAGGGGTCCGGACCCTCTGAACCCCCTCCCCCGCTGGATCCGCCCATGTACTTTGCACATGCGTCCGTCAGCGACTGACAACTATAATACATGATTAAGGTGGGTCGGTACCTTACTCGGAAAAAAAACGAAAAAAGTATTATGTTCACTAATTATGATAACGGTATGACGCCGTGTAAAAAAAAACGACAGCGTCACTAATGTTGCCAGAAAAACAAACAAAAAGCATGAAGATATCTGCCTTCCAACTTTTATCATAATCGTTGAACATATTTTTTTTTCGTTTTTTTCCTCCGAGTAATGTACCGACCCACCTTAAGAATCAGTGGTAGGAGGAAGGAAGGCTGTAGAAATCATTTCCTGGCCAAGATCCTCGCTGTAGACAATATTTCCGGAAAGTATGCACCGCTCGGGAATTGAACCAACGATCCCTCATTCAACTTGCGTGCTACCAACTGGGGTGGCTTTACACAATCTTGGTAATAACTTCTAAACAACACTGCCTAACATAAAAGTAATCGTCTGCAAACTGAACACTTAAACAATAATATTTCTTAAACATATTCAGCAATCTATCACTCCATCAGTGAATGTGTTCCAAAATCTCATATTAGCAAACCAATTATTCACGAAAAGGCCAAAGTCACCCAGTTACACCAGTTGGTTTCATGCAAGTCTATTCCAAATCTAGTTTCAAAAGGGTGAACGGGTTCGAATCCAAACCGCGGAAGTTGCACCCTTTAATGAACGTTTGACATTGATGTCTATATATTGAGTACTGATTAAAGACGAGAGTCCATAAAGCTATGAAAGGTCTTCTGACCGCCTAAAAATAATCTAAATATAAAGTTTTGACACGGTGTTTAACCCTGTATTATGCGCTAAAAGTATAGTGAATTTTATGTCTCACTTTTAATATACACAATTTGTTATTTTCATATGAATGACATATATTTTAAGTAAGGATTTCATTATTATTTAAATGTATTGTTTAAAGTATTATCATATATATTTCGCACATTATTTTACACTAGTTTTTACAATATTCATTATCAACTTAATCAGTAATAACAAAAGAACTGACCACATGTTTATTTTTCTCCTTATCTTGATTTTCATCACATATTTTATGTCGCTGTTTTATACAAGATGCATTGTTAATCTTTATTATAATTATTGTTTCCTTCTTACGATTTCGCATTTTAGCCATGTGGCAGTTGATAATCTTTCCTGTGACAAGTGTCACATTTGCATTAAATACATATCTTTAATATATTTCCTAGTCTGGTCACAGTTAAAGGTGTCGGCTAAAGAGATCAAGACGCTAGATTACATAATATTTGTAGTTTTGAATAAATATACTAATTAATGCCAACATCTGTTAATTTCCTACTATGATTAGGGACTGCTTATATATAGCAAACTATTTTCTATGTATAAAAAAAAATCATATAACAATACAATATAAACATATAATTAAGAAGAAAAACTTGTACGATACTTTGTGAAATCTACACTTCGTGAAATTTACATTTTTAACTACTTATTTTTAATATTTTTCGGACTTAGATTTATTTAATAATTAACTCTGTGTCAACTTAGTGATAGGGAATCTGGTAATTGGAAATGTGTGGACTAAATAAATTGTTATAGATTCTCAACTCTTTGTGATTGTTTCAACAATTTATCATTTGGTTTTAATTAGAGAGTGACTCTCGTCACACTGGCTACTCGACGATACGTCCTAAGACTAATTCATCTCTGGCGTATTAATTGGTGAAGAATTCCGCGGTAACGACAACCTTGGTGCCTCATCATATAACATCCAGCGAGCGAGTATTCCCCGTACTTCATACGACTTCATCTTAGACAGCGTTAAGGCAAACAGCTACTGTGGAATCTTGGACATTATGTCATCATATAGATCACAACGGCTTCCTTATTCAGCTATAACTATGCATGCGGTTAACTTACTGGAGATGTTGCTGAGACCATCATATCAACAATCAAGTTACAAGAAATGTAGGCGGTGTGGTGAGTGCCATTCACTTAATTCAGTCTGTAAAGCATTCGGAAGAATGTGTTATAACTGCAGGAAATACGGACATTACGCTAAACAATGCAATTCAACTGTTAAAACAACTACCGTGCCACATGTCAACACTCTGAACAACATGTTAGACTTAGATGCTATGGAAAGAGAATACATTTGTCAAATATTACCATTTAGTGCAGTAGAAGGAACTGAGTTTAGACGAGCCACGCAATTCAATAACGAATATTTAGTAGAAGTTGATGATTGCTATGAGTTAGTTGGAGAAAAAGATGACGAAATTTGGGAAAAGAGACGCGAAATAGAAAGTTTACAAACAGAAGTTAAATCTGTAAAATCTGAACTTTTTGAGGCTAAAGAAGAAATCAAAACATTGAAGAGGAAATTGAATTCTAAAGATGATGCTATTCGCAGTCATAAGGCAACGAATAGCAAACTCAAACAGCAAGAAAATATTTTCAATCAGGATATAAACCCAGCAGGCAAACCGACGTTGAAACAACGTTGTTTCAACGTTGAACCACAACGTTGTTTTTACGTTGGATTTATTTTAGGATTTGAAAGTTGTGCCAACGTTGAAATATCAACGTTGATTCAACGTTGTGTTCAACGTTGATACAAGGTTAATTCCACGTTACTTCAACGCTCATTAGGTTGGTTGGTGGTTGAAATCTGGTTGATAATTGGTTGTTATTAGGGTGATTTATAGTCGATTCCATGTTGATCTAAGGTTGGTTTTAGTTGAACTATAGTTGAAGGAGGTTGAATATAAGCTGTATTTAGCCCTTTTTCAGAGTTTGATCTAGATATATATTTGATCTAGATATCTGCCGACTGAAAAACTGTATAACAAGGACAAATAAAAAACATGAGAAAAGATCCAATAATTTTACAATTTAATTACTATGTCAATGATAATGGGTCATTAACCCATACAAATAAGCAAACACTTAACTAAAAACTGTATAAAACTATAAGTAACAAATATTCAGCTTGGTCTCTTCTGCCCCTACCTCCAGACCTTTCTGGGGCATATTTTAAAAACTTCATTATGGTTCCATTGACTTTGCACTTCGTGGCTCCCTAGTGATTCTGTAAAACTGACTCTGAAATCAAAAATATGAATCATAAGAATACAAAAAGAACTCTGTTCTACAAAATACACCAAGGTTAAATCGGCATAGGGTCGAATCGTCTCCGTGCAAATTGGCATATTGGGTCGAATGACATCGGGACGAAACGTCTGAAACCCACCTACTTGAAGTTTACATAATACAATGGATAAGTTTCTGTTAATTTTTCAACAAACAGAATTCAGACATAATTTTTAAACACAGAATGCATTTAATAGAATTTTATTTGCAGGCGTAAGACAAAGAAAATAGAATATTTGATTTGAATAATGGCGCCGACAAGGTTTCTTGAACACACACATAATTTTCAACTCTTAAACCAGTCGTGGGTGTTAAAAACAAATGATATCTATAAACAGAACAATGACAAGTATAGTATGTTAGTATAATATCGTTGTACATACCTTCAAACTAATGTTTTCTAGACTAGATCTTCGTCAGCGCTTTAGAAAGTCGAGGTCTGCACTGTGCGTTTCTGAATGCGTCACGCACGCATGCGCAGTTTCTAAACGCGCGAAAAGCACTTTCTAGAATGTTCGTTAGAGAATATTCAAAATAGTGAAGAGTAACAGTTTCTATATTTCATAGTCAATAGAAAATATTTTGGGCATACTTTAAGTGAAGATAATATACCATCTAAATAATCGCAATATTATAAAAAAATATAAAAACAATTTAAAATATACTACAACCATTATCAACGTTGTTTCAACGTGGGTTATCAACATCCGATGATAAAATATTTATTTGTGGTTTAAAATTGGTTAATCAACGTACTGTCTCATTTTTAACGTTGTAACAACGTTGAATCAACGTCATGTGCCTGCTGGGAACACTCTTACCGTGGAAATACAGAAACTTAAACTAGAAGAGCAACGCAAGGACGCATATATGCAAATGTACATAAGTGATCTTTTGGAAAATTTTAAAAAGTCAGAAAAAGCACGTACGGAATCAGACGAAAAATTCAATAATTTAAATAAGTTGTATAATTTATTACGTGTTTCATATGACAAACTTCAACAAGCACATGACCGGTTAAAATCAAACTCTAAAAAGGAAAATTCACAATCTCATAAACAATGGAAAATGAACAATCACTATTATAATCGTTCAAACAAAAATCTGTGTAATTGTGTCTATAACGTATGGATATTTGGATGGAATGTTTATATTGACACTGTATTATTTCACTTATTATTTATCATAATCAAAGTTTCATTAATTCATATTTAACTAATCATAATCATTATTTATTGAAATTCAATCATTTTGACTGAAGTATATTTTTATTATTACTGAATCATATTTCATTTCATTTTTATTCAAGCATTCTAACTTTGGGGTCCAAAGTAAACAAAGTAGAGGGAAACTATTATGCGCTAAAAGTATAGTGAATTTTATGTCTCACTTTTAATATACACAATTTGTTATTTTCATATGAATGACATATATTTTAAGTAAGGATTTCATTATTATTTAAATGTATTGTTTAAAGTATTATCATATATATTTCGCACATTATTTTACACTAGTTTTTACAATATTCATTATCAACTTAATCAGTAATAACAAAAGAACTGACCACATGTTTATTTTTCTCCTTATCTTGATTTTCATCACATATTTTATGTCGCTGTTTTATACAAGATGCATTGTTAATCTTTATTATAATTATTGTTTCCTTCTTACGTTTTCGCATTTTAGCCATGTGGCAGTTGATAATCTTTCCTGTGACAAGTGTCACATTTGCATTAAATACATATCTTTAATATATTTCCTAGTCTGGTCACAGTTAAAGGTGTCGGCTAAAGAGATCAAGACGCTAGATTACATAATATTTGTAGTTTTGAATAAATATACTAATTAATGCCAACATCTGTTAATTTCCTACTATGATTAGGGACTGCTTATATATAGCAAACTATTTTCTATGTATAAAAAAAAATCATATAACAATACAATATAAACATATAATTAAGAAGAAAAACTTGTACGATACTTTGTGAAATCTACACTTCGTGAAATTTACATTTTTAACTACTTATTTTTAATATTTTTCGGACTTAGATTTATTTAATAATTAACTCTGTGTCAACTTAGTGATAGGGAATCTGGTAATTGGAAATGTGTGGACTAAATAAATTGTTATAGATTCTCAACTCTTTGTGATTGTTTCAACAATTTATCATTTGGTTTTAATTAGAGAGTGACTCTCGTCACACTGGCTACTCGACGATACGTCCTAAGACTAATTCATCTCTGGCGTATTAATTGGTGAAGAATTCCGCGGTAACGACAACCTTGGTGCCTCATCATATAACATCCAGCGAGCGAGTATTCCCCGTACTTCATACGACTTCATCTTAGACAGCGTTAAGGCAAACAGCTACTGTGGAATCTTGGACATTATGTCATCATATAGATCACAACGGCTTCCTTATTCAGCTATAACTATGCATGCGGTTAACTTACTGGAGATGTTGCTGAGACCATCATATCAACAATCAAGTTACAAGAAATGTAGGCGGTGTGGTGAGTGCCATTCACTTAATTCAGTCTGTAAAGCATTCGGAAGAATGTGTTATAACTGCAGGAAATACGGACATTACGCTAAACAATGCAATTCAACTGTTAAAACAACTACCGTGCCACATGTCAACACTCTGAACAACATGTTAGACTTAGATGCTATGGAAAGAGAATACATTTGTCAAATATTACCATTTAGTGCAGTAGAAGGAACTGAGTTTAGACGAGCCACGCAATTCAATAACGAATATTTAGTAGAAGTTGATGATTGCTATGAGTTAGTTGGAGAAAAAGATGACGAAATTTGGGAAAAGAGACGCGAAATAGAAAGTTTACAAACAGAAGTTAAATCTGTAAAATCTGAACTTTTTGAGGCTAAAGAAGAAATCAAAACATTGAAGAGGAAATTGAATTCTAAAGATGATGCTATTCGCAGTCATAAGGCAACGAATAGCAAACTCAAACAGCAAGAAAATATTTTCAATCAGGATATAAACACTCTTACCGTGGAAATACAGAAACTTAAACTAGAAGAGCAACGCAAGGACGCATATATGCAAATGTACATAAGTGATCTTTTGGAAAATTTTAAAAAGTCAGAAAAAGCACGTACGGAATCAGACGAAAAATTCAATAATTTAAATAAGTTGTATAATTTATTACGTGTTTCATATGACAAACTTCAACAAGCACATGACCGGTTAAAATCAAACTCTAAAAAGGAAAATTCACAATCTCATAAACAATGGAAAATGAACAATCACTATTATAATCGTTCAAACAAAAATCTGTGTAATTGTGTCTATAACGTATGGATATTTGGATGGAATGTTTATATTGACACTGTATTATTTCACTTATTATTTATCATAATCAAAGTTTCATTAATTCATATTTAACTAATCATAATCATTATTTATTGAAATTCAATCATTTTGACTGAAGTATATTTTTATTATTACTGAATCATATTTCATTTCATTTTTATTCAAGCATTCTAACTTTGGGGTCCAAAGTAAACAAAGTAGAGGGAAACTATTATGCGCTAAAAGTATAGTGAATTTTATGTCTCACTTTTAATATACACAATTTGTTATTTTCATATGAATGACATATATTTTAAGTAAGGATTTCATTATTATTTAAATGTATTGTTTAAAGTATTATCATATATATTTCGCACATTATTTTACACTAGTTTTTACAATATTCATTATCAACTTAATCAGTAATAACAAAAGAACTGACCACATGTTTATTTTTCTCCTTATCTTGATTTTCATCACATATTTTATGTCGCTGTTTTATACAAGATGCATTGTTAATCTTTATTATAATTATTGTTTCCTTCTTACGTTTTCGCATTTTAGCCATGTGGCAGTTGATAATCTTTCCTGTGACAAGTGTCACATTTGCATTAAATACATATCTTTAATATATTTCCTAGTCTGGTCACAGTTAAAGGTGTCGGCTAAAGAGATCAAGACGCTAGATTACATAATATTTGTAGTTTTGAATAAATATACTAATTAATGCCAACATCTGTTAATTTCCTACTATGATTAGGGACTGCTTATATATAGCAAACTATTTTCTATGTATAAAAAAAATCATATAACAATACAATATAAACATATAATTAAGAAGAAAAACTTGTACGATACTTTGTGAAATCTACACTTCGTGAAATTTACATTTTTAACTACTTATTTTTAATATTTTTCGGACTTAGATTTATTTAATAATTAACTCTGTGTCAACTTAGTGATAGGGAATCTGGTAATTGGAAATGTGTGGACTAAATAAATTGTTATAGATTCTCAACTCTTTGTGATTGTTTCAACAATTTATCATTTGGTTTTAATTAGAGAGTGACTCTCGTCACACTGGCTACTCGACGATACGTCCTAAGACTAATTCATCTCTGGCGTATTACCTGTAAACCGAGTGACACATAGAGAATATTAGGTTAGTGCCAATCTGTATCTAGTTTATCCGGCAAGTTGGAGAAAGGTTTATTCGGCGAGGCTTGCCGAGTCGAATAAACCTTTTGGAGACGAGCCGGATAAACTAAGTACAGATTGACACTAACCTAATATTCTATTTATCCTACTCGCATTTGCTTGAATGACTAATTTAAAATCCGAAAAATCAGCGTTTTTTAAAACATGCTTTAAATTCAGATCATGGCCGAATTGTTCAAAGCGCAGTAATTGTATAAGACGGTCTTTTAACTGTTTGCGCGTCAAGAAATAATTCCGATGATTGACTCCATTATAATATATTAGTAAAGGTAATATTTTAAATGAAAGAAGCCAAAATACTAAATAAACTCGGTTTAGAAATAAACAAGGAAAAAATCATTTTTGGACGAATAAATCACTTGCGAATTTTCCAAGGACGAATCAGTTTTTATGACGTCATGTAAGCGAAGTTTGTTGTCAACATGGCGGTCGTACAGGAGCGTTTGTAGGATTCGTCATTTGACGAGCTTATCATGGATTTAACCAATATTATTAGGATAATTTGTTATTCAAACTTTAAATAGACGATAGGATATATGGATGAAAGGATTATTAAGGGAAATACACTCGCAGCGAGCCAGCGACGCTGAAAGATGTCAACCATTTTCAGAAAATTGCCAGGACGGTCTGTGTCGTGGATGACGGTGATTATTTTTGAAGCCAGTTTCATTATATTTAATTTATGCGTGGCTTGGCTTTGGTAAAACAATAGTCAACCTATGTATTTACTGTATAATGGCTGGATATTCGTCAAAATATACACAGAAAGGAATTCATTGCAAATTTTGGAGTTTGGCACTGTACAGCGTCAACGATTGAGTTTTTGTAAAATTTGAATGATGAAGTAAGTGATTTAATTAAAGATTTACATTGAAATTGTTTGTACAAGCCCGTATTTGATTATTTTGTGTAAAGTGTATTTGTTAAGTTGTCGTTTAAAGGATGAAACGCGGTCGCTTTTGATGTCCAATGTTATGATTATGTAGAAAAGTAGTCCGTCAATGCGTAGTCACGTGACTGCCGAATAAAGCAACGCTGCCGAATAAAGATAGGTTTATTTGGTCAATAGGTTTTCCTTCTAAAAGATCACTTTGGGGTAGGATAAATACTTTTATTCCGCTGATTTAAATGTTTACCACAGTATGTCTGTACTTACAATCTTTAAGAATTTAATTCAACGGAGTAAACGTATACGTCACTGACAGTTGAATAAAACTAAACAATATTACATTTTTCTATCATTGCTCGCTAAATCATCAAACAAAAATGTATTAAAGTAGCTTTTTAACTTGGCGTGTAAATCTAAAAGGAGAGTTAAAAACGGATATGAATGAATATATTCAAAAGTTTTTTATAACCATTGAATTAAAAACAAGTTTTCGTAATATTTTTTTATCTAGCAATAGAGGTACAACACATTTAAAGGGATATATAGACAAATGACTGTTCCAAAGTAAAGAACCAAGTTTAGTCTTTACACAGTATTGAGAACGCGAGAAATCACTTACTAATAATATTTGCCACTTATAACATTCAACTGAACGAATTAAAGTATGTGGCAAAGACATTGTTAAAAATGAAAGTAGGATACTGAGGGAATCACCAAGCTATTTATAGATTTGTTATATGTCTAACTTGCTAAATTTAAACATTTTCATCGGTCGCTTCTTGTCTTTTCAACATTCTTCGTTAAGATATCTTTTAAAAGAATTAAAACAATGTTGCACAATAACTAGCTCTAGTATCTTCACATCAGAAAATGCATATCTTAAAACATATCTTTTTTAGCTATCCTGACCCACGTGAGATTTAGTTTGAAACACCCCAAATATTTCGAGAAAACATGAGGTTGGTTGTATGCTGGCCAATGATCGTGTGCCTGATCAACACGTGATCATTGCAAACCAGGTAGCTTGCTATGCAGGGAGTCTAGTATCTTCAGTCTTGTCTCGAGCGTACAGCTGTTCAGTTACTAGTTAATATTAACATACTATTTTTATATTCATGAGAATAAAACTATTTTAGAACTGTTTATATTTATTGAGTTGTTTTGGTGGTGTTACACATATACATGGAATAATAAAAAGTTTAGATTCGTCCCAGAAATTTTCGTACCAAAATTATTGTGCGAGAAAAATAAAGGGACGAATAAGAACAAAATCTATTCGTCCCAGGAAATTTAATACAAAATTAAGGTAAGAGGTTCTGGGACAAAAAGAAACATTACGATTTGTCTGAGGAACTTTCGTACCAAAATTATGGTACAAGTTCTCTGATAAATAGGAACATTACGATTCGTCATATAAAATTTTGTTGCAATTGAAGGTGCGAAAAATTCGAGGACGAATTAAAACTATTATATTTGTTCCAACAAATTTTGTACCAAATTAAATGCGAAAAAATAAAAGGACAAAAACCCATCGATCGGTCCCAGGAAATGTTGTACCAAATTCAGATAAATAAGTTTTTAAGATAGACACATTTCGATTCGTCTCACGGAAATTTATACCAAACTGATGGTACGAAAAGTTCTTTGATGAATAGGGACACAACGATTCTTCTACAGAAAATTCGTACCAAAATGAAGGTGCGGAAAATTCGAGGACAAAAACAACAATTAGATTCGCCTCAGGAAATTACGTACCAAAATTAAGGTAAAAAAGATTCTGGGAGAAAAAGCAACTTTCGTACTAAAATGATAGTGCGGCAACAAATTTCGTATGGTACAAAAATTCCTAGACTAATCAATATGTTTAATCGCCCTCTAACTTTCACACATTAATTTTGGTGCGAAAGTTCATGGGACAAATCTAAACGTTTTTTATTCTTTCACGAGCTTTTTGCTCCTTTATTTTGGTACGAAATTTTTATGGGCGAAATTTGTTTCTATTCACCACATAGTAACGGCGGCCAGTCAGTCTAACTGAAAAGGCTAAATCTCTGGATTGGGCTGTTAACCAACTTCTAGGCGCATACTTTCGTAAGTGACTGACAACTGCCCTACATAATTTAAATCATTGGTAGGAAATATGCCCATGAAAGCATGCTCCGCCCGGGAATCGAACCCACGTCCCCTCGATCAGTAGACTTGATTCGTTTCAGAAACTTTCGTACCAAAATGACGGTACAAGTTCTGTGATGAACTGGAACATCACTATTAATCTTAAAAAATTTATACCAAAATGGAGGTGCGAATAAAAAAGTTCGATTCATCCCAGAATATTACGTACCAAAATTAAGGTTAGATAGTTTCTAGGAGAAATAGACACATTTCGATTTGTCCAGGAACTTTCGTACTAAAATGATGGTACAAGTTCCGTGATGAATAGAAACATTACGATTCGAACACAAACATTTAGTACCAAATTAAAGGTGCAAAAAGTTTGTAGAAGTGTTTTGATTCGTCCCAGAAAATTTCGTACCAAAATTAATAACACTAATTTAAGTACGTATATTCCTGAGACGAATCAAACTGTTTTCGTTCTTGATTTTCTCGCACCTCTCGCAGTTTGGTACGAATTTTCTGTGGGAGAATCGTTGTGATGCAACTTTTTGTACCATCGTTTTGTGTATGAAGTCCTAAGGACGAATCGCAATGTGACCTTCATATAACCTTCTTACCAAATTTCCTAGGACGAATCGATGTTTTTGTCCTCGAATTGTCTCACATCTTAATTTTGGTATGAAATGCGCTTGGACGAATATACATAATTTTTAATTTGACCTAGTTCCCCGCAATTTTTGAAAGATTCTGGGGGAAATAGGAACTATCGTACATTGCAATTCGTCCACAAAAATTTCGAACCAAAATGTTCGTGGAAGAATAAAAATGTTAAGTTGTCTGAAAAAATTTCGTACCATAATTAAAGTGAGGAAGTTCAAAGAATAAAAACTTATCTTTCATGCTTTACGTTGAAACGTCACGTTATTCGATGAAAATAAACGATGAAAATATAAATTTTATACTTTCATCGCAGTGAAAATATAACCATATATTTTCATCGTTCATGACCTCATATTATATGATAAATGACGTCATACTAGATAATAAATGACGTCATCTTGGAGTAGAAATGGCGTCACGTTATAATTTGTGTAAAATACATCAAATAAAACTAAGCATGAAAGAAACAGAATATTCGTCAACTTTGGTGTAAGATGACTTTTATTTCAACTCGTGAACTCAGAAAGTGACATTTTCACTCGTGGCGATGCCACTCGTAAAAGTATGTTTTCTGAGCTCACTCATTCTATAAATAGACGGTGAAGATATCACCTCTATACTAAGACGCGCAACCGTCTCAAAATTCGGCGTTTGGTACGCAACAGAATAAAGTGCGGCGGATGAAGACAAAATCGTTGCATTTTTTCGTTTTTTGACAGACTCGTTGTTGAAATGTAAAATAAATGATCACTCATAGCTACAGGATCATAAATCTATACAAAGTACTTTTAAACCTCTGTAGGTATAGGTGCATAGTTAAACCGTGTAACCTAGTTTCGAATTCAAATTACTGTGTAAAGAATGACAGATGTAAACACGTTATGACGAAGGTTTAACAACCGGTATAAAAGTTTAATTTAATGAGGTTAGTTGGTTGGATAGTCAAATTTTATTGAGTAGACACAAAATTCATACTATTTTTGTTCAGTATACTTGAAGGGGGGATATTGATAGAATGTAAACATTGCCACGTGTTTTCAGGTAAATAAACAGTTTTACCCGTGATGCGCGGCGTCTCCGTACAGAGGTCAGTCAGACCGTTTGTGTACAGAATGGAGCTCACTCGGTGAGATAAAAAATCGATCTCACACTAAATTGACGAATATTCTCTATATCTATTCGTCCAGGCTATTTTGCACCAGAATAGGGTAAGAAAGGATCTGGGACAAAGACATTTCGTTTCGACTCAAACTTCCTTGAACGAACCGAATGTCTATTACACCAGAATCTTTCTAACCTTAATTTTGGTACGTAATATCTTCATTAAACATCATTTTGGTACAAAACTTTCGTACTAAATTGATGGTACTAGTTCTGTTATGAATAGAAACATAACGATACGTCCACAAATATAAATGTTTAGTGCCAAATTAAAGGTGTAAAGTTTTGATTCGTCCCAGAAAATTTCGTCCCAAATTACATTCCTGGGACGAATGTGTTTGTTTTCGTCTTGGAAATTTTTGCACCCTCAGATTTTTTTACAGGGACGAATATGGTTCTAAAAGTTTTCGCACCTTCATTTGGAATGAAATTTACTTAGACGAACAATGATGTAATCGATGTTCTATATCGGCCTCTTAATATTTGCGCCTTAATTTTGAAAGATTCTGGGAGAAATTTTAGTAGTTCCGAGATGAATAGAAACATTGTGATTCGTCAATAAAAATTTCGTACCAAAACATTTGTGAGAATAAAAATGTTATATTTGTGCAAGAAAATTTTGTACCACGAGAGGACGAATAAAAGGCTAAGCGTGTCGATTCGTCCAGGAATCTTGTACCAAAGTTGGGTAAGAAATGGATCTGGGAAAGATATTTCTTTACGTCCAAGGAACTTTCGTATCAAAATGATGGTACAAGTTCTGTAATAAATAGAAACATACATTACGATTCGTCATAAAAAAGGTTTGTACCAAAATTCGAGGACGAATATAAAAGTTCGATTTGTCCCCCATTTCGAATCGTCCAAGTAACTTTCATATTAAAATAGTACAAGTTACGTGATGAATAGAACGATCAGACCATAAAAGTTACGTACCAAATTAAAGGTGCCAAGTTAGTGGAAGAATAAAACTCGATTCGTCCCAAAAAAAATCCTACCAAAATTACTTGGTACGTTTATTCCTGGGACGAATCTAAATGTTTTCGTCCTCGAAATTTTTCGCACCTTCATTTTGGTACGAATTTTTTGTGGAAGAATCGTTGTGCTTCTATTCATCACAGAACTTTTCCTACCATAATTTGTGTACACGTCCTCGAATCGAAATGGGTCTATACCACGTCCTTTCTTACCCGAATTGATAGGATTGTTTTTATCCTTGAAATTTTCGCACCTTATTTGATAGAAAATTTTACGAAGATAAATCGTAATGTTCCTTTTCACCATAATTTCGATGTTCCTTTTCACCATAATTTCGGTACGAAAGTTCCCAGGAGGAATTTCTTGGAACGAATCGCTTCTTATTCGTCCGCTAATTTTCTCGCACAAATGTTTGAACGATTCTGGGAGAAATAGGAACTTTTTCGTATGGGTTTTACGGCGTACCAACACAGAAATGTCATATCGCGCCGAAAACAATGATACTATTAATTCAATCGATATTAATAGGAACTTCGTACTAAATGATGGTAAAAGTTCTGTGATGAATGGGCGCATAAGGATTCGTCCAAGAAATTTCGTACCAAATTAAAGGTGCAAAAATTTCTGATAAAATTTTTTTAATTCGTCCCAAAAGATTTCGTAACAAAATCAATGTACAACATTAGTTGACGAACAAGAACATCGATTCGTCCCAAGAAATTTTGAGTAAATTCTGCGAGAAATTGACACATTGCGATTTATCTCTGGAAATTTTGTACCAAATTCAGGGAATAATTAAAGGTTCCGAGATACATATTTCGATTCGTTTCAGGGACATTCATGGTACATGTACAGAAAGTTCCGTGATGAATAGGAACATTACTTTTTATCTAAGAAAATTCATACCAAAACGAAGGTGCGAGAAAATTTGGGGACGAATAAAAGTTCAGAATGTTACGTACCAAAATTAAGGTTCGATAGTTTCTGGGAAAATATACGAATTTCGATTTGTCCAGGAACTTTCGTACTAAAATGTTAAAACAAGTTCCGTGATGAATAGAAACAATACGATTTGAACATGATGCGTCCGAGAAAATTTAGTACCAACACTAATTTAAGTTTGTATATTCCCGAGACGGATCAAAATGTTTTCGTTCTCGATTTTCTCGCACCTTCTGTTTGGTACGAATTTTCTGTGGAAAAATCGTTGTGATGCAACTTTTTGTACCATCGTTTTGTGTATGAAGTCCTAAGGACGAATCGCAATGTGACCATCATAGAACCTTCTTACCATATTTCCTGGGACGAATCATTGGTTTTTGTCCTCGAATTGTCTCGCATCTTAATTTTGGTACGAAATGTGCTTGGGCGAATATACATAATTAAACTCGATTTTATCGCACCATTATTTGGTACGCAATTTACGAAGATAAATCGCGATGTTCCTTTTCACCATAACTTAGATCCGAAAGTTCCCGCAATTTTGAAAGATTCTGAATGAAAAAGGAACTTTCGTACTAAAATGATGGTGCACAGGATCCGTGATGAATAGAAACATTGTAATTCGTCCACAAAAATTTCGAACCAAAATGTTCGTGGAAGAATAAAAACGTTTGTCTCAAAAAAAATCGTACCAAAATTAATGTGAGAAATTTAAAGGGATAAAAACTTATCTATTCGTCCAGGCAATTTTGTACCAAACTAGGGAAAGAAAGGATCTGGGACAAAAAGACATTTCGTTCCGAAGATTCTGGGAGAAATAGACATTCGATTCGTTCAAGGAACATTCACATTGATGGTACTAGTTATGTTATGAATAGTAACATAACGATACGTCCACAAATATAAATGTACAGGGACGAATATCGTTTTTTATTCGTCCCAAGTTTTCTTACTTAGACGAACCGTGATGCAATCGATGTTCTTATTCGGCCTCTTTAATTTTCGCGCACATAAATTTAAGATTGTACCAAAGTTGTGTAAGAAATGGATCTGGGACAGAGATTTCTTTACCTCTTTCGTACCAAAATGAAGATTCGTCATAAAAGATTTTATACAAAAATTCGAGCACGAATATTAAAGTTCGATTTGTCCCCCATTTCGAATCGTCCAAGTAATTTTCGTATTAAAATAATAGTACAAGTTCCATGAATATAACGATCCGTCCATAAAAATTTCATACCAAATTAAAGGTGCCAAGTGGAAGAATAAAACTCGATTCGTCCCAAAAAATATCGTACCAAAATTATTTGGTACGTTAATTTCTGGGACCAATCTAATGTTTTCGTCCTCTAAATTTTTCGCACCTTCATTTTGGTACGAATTTTCTGTGGAAGAATTGTTGTGCGTCTATTCATCGCAGAACTTTTTCTACCATCATTTAATTAGAGTCCTCGAATCGAAATGGGTCTATAAAAGGATTGTTTTTATCCTCGAAATTTATTTGGAAGAAAATTTGACAAGTTATGTTCCTTTTTAATCATAATTGGTACGAAAGTTCCCGGGAGGAATTTCTTGGGGCGAATCGGTTCTTATTCGTACACTACTTTTCTCGCACACCAATTTTTGAAAGATTCTGGGAGATCGTCAAGGAAATGTACCAAATTAAAGGTGCAAAATATTGTGATAATAGTTTTAATTCGTCCCAGAAAATTTCGTACCAATATTAATGTACGAGAAAATTAGATGACGAACAAGAACATCGATTCGTCCCAAGAAATTGTGTAAATTCTGCGACAAATTGACACATTTCGATTCATCTCTGGAAATTTTGTACCAAATTCAGGTATAGTAATAATTAAAGGTTCTGAGATACTTTTCCGATTCGTTACAGGGACATCCATGGTACAGAAAATTCCGTGACGAATAGGAATATTACGATTCGCCCACAGAAAATTCATACCAAAATGAAGGTGCGAGAAAATTAGAGGACAAATAAAAGTTAGATTTATCCAAGATTAGTACGTACCAAAAATAACCTTCGATTCATCCCAGAATATTACGTACCAAATTTAAGGTCAAGTATGTATATTCCAGAGACGAATCAAAATGTTTTTGTTCTCGATTCTCGCACCTTCATTTTGAATAGAACGATCCGTCCATAGAAATTACGTACCAAATTAAAGGTGCAAAGTTAGTGGAAGAATTCGTCCCAAAAATTATCGTACCAAAATTATTTGGTACGTTTATGCCCGTGACGAATCTAAATGTTTTCGTCCTCGAAATTTTTCGCACCTACATTTTTATACGAATTTTCTGTGGAAGAATCGTGGTGCTTCTATTCATCACAGAGCTTTTCCTTCAATCATTTGTGTACAAAGATCCTCGAATCGAAATGGGTCAATACCAGGTTCTTTCTTACCCGAAGTGGTAGGATTATTTTTATCCTCGAAATTTTCGCACCTTGTTTGGTAGAAAATTTTACGAAAGACAAATCGTAATGCTCCTTTTGTACGATAATTTCGGTACGAAAGTTCCCAGGGAGGAATTTCTTGGGACGAATCGCTTCTTAATTTTCTCGCACTAATTTTTTAAAGATTCTGGGAGATCGTCCAGGAAATGTCGAATCAAATTAAAGGTACAAATATTTCTGATAAAAGCGTTTTAATTCGTACTAGAAAATTCCGTACTAAAATTAATGTACGAGAAAATTAGATGACGAACAAGAACATCGATTCGTTCCAAGAAATTGTGTAAATTCTGCAACAAATGGACACATTTCGATTCATCTCTGGAAATTTTGTACCAAATTCAGGTATTGTAATAATTAAAGGTTCTGAGATACATTTCGATTCGTTTCAGGGACATCCATGGTACAGAAAGTTCCGTGATGAATAGGAATATTACGATTCGCCCACAGAAAATTCGTTCCAAAATGGTGCGAAAATTCGAGGACGAATAAAAACATTTCAATTGGTCCCAGAAATTCTCGAATCACAAAGGTGTGGAAATTTAGTAATAGAAAAATTTCGATACTTCCCAGGAAATTTCGTACCATAATCAAGGTAAGACGATAAACCCCATAACAAACCATTTTTAAATTCATGGATGAATCGTAACATTATTATTTGTCACAGAATTTCGTACCAAAATTAAGGTTCACACCGATTAGAGTAAAAATGTCTGGGAGGTACAGTAGGAAACGTTGATTTTACAAATCTTCATGACTTACTGATTCACACCCAGAAATTTTGTAGTTTTATTTGGGTCGGTACATAGTAACAAATAAATCCTGTTCGGATTTTGCTCTTGTCGTACCCAGTTTGATAGAAAAGTAACACATTTTTTAAAACATGTAATTGGGCAACAAACATCTCAAGGACAAAATGTCCGAGATGACTTGTTAAATACGAGCAGGCCAGAATTATATAATGTACAAGAAATAGACATCACACACATTGCTGATCTCAAAGTGTTTCATAATAGCCTGAAAAACACAACAAAATCAAATTATGAATTTCAACTTTGTACAATGAATCAAAGACTTGCATTCATGATTGCTCTCAGACTTGAGCAACCAAGGTACATGATTTGGAAATTTTCTTGAAAGGTTATAGCCAGTCTGGACAAGACTCAAACCAGTATCTCTTTCAGAACCAAGGATTGACAAAATGTATAACTAAATACTAGATTTATAACGGATAACTGTTATAACTAGATGTATAACTGTAATAACGAGATATATAACTTTAATAACAATATGTATAACTGTAATAACTAGATATATAACTGAAATAACAAGATATATAACTGTAATAACTAGATGTATAACTGTAGCAACGAGATGTATAACTGTAGTAACTAGATGTATAACTGTAACAACTAGATGTATAACTGTAACAACTAGATGTATAACTGTAACAACTAGATGTATAACTGTAGCAACGAGATGTATAACTGTAGCAACGAGATGTATAACTGTAGCAACGAGATGTATAACTGTAACAACTAGATGTATAACTGTAACAACTAGATGTATAACTGTAACAACTAGATGTATAACTTTTATAATTAGACTCAAAACGGTAATAATTAGATGTATAAGTGTAAGAACTAGAAAACCCGGGTCGATAGCGCAGTTGATAGTGCGCCGGTATTTGGAATCTCGAGGGGGTGCGGGTTCAAATCCAACACGCTGAGGTTATGCCCTCCCATGAAAATTTGACAATAATGTCGAATTTCTTCCATGGATTAGATAATATGGAGAAGTTTCCGGCCTTGTGGAAGAATAGGTGAGTACTGGTTATAGACAAAGGTCCAGGAAAGCTAGGTTAGATGCGCTGGACGCCGTAAAATGACCAAAATAGTGTTGACACAGCGTTAACTCCATTAAGAAATAATACATAACTAGACGTATAACTGTAGTAAAAAGATGTATAACTGTAATAACTATATATAAAACTTGAATAACAAGATGTATTACTGTAATAACAAGATGTATTACTGTAATAACAAGATGTATTACTGTAATAACAAGATGTATAACTGTAATAACTAGATGTATAACTGTATAACTAGATGTATAACTGTATAACTAGATATATAACTGTAATAACAAGATGTATAACTGTAATAACAAGATGTATAACTGTAATAACTAGATGTATAACTGTATAACTAGATGTATAACTGTATAACTAGATATATAACTGTAATAACTAGATATATAACTGTAATAACAAGATATATAACTGTAATAACTAGATGTATAACTGTAATAACAAGATGTATAACTGTAATAACAAGATATATAACTGTAATAACTAGATGTATAACTGTAACTAGATATAAAACTTAAATAACAATATGTATAACTGTAATAACAAGATATATAACTGTAATAACAAGATATATAACTGTAATAACAAGATGTATAACTGTAATAACAAGATGTATAACTGTAATATCAATATGTATAACTGTAATAACAAGATATATAACTGTTATAACTAGATTTATAACTGTATAACTAGATATATAACTGTAATAACAAGATATATAACTGTAATAACAAGATATATAACTGTTATAATTAGACTCAAAACTGTAACAATTAGATGTATAAAAGTAAGAACTAGATAACCTGGGTCCATAGGGCAGTCGATAGTGCTCCGGTATTTGGAATCTCGAGGGGGTGCGGGTTCAAATCCAACACGCTGAGGTTATGCCCTCCCATAAAAATTTGACAATAATGTCGAAGTTCCTCCATGGATTAGATAATATGGAGAAGTTTCCGGCCTTGTGGAAGAATAGGTGAGTACTGGTTATAGACAAAGGTCCCGGAAAGCTAGGTTAGATGCTGGACACGTAAAATGACCTAAATAGTGTTGACACAGCGTTAACTCCAATAGAAAATAATAAATAACTAGACGTTTAACTGTAGTAACAAGATGTATAACTGTAACAACAAGATGTATAACTGTAATAACTAGATTTATAACTGTATAACTAGATTTATAACTGTATAACTAGATTTATAAATGTAATAACTAGATGTATAACTGTAATAACAAGATATATAACTGTAATAATTAGATTCATAACTGTAATAACTAGATGTATAACTGTAATAACTAGATGTATAACTGTAATAACAAGATATATAACTGTAATAACAAGATTGATAACTGTAATAACTAGAAACTGTAATAACGAGATATATAACTGTAATAACAAGATTTATAACTGTATAACTAGATTTATAACTGTATAACTAGATATATAACTGTAATAACTAGATGTATAACTGTAATAACAAGATATATAACTGTAATAACAAGATTGATAACTGTAATAACAAGATTGATAACTGTAATAACAAGACTGATAACTGTAATAACTAGAAACTGTAATAACGAGATATATAACTGTGATAACAAGATATATAACTGTAATAACAAGATTGATAACTGTAATAACAAGATTGATAACTGTAATAACAATATATAACTGTGATAACAAGATTTAAAACTGTTATAACTAGATTAATAACTCTGTTACGAGATTTAAAACTAAGACACTGACAATGCCACCTCCAGCAGAAAGAGTTAAACCTATAATTTCTCCTGACTATGTCAGGTGGCACACTATAAAGTATGTTGAATGGCAGAGTAAAGCACCATACATTCCACTACTTTCTATTGTTTAAATCACACATGTATAGGTGTAACATAATATATATACCATCAAAGATTAAAACTTGCATTTTATCATCTACATTTTATGAGACAATGTTGTCCTTTCATACATATATCAAGGGTTGCCTGCAAGACTGTATTAACTTGCTCTTTAAGGCAATGCAATTATTGCAGTCTTGCAGGCAACCCTCGATATGATGATCTAAATGTAAACAAACATATTTGTCAAATTCTTGCAGCAGTCTTAACAAAGAAACATTCATTATTTTATATAAAATAAGATTTCTTCGTCTTACTCTGAATCTTCAGCACAAATTAGTTTTGCACATGACCTACTCCAGCTGATCAGCTAGCTCAGTTGGTAGCACCAAGGAGTTGACTGGTCCAGGCGTCATGGGTTGGTTTCCTAGGCGGGGCACACTTCTGTGATGCTTGGTCATGAAATTATTTCTATTGTCAATTTCCCTCCTACCAATGATTCTTAATCATGTAGGGCAAGGGTCAGTCAGTCACATAAATATGCCTCTACTAAGTGGACAACATTCCCCTACTAAGTGGACAAAAGCTTATTTCAAAGACTTAGCCTTGCCAGAAACTGTATAGGTCATATCACGGTGGTCAGTCAACCTTCTCACTAAGTATTGCTATATGGCGTTAAACCAAAAAACCCATGACTTACCTACCCTTTGATTCAATTGTTTAAAGGTACTAGTTCACAGATTTGCTCATTTATTTTCCATATTTTCAAAATACCATTCAGCATCTGTAATTGAGTCAAAAAAATAATATCTTAATATTTTAAGACAAACTGACCTATAGATTGAAAGAAATATACAATAAAAATCACAAAATTGCACTAAAATTGTCTATACCGTGATATACGGGTAGATATTTACTACTTGAAACATCGTCATTTGTTGTTGTATGTCCACTTGCACAAAACTGTCATTATCAAATCACTATTTTTTTGGCTTCAAGAAATGTTTCCATACTATTTAGATAGTTTCGGAAAAAGTTATATTTAAGTTGAAATCAGTGAATGAGTACCTTTAAGCAGAGGATTTGGAGGTTACTATTTAAACTTCCAGGATATTCATAAAAAGAAATAGTTATTTTAATGTGCTACTTGATGTCATTCAGTTAATTGTCTGAAAAGAGACTTGTCAAAAAAACACTATATGTTTACCTTTTAAATAGTTCTAATTTGTAAATATACATTTATTTATAGTATGCTACTACCTAAAACATTGTAGTTTGAAACAAAGTTCAGAAAATTTTACCCATGTTGTTTGGTTTAACGATGTAGCAACACATAGGTGGCACACCACAGTTTCCTCGGCTGAAAATACCACACCACACAATGAAAAGCTCGCACACTAGCCAGTAATCACACACCTGAAACAAATGATTTTGAAAATTAGCATGAATATATGTTTCTCAATAAAACAATAAAATACACATGATCAAAACAATCTTTTCTGCCTGAGGGGCCTTTAATTCTTTGTTTTGGTAGTCGCGAAAATTGGTGACAAAATGGCGAACTTCCCCTGTACGCAAAGTCCCACAGAATTCTTAATTCCGACGATAGCTACACATACCGCATTGATTTTTATTCATTAATCCATGCCCAATCTGAAAATAATGAGGAAATAGGGTGCCATACATGACTTGATTGCTCTAATTTTCCAATTTCTGAGGTACCTTGAAAATGAACAGCTGATTTCTGTGCTAGCTCCCCAAAGCCATGCATTCGCATCTGACAGTAATTTTTCGAAATACCTCGGACAATACCCTTAAAACCCATTGTACCTAATAATTAAAGTACAATACTAGCTGTTGAAACTTCAAATATAACAATCAAAAATATTTTAAACCTCAAAAATGCGATCCAACTGCCTAAGTTTCTATTATTTAAAAATTTGACTCTGGCCACTTTGACAATGCAGCTCTGAAACTGTGGTGTGCTACCATAGTATAGGTCATATAACAGCAGTATTCAAAAATAATGCAGTTTAATATAATAATGTTAACTCACCTAGATTAGATTACAAACATCAAGAAAGCTCAACATCTCATATAAACATCTACATCATATCTCAATGGTAAGTCTTACATGGTTTCCTGTAGTTCAGTGAAATTGTAACATCATATCTAGATAATTAAATAGAAAGAAAATTCTTTATTACAATTAAGAAGATTCAAGATCAACAAGGAATAAATAGAAATATTTTCATAACCTCCACATTATCAAAAACAGTAACTGCATTCATGTACAATACCTAAAGTCGTTCGGAGGGAGTCAGCTTTTATGGTCAGAACATAGAATATTTGATGCATAGTCATTTGATTCATACCATAGTTTAGCAATAGACTGAAAGGGAATTGTTCGGATAAAATAGGAAAACTATTTTATTTATTTTTTATATTCTAAGTATTAACATAATTTATCCAGATTTATGTCTCTAAACACTATGGTTTATATAGTTCTATTGAAGAATATCAACTTTCAGTAATATATCCTAGATAGTGTTGAAACTTTAAAAGAAACATCACAAGCAACTCCAATCCTGATGCAAAAATGATAGAACATGTATAAACTTTCATTTTCTTCAAAAAGTAGACCTCATAAAATTATGTTTTCAAGTTTAAGTTCAATTTCAACCTAAAATTCACCTGAAATCTGAAACCATTGGACTTTTTGTTGATCTATCTTTCCTTTACATTCAAGTCTAATGTCTAACCCCCCCCCCTCCCCTAGTAGTGAAATTAGGTTAAAGTTGAACTATAGTTTTGGAAAATCTGATCTTCCCTTTGTCTGTTTTAACGTGCTTGCATTTATTGTGTTAAAACCATGAAGCTATGTTCAAATTGCCGTACAAAATCAATGTATTATTAGAAACAAAATACCAGAAATCCCAATTAAAGTCCCCGCCCCTAATAAATACCAATTAGTATTTTGAGAAAGTAATAACAAACTACAAGTATTTTAATTTGTACTTTCACAATTTTCTAATACTGTAAATAACATCCCAAATTGACAAATGTCAATGTAAAACCATAAAGGGGGAGACTTTTGAGAGAATATGGCAATTGCGAAGGTGACAGTTAAAAATATACAGTTAACAATTTCACGTTTTACAAGTGTAATCTGGGGTGCCCTATCATGGTCTGGTGCTACTAAGTATTTTAGTAAGAAAAAACTCTTCACCTGGACTTTTTTCAGCACGATCAGGACACATTTGTCTGGTGTTTGTTTTTGTTTAAATACAACCATCACTGGAATGCTTCTGGCTCAGGTTTCTGAAATATTCATTACATAAAATATTAAGCTGAACATTAGTAACAAGTATTTCTAATATATCAATAGTTTGTTCAAAATTGGTCTGGGAAAGATTAATACATTACATGCTAGTGTAACTACTCTATTTTTAACCAAGTTAAACAATGCAAATAATATCTTAAATGTATTATTTTTGTTTCGAATCACTTTTCACAAGCATAAACAAGACATCAAATGATCATGTGAACTTTAACAAGAGGAGTCCAAGTACAGCGCGCTCGACTTTTCCAGTCTTCGAATTTAGCCACCAGACCGAAGACCGAGTCCGTCTAAAACACTGACGGTCTGGTTAAAATATACGGATCACAAGACCGACTGTCTGGTGGAAATTTCAATAGCAATATTACTAAAAATGCATAATCGAACATAAAACTTGCAGTTGCAATTAAGTCAAGCAATTCTTTATTCGATGTTTATTATATAATAATATCATATATGAGGTAGAAACATAAGCAGTACAGTCTAAAATAACATATAAAAACAAAATATGATTGGTAAGCATTCGGTCCGGTAAAAGTCTTTTCGGTCTGGTAAAATTTTGGCATTTACAAGACCGAATGTCTTGCGCTTTGAAAATTCATTCGTGAAGACTGCTTTTCGGGTGTATTGTTCATGGTAAGGCTTATCTTTAAACAAAAATGATTTCAAGACAGGATTTAATGTTTAAAAGGATATCTGTCAAATAATAATTACCAATTCATATTTGTAAATTATAAAAGGAGCATAACTCCTAAAACATTCATCCATAGTAACCTCCCTTCTAAGTAGACATAGTATCAATGAATAAGCATACCTTCTTTCATTTAAATACTTTTATAAGGAACTATTTATTTTTCAATTTAAACAAATTTCAACATTTCAGTAAAGGGGCACAACTCCAAAAATAATTCATCAAGAGTTACATCCCTTCGTAGTTGAGTCAATGTAGTACTGATGAAAAAGCATACTAACTTTCTATCAAATAAAGTATATTCAGTTTGAGCAAACTTTAATCATAAATATCAAAGTATAAATGGGAATAACTAAGAAAGTAATTCATCCAGAGTCCCTTTATAGTCCAATAGATGAAGAACTGATGAAAAAGCATTCTAACTTTCATTCAAATATATTTAAAAGTACTAAAAATATCTCATTAGAAACAATAAGTGTCTTCAAAAAAGATATTCGGTGCTCTGCTGGGTTTATTTTAAATGGTTTGAAGTATAAATGTTGGTCATGCATGGCATACATGTATTAACAAGTAAATCTGTGAGCTAATGCTCACTAGTGATACCCCCGCCAAAATCTAAAAATATGCGACAAACAGGAAGTAGATGAGCAAGGAGCATGAAATCGCTTTACACCACATGGGACTATGGGATGAAGCAATATGCAAAGTATTGGGCTGCTGCATGTTATAGTTGCTGAGAAAACTGGGACGGAAATTTTGTAACGGACGGACAGACGGACGGAGGGACGGACGGACAAGGGTAAAACAATATACCCCCCTCTTTCGAAGCGGGGGTATAACTATCGGTCAAATGTAGTTTGTTCAAAATTGCAATTCAGCCTCAACTGACAATTTTTGTCCAAATATATTGCCACTTTGCCGATTTGTCAATTTGGAAAATCTGTCTGATTCTAAAATTAAAAACATCTTTAATAACAATGACATGGATTTTCGATTTAAAATCACTTCTTTCCAGAATGACCAAACGATTTATGTTACTTTTCTGGCGAACATAATACTATTTGATAGAAATGCTCAATGGTTGCCTACATATGACAAAATGAAAACCCATTCTGAGTGTGCGCCGAGTCATATTCGCAGTTTAGTTATACCGCAAGGGGCGTAACACAACGAACGTGAGATCAATTAGCATAGTGAGTCACTCATTATATACAGAGTAAATAGTCAGCGGCTACTGTACGTGCTACGCACCAGTTTATCAAAAATAGCCAATGGTGTCATGTGTTTTATCCATTTCTTTATTCCGTGAAGAATTTTTATTGGACAAATAGCTATGGTAGAGCTAATTGTATTGGTTGAAATATAGGTCAAAAGTTGGCTAAGACAGCTGCACCCAAAAATTTCAATCTTAAATGTTTAAGTATAAAGAGGCATAACTCTAAAAATAATTCATCCACAGCTACCTCCCTTTATAGTTGTGTAGATATAGTACCAATAATTAAGCATACAAACTTTAAGTCAAATATCTTGATAAGTTTTAAAGATATTCCATATAGAAACAATTTTAAATCGACATTATTGTCAAATTTTCATGGAACAGTATAACCTCCCCGGGTGGGATTCGAACCCGCACCCCCTCGGGCACGAGTATCCGAATCCCGGCGCGCTACCAACTGCGCTATCGACACGGGTTTTGATCAGTATTGGAGATATTCTACATAGGAAAAACTTTAACCTTATATTTTGCAATTCTAAAAATATAAAAGGGCAATAACTAAAAACAATTCATCCAGAGTTATCCCCTTTCACAGTATGGTTAATATAGTCCCACTTAATAAGTATACCAACTTTCAATAAAATAACTTGGATAGTGTTAACTTTAAAACTAACGCCAACGTCAAAGTGATAGCAATAGCTTTCATTTTCTTCGAAAAATTGAGCTAACAAGGCCAATATGCAACAGAATTGGATAAGAGTCAATGAAGTGTAAGTTTACCAAGCAAAGTAAGGAATATTCGTGTCTCAATCTCTTAAGTGAGAATTAGTTTTTGGGTAAAATATCAAGTTGAGTATTTTGGGGGATTAGAAATTGTGGAAACTCATGTATATTGAGTGAAAGCTCTAATAGAGTCAAAACTTATACTTTTGTACATACAGAATCAGGTGACAAACTCTCAAAGTTTAAAATATATAATTACCTAATGAGGTAGGAGCTGACCATTGTGGAAATAAATCATGTAAATATTCGTAGTTCAACCTCAACCAGGCATTGTTTCTATTCTATACAACCATGTTGGATCTTTACAGGAATGTTCATAACCCTGAAATATAACATTATAATCATTAAATATAAGAAGTGATGTAACTATTATAAGGTATGACAAAGGGAGGTAACTATCACAATTCTAAAATGTTGATCAACATTACTGGACATTGTGTGGTTTTCTGATTTTAATAAAACATATAGTTCATGCAAATTGACCTGAATAGTTTATAAAAATCTTTTAACAACACAACATAAAACTAATTCAATGCATGCAAATAATTAACTTTTTGTCTTAGGTCAATTTTTACAAGATTTAATATTTTCTCTGTTCATTATCAAGAGCCTCAAGAATTTACCACAACACATAATAGAATACTTTGTTTCTACAGTTTGCAAGATAGGAAAACATAAACAGAATCATTTTCTATATATAAGTACCTGGGATATCCACAGTTATTTAAAATAAAATTTAAAACTTGGATAAAGTCAAGTAAAACCAGCATAATACTTAGGTAACTAACACTTACCTGGTCATTCCAAGCTGATATACAACATTAGGTCTCATCTTTATCTAATAATGACTTGGTTTGATCTAAGTAACTGTAATATAAATATCACGTATGTATTTATTGATATTATTTTTTTGTTTGTTTTTGTTGATTTCAACACCATAGCAACACATTGTATAGGTCATATATCGGCAGTCAGTCAACCTACTCACTCCTGGAAAGGCTAAATCTCTGGATTTAGCTGTTAACCAACAACTAAGCGCATACTTTTGTCGGTGACTGATAACTGTCCAACATAATTGAAAATCATTGGTAAGAGTGAGAATGGCCGTAGAAATAATTTCATGACCAAGCTCCACGAAGTATGCCTCACCTGGGAATCAAACCTACGACACCTCGATCAGTAGTCTTGCATGCTACCAACTGAGCTAGCCAGACGGCTTATATTATTATTAGGTGTAACAAGTAAATCTGTGAGCTAATGCTCACTAGAGATACTCCCGCAAAAATCTAAAAATATGCGACAAACAGGAAGTAGATGAGCAAGGAGCATGAAATCGCTTTACACCACATGGTCTATGGGATGAAGCAATATGCAAAGTATTAGGCTGCTGCATGTTATAGTTGCTGAGAAAACTGCGACGGAAATTTTGTAACGGACGGACGGACAGACAGACAAGGGTAAAACAGTATACCCCCCTCTTCTTCGAAGCGGGGGTATAATGATAGGAAGTTAAATATTTAATCATACTTCAGTCATAGGTTAAATATTTAGTAAATTCCAACTATCATTAATTAAGTAGCAAAAATACCAAAACACAAGAAAATATTTGGAAGCTCATCTCTCACTTATTTAAAATAAGAAACTAACTATAAACCAATCTGATTAAAACCCGATCTAAAATGTTTCGCTCGCATACTCACTAATTAATATCTGGCCTATTCCAAACGAAGGTCACGTTCAGGTGACCTTTTCTCATCATAATATTCATGATAAAATTGTTATGATACGTAACTTGTTTACATCGTCTACGTCACGCAATTTGAACTGAGCCTCCCAATCGCAGACTGTGAATAATACCGCTGTTAACTTAGCATGCAAACCTTGGTCTAAAAATAGAAATAACAAAATAAAAATGTGATTAATAGTGTTTTCATCTAGATGAAAGCTACGCATTGATTAATCGACAAAAAGGTCATCTCGACGTGACCTTCCACGGAAGAGTAGTGATCCTGTACGACAACGCTCTACAGGATATCTGTTTACAGAGATTGGCTATAAACAGACTGCTTCTATGTCAATTAAAACTTTAGGTCTTAATTTTTAAACCAAGCAGCTTTTAAACCTGTGGCGCTTTCACAAAAAATCTTATAATAAAAATCATCGCATGTCAAAAGGAAGAAATACTAATAATACTGTCTTTTTTGCCAACCAATTCCAAATATTATTGAATTATGTAAAATATTGTATACCTTTTGAACATCTAATCATATTTACTATATTATCCTTCCTGACTTTGTCTTGAAAATTATAAATTTGACTTGAGATAAAAAAAATTGTAAGAATTCTTGTAAAAATAAGCACTGAAAACTGTAATCATATAGAAATATACATAAATAACTGACTCTACAGTGGTTGCACAGATAATAAAATGTCACCCACAAAACTTTAATCAACCGCAACACTCATCATAGTAGTATCACCCCACAAACCAGGGTGGATAGTGCAGTTGGTAGCGTGCCAGGATTTGGAATCTTGTGACCCGAAGGGGTAACGGGTTCAAATCCCACCCAGGGAGGTTATACCCTTCGACATCATCAAATAGAAAAAACACATCATATTTAGCGTTTACACACCAAAATATTAATATAGAATACTTACACACTTCAAATGTGGCAGTAAGACTAGCCTAATAATGTGTTATTCTAGCATTGTTTGTACCAGAAGGTTAATGTTGTATAGCATGCAGATGTAACAATTTAGCTACATCAAACAGCTCCTGGAAATATAACATTGAAAGGTCTTGAAACAAAAAAGATGAATGGTTTTAAGTCAATGACTTCCATAGGTATAATCAACAACTGATGAACTAAGTCATACACATTTTGAATTTTGTAATTCTTCACATCTCTCATTCAAATGACACCTGCCCAGCTAGCTCAGTTGAAAGCGCACAAGTCAACTGATCAAGGAGTCGTATCTAGGTTTGATTCCTGGGCGGGGCATACTTTCGTTGAGCTTGGTCATGAAAGTTTTTCTACAGCTATTTTCCCTCCTACCACCAATTCTAAATCATGTAGCACTGTAGTCAGTCACAGGCGGAAATATGTGCCTAGTAGTTGATTTACAGCTAAATCCAAAGATTTAACCTTTCCAGGAACAGTGAGTAGGTGGACTGACCACCGTGATATAACCTATACAATGTGTTGTCACGGCATTTAACCCAACAAACAAACAAACATTCAAATGACCACAAATATGAACTTTTGTAAAACCATATGTCAGTGATTTTATACTTAGGTTACTGAAGAAAATGAACATAGGCCAACAGAAGATAACCTGTCTATAGAACAATATAAAATATATAGCACATTTAAAATATACTGAACCAAAAAAGAAACTTTTGCCAAGTTTGATTGTGGATATGTTAGTACAGTTTCAATTATTTTGGCCGAAAGCTTACTTTTTTGTAAATAAAAATGTATTGTGGTTCTTTTAAAATCGTCATTTTGGAGGAAAGGATCAGATTGACTGTTAAATTTTAAATTAAAATAAGGTAGGGGTCTTTCCAAAGTTAACAATCAGTAGCGTGCGTGACCGCCGTGGGCGATGCTGACTGCCTGACAGCGAGGTCGCACAAGTTTGTTAATGTCAGCCTGTGGAATTTTATTCCACTCTTCAAGCAATGCTGCTCAAAGGTCTTTGATGTTGTTTGGAGGGTTCGGACGTCGACGTACACGTCTATCCAGACTATCCCAAAGATGTTCAATATTGGGTTCAAATCCGGACTTTTTGAGGGCCAGTCGTCAATGAAATCAACGTTATGATTTTGTAAATAGTGTATTATTGACACGAGCAACAGTTTTACAAGCTACTACATGTATATATGTGTGTACATCTAAGTGGTACCCTTGAACAACTGGCACATACTTTGCGAAAGTTTCTTTTTTGGTTCAGTATATTTGTGTAGTTGCATTGGAGAATGCAATGCACATGAAACTGTTTTTGTCTCAATAATGATGTTTTGAAATCATTTTTGTTATTAAATTATTGTTCGTTTTTTCTCAACTGTCAAAGCTTGAATAATTTCACAAGACTGAATGCATTTTGTACTGGCGGCCTAATTGTTATTAAAACATGTTGACTAAAACATATCATACGGCATAAGCAGCATTTCTCGATCATAATACACACTTTCGGAAACTCATGGATGTATTACGACTTAAATTGATTAGATATGGAGAAGATAAATAAAAAATATTTTATCTTAAAGACCAGACATACAAGTCACTTAATTGCCATCCATTTACTGAACAACTCACTGGCCATGGGTGATTACATTACACAACCTGTCAGCTAATGATAATGATAAAATGCAACAGCAATATAACACAACAATATTGAGTTAATCAAACTGTTAATTGCCAAAAATTTTCTCAAACACAAGCCCAATCAATTATGTTGCATAATAAAGGAATGAATTATCAACTTGTCCAACTACACAAAGTAAGTAATTTCACTAGCCTAGCACAATTTTGACTAGTACCAGAGTTCAAACTAGTTGGTTACAGGAATGATTGTAATACTTACATAAAAAAGAACATCTATAAATATCTACAGCTGGTGTCTTCAGAAGTATGTCAATGTTCTGAAATAAATCAAATATAGTTATAATAGGCCCACCCGGCAAGCTCAGTCCACAGGGCACAAGTCTACTCAATTCCCGGGGGGGCATACTTTGGCAGAGCTAGGTCATGAAATAATTTCTACGATCATTCTCACTCCTACCACTGATTCTAACGCATGTACAGCAGTAGTCAGTCACTGAAATAAGTATGCGCCTAGAAGTTGGTTAACAGCTAAATCCAGAGATTTATCTTTCCTAGGAACAGTGAGTAGGTGAACTGACTGCAGTGACATAACCTTAACACTGTGTTGCTATGGCATTAAAACCCAACAAAAAGGTTATAACCAAGGGTACACTTTCGATCAACCACACCAATTTCAGTTTTTTCTATCAGTTTTCCAAGTTCAGTTTAATTCACACTATAGTTTATATGAAGTACACTTGATTTGCACTTTATAGAGCAACTTCTACTAAGCTAAAGTTCTAGGGGTATTGCTCATTCAAGTGGATAATTAATGGCCGTCAGGCCCTCCCCTTATAAACATGTGAATACTTGATAAATTACTTATAATTTGTTATCAGTTATAGCTTTATGTTATTCTTTGTTTTTGTAATTCTTTGTTTTAACAAAGATTACTGAAACTGTAACAATATAATCTTGATCCTGGTTTTTCTTTATTCTTTTTGGTTTTAATGCCATGTCAACATGTTTTGGTTATTTTACGGCATCCAGTACATAACCAAGCTTTCCTGGACCCTTGTATATAGCCAGTATTCACCTACTCTTCCACAAGGCTGGAAACTTATCAATCAACCTATTATTGAAGGAAAATTGACATTATTGTCAAATTTTCAAGAAAGGGTATAACCACCCCAGGTGAGATTCGAACCTGTACCCCCCTCGGGACACTAGATTTAAAAACCCAGCGCACTACCAACTGAGCTACCAATTTGCAGACACTTCCCCGTGTCCCGAAACAAGCTAGATTGAAGGCAAGGGAGTAAAAGTGAAATAATAATAAAACTCTGCTACAATAGACGACAACTTACTTGAATAAATATTCAGCTTTATTGATGGTTATAATAGCTACTGGTATGTCAAAGCTTTTTTAAATTCTTCAAAGTCTGAAATATCACAACAAATAATACATGAATTATAAATAGCTTGGTGATTCCTTTGATATTCTACTTTTTTTCAAAACTGCTTACGTCACATATGCTTTTATTTGTTCAGTAATTTGTATTTAGAAAATCTATTGGCAAGTGATTTCTTATTATGTACTTAACACTGTTTAACTTAGTACTTTAGGCTCAGTCATTTGCCTGTATACCTTTAAACAGCATTTCAACTTTTCAAGGACAGGAACAGAAAATGGTCCAATTATGCTACTAAGGTTAGCAGGATGCCTAACAAACTGAAAAAGCATCAATATGGTGTAACAAGAAATGTAATGTGAAAAAAACATTAAAGCCCAATTTCATTTAGATCTGACCATAAATGACAGAAATATCCAACATAATAAAAACTTTAACACAAAAATTACAAAGGCAAATAATCCAAAATAAAGCCAGGCAAAGTTGTGATTACTTTTTAATTTTGTTAATCATATGGTATGTTAACATTGTACAAAGTTTCATAAAGATCTGACAATAAGTGGCAGAAATATAGGGTAAAGAGAAAACTTTGACAAATTGTGATTGACAACGGAGCCGATTTTTGTTGTTGAAAAATTCCGCAAAAAACTAAATCAATAAATGAACAAGTAGACTATACATACTGGTAATATAGGTTATTGTAACATCAAAGGATTATCACAACTACAAACACTTGTATATCCTTCATTGTTATCACAGAATTTTGATGTCTTCTGAAACAGTTTACAAGTTAATAACTTAGAATTTTTAAAGGATGATAAGGCCACAACAAGTTGATCATATGTTGTACGGATTTTTCTGGGAAAAAAATGGGGCCAGGGAGCGAAGACAAAAAAATAAAAAAAGTCTTTATTCACTTGCTATATATAGCGGTTTGACCTAATTTTTATGAGTGAGCGAGGAAATAAAAATATTTTTTTTGTAAAATCCGTCAAAATTAAGGTGCGAGCAAATCCATAGAACATATGATGTAAGTACATGTATATACACTGCCCTCCCAAAAGTTCCTTCACACATTCAAAAATATCTTTCTGTGTTAAAAGTAGGTCTCTTTTATTTACGTGTAGGTGTTGCTTCAAGTGAAATTACCATAAAGTGAAAATAAAGCACAACCGGATTTAACACGGAAAAATATGCAATGAGTATATATTTTTTATTATGAATATAAAATTACAAAAACTACCTCAAACTTGAAACTGGTTCATTGTGATACATGGAACATAGTTTTGGAGGCTGATCAATCATTTTTGCTGCAACTAAAAAATGAAATGTTCCATTAGAAGTTTTGTTTTCATTGCAAAAAATGAATAAAGTAAAATTGATACAGGTCTTAAAACTTGAACTTGGAATTTGAAGCAATGAAGAAATTCTTGGAGTGCAGTGTATATTATAAAGAACTTACTTCCCAACAACCACCCACATTTCCAATGTAATAATTTAGACTTCTCACTAGACCAAACTTAGCTATAGATATGCTTTACTGCATCCTGTAATATACAGAAACAAAATGTTTATACAATCATCTATATAGGACTCACTCCTGTCAATTTTTGTACTCTTTGTACTGGAAATTTCAAATACCAGTATATTACAACAATACTTCACCCATAAGCATTTATTTACCAAAAAGATAAGATTGTATTAAGAAAAAAGATTAACCTGCCCAAATGAAGCATTGTAGCCTACCTAATCCCTTATCTATTTATTCTGCATCTTTTCTTATAAGTAAATACAAACACAAATAATATGTTGCTAAAATATAGTCTAAATACCCTTCCATTGTATTTTGGTTGCTTTAAAAGGCAGTTAAAGCAGTTTTGTCATTTTAAGGGTATTTGAGGAAAATAGGTATTGCGACTTGGGCTAGAAAGGAACAAGAGCTCCGCTGGGCGGGGCATTATACGCCCGTGTGCAGTCCATGCTGTGTTCTATCTCATATGAAGTCCCTGTGACCTTGATAAATGACCCCTGGATATCAGAATAGGTCCCATCCTTAACTGGAGGGCTATCCTAAGCAAAGATTTTGAGAACCTAGGTACAGCCATGGTTGCGTTATCACCGGCACAAAGTTTTCCCATACAAACTTCCAGTGACCTTGCCCTGGGGCCTCAGAACCAAAAGTTCTCACCTTTGACCCAAAGAGTATTGGTACATAAAACTTGGTGATATAAGATTCAGTTGGTTGTTGGACAAGGTTTTTCCTCATGATTTCCTTGTGACTTTAAACTTTGACCCAGGGGCCTAAAACAAAAGGGGCATATGCTAGACATTTAGGCTACCCTTGAATAAAATTCAGTGAACCTAGGTACATTCATTATTGAGTTATTGTCCGGAAAATTTTCAATATAAATTAAGTCCCAGTGACTTTGACTTTAGACCCTAGGGTCTCCAATTCAAAAGGGAACATCCTCTACCAAAGAGCTGTCAACACATTACTCCTTGACAAATGGGCTGATCCACATAAAATTTGCTTAACCTAGGTACAAGCATTGTTTAGTTATTGTCCTGACAATGTTTTCCATATGATGCCCCTGTGACCTTGAACTTTGACCAAGGGGCCTCAAAACCAAAAGGGAACATCCTTGACACATGAGCTACCCTCACATAAAATTTGGTGAACTTATTTTATGTTACTTATTAAATATAGCATGATTTCCATTGTTTGCCATATTGACTTAATAACATATTGATTGAACATTTGAAGTCACTGCTTGGTAATTTGATATCTTCTGGTTGATGGTTTAAACTTGACCCAGGACCCCAAAACCAATAGGGAACATCCTTGACACATGGGCAACTCTCATATGAAATTTGGTGAACCTAGGTGCAGTCACTGTGAAGTTATTACCCGGACAAGGTTTTTCAATATGATGCCCCAGTGACCTTGACCTTTGACCAAGGGTCCCCCAAATCCAATAGGGCAAATCCTTGACACATGGGCTACTCGCACATAAAATTTGGTGAACCTAAGTACATTAGTGGTTAAGGTATTGTCTGGACAAAGTTTTTTCATATGATGCCTCTGTGACCTTGACCTTTGAATCTGGGGCCCAAAAACCTATAGGTCACATCCTTGATGCAAGGGCTGCCTTCACATGAAATTTTGCGAACCTAAGTACAGTCGTTGTTGAGTTATTACCCGAACAAGGTTTTCAATATGATGCCCCTGTGACCTTGACCTTTGACCCAGGGGCCCCAAAACCAATAAGGCATACCCTTGACACATGGGCTCCTCGCACATGAAATTTGGTGAACCTAGGTACATTGGTGGTTCAGTTATTGTCTGGACAAAGTTTTTCCATATGATGCCTCTGTGACCTTGACCTTTGAACCTGGGGCCCCAAAACCTATGGGGAACATCCTTGACAAAAAGGCTACTTTCACATAAAATTTTGTGAACCTAGGTACAGTCGTTGAGGAGTTATTGTCAGGACAAGGTTTTTCAATATGATGCCCCTGTGTCCTTGACCTTTGACCCAGGAGCCCCAAAACCAGTAGGGCATAACCTTGACACAAGGGCTACCCTCACATAATATTTGGTGAACCTAGGTACATTGGTGGTTCAGTTATTGTCCGGACAAGTTTTTCATTGTTTGCCATTTTGACTTTATTAACATATGGCATATATAGAGATATATGAAAGGGGAAGTAATTCAAAGTCAAATGAACAAAACTGAATTATCTCCACTTTACGCACAACTAGGCATCAATGTTTATCATCAGAGGGAGTTTGAAGAAGATTGGCCCAGAAATGAGGGAGGAGTTGTCCGCACAAGGAAGACGGACGGACGGACGGACAGACGGACGGACAGACGGACGGAGCCATAATATAATACGACCCTTCGGGCGTATAAAAATGGTGCAAAAAGGTCAGTTAAGAAGGCGAGCATCAGAGGGACATTTCAGAATGGGTGATAAATAGTCACAAAATGCCAAGCTCACCTGTGAGGATGTTGTAACACATACACCTAGCACCTAATTCTGATATCTAGCTGACCCCAGTGTTGAGGCGCGACTCGCTGTGACCAACACAGAACCTGAAATGTAATTAAAAATGTTAAAACACTGGAAACAGAATGAGAAAATTGGTGAACTCTGATGCAAATGATCACATCCCACAAGATTTTTTTTTTCTAGGTGCAGAACTGCCAAGTTTTCACTTTTCAATAAGCAACCAAAAAGTTTTGGGTCAATTATGACCACCGAATGCTCAGGATGCAACTATGTGTCCGAGCCGCTAAAAACTTTCGATGCAGTAAAACATGGTACAGGAGCTCCTCTCAGTATGCCACTGGCTTCTGCTATGCAAGACACCGCAATTTGTGTAGAAAAGGCTTACAAGCTATTGACTTCAATACATATTCCACCACCAGCAAATACATAACTGGACAACCAGGCGACTAAGTCCCTAAAATTACAACAGATCTGAATCAGGCCGATATGGCTCCAAAGCAACAATTTGTTGTTTTGCGTAACTGGTGCAGCTGATTCCAAACAGCTCTTAAGATGGATGCGGCAATGCTAGTTTATCGAATTCCTCCTACAAACCTGGGCAGGCAACATCCCAGGCATAGCGAGTCGCTATTGAGAACAACACAAATTATTAATATACATTGTATATGTAACTGAGCTAGGAATTAAGAATAAAATCTGCTGGACAGGGGCTTACTTAAGAAATAAAGGTTATGATGAACAGTGCCCTGGTCACATTGGCTGCGCATTCGGAACATCCTCGGTCATTCGCTACAAATAACCTCGGACATATTTAGGCGCCATTTTGAAACTATGTAAACAAGTACACAATCGTTTAGGCGATGACTGAAGTTTCGTTGATAGTCCGTAAATTTGAAATTACTCATTTCAATGGTACCGATGAACAATATTTGCTTCAATTTAAAACAAATAAATATGTTTAGACAAAGATCTGTGTGTATACTACAAGAACTATTTTGTGTAACCGTTACGTGCTTCGCCTCGCGTACGTAGTAAAATCACCAAAATCCAGTGAAGACCCCCCACAAAACCTTCCGAGATTATTCATTCATGAAAGGTCGAGAATGTTCCGAATGACTGGCTGCGCTGCCAACACACCCTTTATACTGCCACAGCCACAGCGGCATATGACATATGACATCGCCTTACAGCTGCCGAGGGAGGACATCGTAGTGTAATCAATGACGACTGAGGGGGACACCAAAGCACATCATGAAATCCAGGACATTTACAATGAACTGGGAAAAACATGAAAGTTTACAAAGCAGACAGAGCTGCATCATCTTGGAACTATACAGCTGAGAAAAACTTGCTCTGCTGACTGAAGAGCAAAAATATGTCCACGGTAACAAACAAGCAGACAATTGGCTGTGACAACAATGGCTTGTAATACACTTTAAGACTAAGAGCAAAGCGGCTCACAGAATCAGTGCGATGACCAGCAGACAGGGGATCTAAAGGGTCACCGTATCTGAACTCACCATATTCTTGGTTACTTACACAACTGGTCCAAAATTTACCCTCTCTGCAAAGTGAAGTTGTGGTGAATGACACTATTATCAGCCTGTTTTTCAGAAATTCGATACAGAAAAGTGGTCAATATTTACTTATTTTTAATTTTTAAAATATAAATTTAAATTAAAATTCAATTTAACACACTGAAATTGGTCTTGAAATTTCAAAACAATAGTTATAGGATATAATTCTGAGCAAAACTTATCTTTTAACTTGCAGACAACAGTCTCTGTCATGAAACGCTCAAGTCTGATCCAAAGGAGACAATCGCGACAAGAAAATTGAACTGTCAAATTTTAAAATATTAATAACTCAAAAGATACACTCACCATAATACACAGATCAGTATGAGATGATCCCAGCATCATAGAAAGTATGTTTGAGAAGTTTCATGGATGAGCTGCAAGTAGTTTTTGAAAAACAGAAATTTGTGAAATCCCTATATAGGACTAACTCCTGTCAATTTTTGTACATTTTGTTTCTATGTAAAATGGTCTGATATCAGGGTCTCTGCTCACTTTCCAAAATAGATTGGGATATAATGATTGGTATCCTGTGAATCCTCCACACTAGACCTGCAAAATAAGTCCAATAAAGATAGGTCATGAACGATTGGATTTTTCACAATTTCACATTGTGCACATGCATAGTTGGGAATTCCCATTCTCAAAGGTCAAATTGGCCGCAGTACACTAAACTCTAGATCTTCCACCGCAAGAAGTAGTTCTAAAAAGAAAACACAAAATGGTCAGAATATTGTCCTACAGGGATAGAAAACTAATTTGGGTGAAAAATATATCATTTTGACACATACAATCAGAGTCACAGCCACCCAAATAAAGTCAAACTAAATTCTCGGAACTACTTTCGTAGTGTACAACGACCCGGAAGCAGTTTCTCACAAGAGCAACACCTTAAACTCATACAAGTAAAAGTTGTGTTTGAATCTGAAACCAGCGATATCTTAGTTTGATTCCCAGCCATTGCAGATCATATCCTTTCATGAAAATTTGCAATATAAGTCCATTTTCTCAATAAAAGAAAAGTAATTTTTGTTACGTCCTAGTTGAAAGGTAAAGAAAAAAAGATTTGGTAAGTCAGCCACTATAAATAACCTTGTAAAAATGTTGAACAATTACCTTAATAGCCAGGATCAACATTCTACTAACATTTAACAAATCTACAAGTTAACAAGTTCAATCAAAGCTCTTCATCTTTTTGTTCTATATTGATATCCTATACACGTACAGCAAGTAACTGTAAAAATAACATAGAAATACTGATTCACATGTATGTAAATATACAATATTGTCAACCCAAGAGTCAATGTGTAACAATTTATTTATTTTTATTTTTTTAATGTCGCATTCAACACATATATAGGTCATATACATGACGACCAGCTCTTCCTACTATAGGTTTCCTGGACACTTTTTCCATCACCAGTACTAACTTACCCTACCACGAGGCCGACAACTCAAGTATAGGGTATGACCTGCTGCGACCGGGTTTCGAACCCACGATCTCCGGATTCGAAGTCAGATATGCTAACCACTACGCCACGGCCGCGGCACAACATGTACTAAATAAAATATAGAACACAGGTTTGAAGGGCAGTTGGTATTGAGCTGTAGTCAAACTCATTTGAGTTATCCCAGTAACCAACATTCTGACCCGGTTTGGTAAAGATTCAACTAAACTGTTAAACTAAATGAATATACAAAAAGATGTTTTCCCTTCCAATTAGCTATAAACAATATAATTAAATACTTCACAGGTAAAAAGTTGTATTCATGAGCCACAAATTTTTGATAACATAACAATTAGTCTCACTCAAATAACATGAGCTGTCAGTAGAGACTAAGTTAAGTATTTGTCTCATTAGTCTGGATTACCTGCCACTTACCACTATAGTTATGGTGGCACACCAGTTTCATCGGCTTCTCGGCTGAAAATACCACATCACACAATGAAAAGCTCCCGCACTAGCCAGTAATCACACACCTGAAACAAATGATTTTGAAAATTAGCATGAATATATGTTTCTTAATAAAAACAATAAAATACACATGATCAAAACAAACTTTTCTGCCTGAGGGGCCTTTAATTCTTTGTTTTGGTAGTTGCGAAAATAGATGACAAAATGGCGAATTTCCCCTGAACGCTAAGTCCCACAGAATTCTTAATTCCGACGATAGCCACACATACCGCACTGATTTTTATTCATTAAACCATGCACAATCTGAAAATGATGAGGAAATAGGGTGCCATCCGTGACTTTATTCCTCTAAATTTGCAAAATCTGAGGTACCTTGAAAATGAACAGCTGATTTCTGTGCTAGCACCGCAAATAGATACATTCGCATCTGACAGGTATTTTTTGAAATACCTTGGTCAATACCGTTAAAACCTATTATGACTAATAATTAAAATGCTATACTATCTGTTGAAACCTCAAATATAACAATTAACAAGTAAATCTGTGAGCTAATGCTCACTAGTGATACCCCCGCAAAAATCTAAAAATATGCGACAAACAGGAAGTAGATGAGCAAGGAGCATGAAATCGCTTTACACCACATGGGACTATGTGATGAAGCAATATGCAAAGTATTAGGCTGCTGCATGTTATAGTTGCTGAGAAAACTGCGACGGAAATTTTGTAACGGACGGACGCACGGACGGACAGACGGACAACAGCATAACATAATACGTCCGTTTTTTCAAAACGGGCGTATAAAAACCTGAAAACGGTAATTTGAAATCATATTTCTTCATAATTTAATAGCAAAACATAGTCTAATTTGTTGTGAAAAACCTGAACTTCAGGCATATGCCTGAAAACTTTCACCCATGCATGTAAAATACAGTTTATTTTGTGTTGTTTTTTCAGTTAGATGAGTGAACTGGTGCCATATTGTTAACATTAAGGTAAGAAGCAAGACAATTAAATATTGAATAATGATACACAACAATCAAATCATTGAAGTAGAGGTATCTTTTGCATGGTTATGTAAGACAATGACCAGAATTAAGCGATATAAATTTTGGCATCCAACCCATTATGATCGGAAAGTCAGTCAGTTGAGCCCAACCAATTTCTCCGATGAATCAATTGTGGATTTTGCCACCGATTGACATCACTAGAATCTTCGATAGGTTTCGACTTGTATAGCCGGCCAGCTAGCTCTGTTGGTAGCACCCAATACTACTGATTAAGGGGTTGAGGGTTCAATAGCCAGGCGGGGCATACTTTCATGGAGCTTGGTCATAAACTATTTCTACGGCCATTCTCCCTCCTACCAATGATTTTTTATTATTTAGGGCAGTTGTCAGTCACTGACAAAAGTATGAGCTTAGTAGACCGCCATTATATGACCTATACAATGTGTTGCTATGGCGTAAAACCAAACAAACAAACAACTTGTTATATAAAAACCAAACAAACGACTTGTTATATAACGTAAGCCTTTTGGTGAAATCGCCAGTCTACAAAGACTGTATATGAAGTGTGGCAGCAGCATTGAGTTAGTCATTGAATCATGAGAAAATTTCGGTCATTAGAATTGTTTGATGCAAAAAATTAGAAATAGTAGTAGATAGTCGTAGATAATTGTTCATAGATACCATATATAAATGCTTATTATGGAAATGAACTATTAAGTAATTCCGTATTTTCCACAGGGAATTGTCAAGTTACCTCCCTTTGATTTTTCAAACATACCTTTCATATACTTATTGATAATATCATAATTGCAGTTGTACCCCTTGTATCCAGGACTAACCTTGATTTGTGGTGTTAAGCATTCAAAATATAAAAGGTCACTTAAAACATTTAATGTCATTGTTAACCTGCTTAATTGACACTATCATTTTATTTTGCACCAATATCAATCAATTAATAATCCTGTCCGAAATGCAATAAAAAACAGTTGAAACACATAAAAACAAACTACGACTGTATTACGGCAGCCATCTTAAAATATGTACTTTAGATTTGCGGGCTGTGACGTCATTGAAAAAAGGCCAATTAACAATAATTTTGTGTGTCTTGTATCACAGATTTGATGAAAAACATTGCAGACAAACTTTGTGGTTAAGTAATTTTTATGTTTTCCGTACATAAATTGTTAATGTTAAAATCAACATATTTTGGAATAAGAAAGTGTGTAATTGTGAAATCTCAAACAAATTTAGCAAAAAAAAAACTATTTAAAACACATTCTGTTTAAGTTAACAGATCAATACTGTAGAGTAAACCCAGTAGTAAACGTGACGTCAGGTTATAGCCTCGATTTCGAAATCTCGCGAGAGTATGAACATAAACAAAAATGGCCGCGAATCAAGGTTGGTCGCGAACTCGGGAACGTCGACGATATAAGTATATTATATAAAAGGTATGTTTGAAAAATCAAAGGGAGGTTACTTGACAATTCCCTGTGGTATTTTCAGTATTAAGTAATGACAAGAATAACATTATACTTACGTGAAATGTTGATGTTTTATACTTGTTGATGTTTATAATGCTGAAGCAAAACCATAGTTACACTCTGAGTAAACTGAAAAATTGACAAGAAAAATGACATAAATTTAGAAATGTACAATGTACAACAATCAAACATATAAATGAGAGGGCCATGGTAGCCCTTTCTCGCTCACCCAAATACCATGGATAATTTACATAAATCAGAAAAATATAAGAATCAAGGAATGAAATCTTTGGTATGTGGTATGATAGTAAAATTACCCCTCAAAAGTGTAGACTAAGTTCTACCATATCTGGGCAAGGTGACCTAATGTTTTGACCCCAGTTAAGCTTAAAAACTTTTTCACAAAATTTCAGGGTATTCCGATAGGAAATATGGCATTTTGTGATAAGATTTTTTTCATATTTGAGCAATGTGACCTAGTTTTTTACCTTATAGGGGACCCATACTTGAACTGGACCTAGCAATAATCAAATTAACCATACAGATTTTTGTAAATTGATTTAAATGTGGCATTTAACACATATTTAGGTTATATATATGATGGCCAGATCTTCCTACTACAGTTTCCTGGACACTTTTCTATCACCAGTACTAACTTACACTACCTTGATGCTGACAATTCATGTACAGGGTATGACCTACTGCGACGGCGAAAGAACCAAAGACCTCCGGATTCAAAGTCAGACATGCTAACCACTATGTAGGCTGCGGCTCAACCATAAAGATAACTTTCAAGGATATTCAGGATGTAAATGAAGCCTATAAAGTGTCAACAAGGTATTTCCATTTTAGGGCATAGTGACCTAGTTTTATTTATTATTAATTATTAACTTATTGGAGTTAACGTTGTGTCAACACAATTTATGTCATTTTACGGCGTCTAGCACACCTAACCTAGCTTTCCTGGACCATTGTCTATACCCAGTACTCACCTTCCCTTCCATAAGGCCAGTAACTTCTCCATATCATCTAATCAATGGTGGAAAATAGACAATATTTTCATGGAAGGGTATAACCTCCCCGGGTGGGATTTGAACCCGCACCCCCTCGGGCTTGAGATTCCAAATCCTGGCGTGCTACCAACTGCGCTATCAACCCGGGTTCATAGTGACCTAGATTTTTACCCTAGAATACACTTACATAAATCAGACTGGGATTTTATCAAATCAAAATTTCAGACAAAATTCCAGGATATTTCATTTGTAGAAAGTTTGGATTTCCATGGAAGGAATTGTGACCTATGTTTGAACATATTTGAGCTCAGTGACCTACTTTTGGACCAAATGGAACCCATGCTAAACATATCCGAGATATGATTGGGGCTAACATCCATACTAAGTTTCAAGACAATTGAGGCAAAAGTGTGCTTGCTAGAGCGTTAAAGAAACTATGTGTGAACAGACGACAGACATTGAGTGATCCTAATAGCTCACCCTGAGCTTATAGCCCAGGAGAGCTTTAAATCATAATAAATACAAGGGTGTGGAATTTCACTGGCTGACTTGTCTAAGTCATATTTGGATAGTTGACAAGAAACACTAACTATCCTAATTGTCAGTAGAAAAATATTTTTTTAATCTTTAGACAAGCGAAATTTTGCAGTGAACAGGAGATAAACAGATATAAGTGGAATAAATTTGAAATTTCACACCCTTGTACAATACAATACAAAACAATACAAATAATTCTTATATCACAGTATCTTATAACCTTAGAGAAGAAATTATAATAAAAAAGCAAAAAACAAACAAAAAGTCAGTTAGAATAGATTATTTCAAAATAATGCCAAAAACCCTCCCCCCAGCCACGCAATATGACCAATAACCCTTCATAAATCTTCAGTGGTCTCGAGTATCAATGCAGTATGACCGGAAATATCCAGGCCAGTTATATTTAAGTTTCCTTTGAGTTGTATGCCGGAGGTATCGCTATAACTCAATCCCTCCTTTCAACTGTGTCAGCATTTTTTTTGTATTCAATTAAGTTTGGGGGATGCAGTTTGTAATGTTTGAAATGCAGAGAAGTAGGGGACTATCAGACTGAGGGACAAATAGAAATACTTACAAAAAGTGATCACAAATATAAAGCTGATATATAATATAAAGATCATGACAGCTGGAAAGTTGGTGCAGTAAATTCTTTCAGAGGAGCATTAGGTTCATTGAGCCTATATAATTAGTTCTCATACAAAATATTTACACTAATGTGCTATAAACTTAATCAAACAAGTAGCATTAGGAAAAAAAGGTAATAAATAAATTTTTCCAGCAATTTTCAAGACAGAATTACGATGTGCACATAAATTTAAATCAATGTAAAATATAATCTAATTAAGTTTGATTTAAACTCAGGTTTTTTTGTACTCTTAAGTTAAATACATGTAGTTCAATCACAAAGTAATTAATTTATACATCTAATAAATTAAAATGAACATGACCTCATACCCGAAGATGGTACCCATGTACAGACTTAGATACAATCAGAAACATTACATTTAACCATATGATTAGAGCAGCAATCATTCACTGGAAAGTTGATTCGATACTTTTTCTTTCAATTCAATTTTTTTTATTTGATTCATTTAATATAATTTACTTCAAATATGCATTTATACATTTATTTGAGCTTAAATCTAAATAATATGATTAAATAAAAGTGTTACTGAAATTTGATAACACGAAACTCGAAAATCTGCTAAATTAATATTTGCTTTTTCTAAGTACGAAATGGATTGGGTACGAATGTCAAGCTAGCGAAAATGTATTATTAATGTAATTTCGACTAAAAACGTGTAGACAGCATGGAGCATAAATTGTAGAAAGATGCAGTTCTTGATATACCATTGTACATATAACATAAACCTACACTGGGTAGGCAAATATATTAAAATTTGAATTAACTAACATCAAACCTTGACTTGTGCGAGCGGAGCTAAACTTCCGGTTTGTCAGAACAAGTAAAATTCAAATACACTGACCAAATTAGCGTAGGATCCGGGCATAAACTACAAATATATTTTTGGAACAGAGTTTCCAAGAAGTGCTACTTAAAATCGTAATGGAAACTTTTAGAGAAATGTAACAAAGCGAAACCCAGTTTTACTGTCAACATACTTAATTTGTCTTTTAGGTGGGCCTTTGCTTTTATCGTTATAACTTATGTAGACATGTTTAAAGGTCAGCATCGAATCGAAACTCGCGGGTGCTGAATAGAAATCGAATCGGCTCCCTTGCAATCGAGTTTCAATGTATCAAATCATTGCAGCCCTACATATCATACTGTTTACACTAGTTATTCAAATGGTGTTACCGACTACAAAATATTTTTTCAGAGACTTGACAACTCATTGATGTCTTAGTAATTGAAATCACTAATTATTGGTTACTTTAATATTTATTGAGATTTATAATTTTCTGTGTTAAGACTAAATCATAATCGATAATTCATGTATGCCAATCAGCGTTGTTTAACTGTTGATGTATGTGCCAGTGACAATTAAATAAAATTTATCAATAAATAGTCAGAGCTTTTATTCAGTACTTGGGGAAGGGGCCTGGGGCCTTTTTATATAGAGAACATTTAAGGAAATTCTATCACAGTTTCATAGAAAGGGGGACAAAATATCCAAGGTAAACTCCAAATTTGGGGAAAACTGCATGATTTTAAAGAAATTTCAAGAGGGGAAGGCGCCTGTTAACCTGATAGTATACATTATTTTATATATTTCAAAATTATAAAAATAATCATTTTAAAACCATTGTAACATCATTAAGCCATGATTTTGTAAAATATCTTTGTAACATATATAAGTAATAAGTTGGCAAATACTTCCAAATGTCAGTATAACATTTCATTAGTGAACTGCATTGAAAATTAAAATATCAATGATCATAGCATACAGACCTTATTTTCCTACATTTATTTTAGATACACATGTAACATGTTATTACATCACATTTTTAAGTCAAGGGATGAACGAAACCCCTTTTTGTAACTCCCCTTTATTTTTAAAGTAACACTAGTATTTTGTTCAGCTTTGAAGTCATATACATACAAATCATCAGTCTAATACTTTATACCAGATATCAACCTTTATCTATAGTACACAAAGTCATGAGCACATGTAAATATCACATTCACATAAAGAATTATTGCTATACCTAAAATTAAAGAATAACACTCTATACCCTCTCCTTCCTGTATCAAAGAACAAATAAAGCTACAATACATCATTACTGGTAAAAAAACAATGGTCATTTTTCTAGTTAATCTTTGTGTACTTCAATACAAGTACTGAATATATGTAGAAGCACCTTAGCTAGATTCCCATACTATACCCGACTACTGTCCATTGTACAAGTACATAAGGTTTACTTCAATCCAACAATCTTAAACAGTATAACCACCCTGAACCATGGTCAATACATGACTTAAGTCTGTTTGGACAAGTTATCCTTTTTTTGTATTCTATAATCTAGATTTCCAGATTTGTTATTTTTCTTTTTTCTATCATACTTTTATTTCCTTTTATGTTCATTTTTCTTTTTTTCTATCCTTTTTTTATTTCCTTTTATGTTCATTTTCTTTTTTTTCTATCCTACTTTTTTTTATCATATTTTTCTTTCTTTTTATTTCAATTTTTCTTTTTTCTATCCTATTTTTATTCTTGTATGAGCATTTTTTTTTTCTTCAATGTGACTTTAGCCATAGTAGATCACTACCTAGCATCATTAGTAACAACTACATATATTTTGAAATACTTTTTATTTTAGTCATTTATATTGAAAATAAAATCATTTAACGATGTATGACATCATTTGTTTGATACATGAAGTGAAGGTAAGACTATCGTTCTATTAATATGTAGCTTTATATGTGAACAATGATTTTACACTGCCACACTTGGCATACTCTCATTCTAAAGGTTGAATTAGGTACTTAGGTGCTCAGACTGTATGACATTGAAGAAAAGACTTCATTTTGATTTTATTAATTTAACAAATCTAAGTATGATTTTTTCAATGAAACCTCACAATATTAATCAATACATTTACATGTGTAGAATTAATAAACTTAAGGAATTACTTAATTAATTTAAGAAAACATTGCAGTGATTATTTTTATATACTGGTTTAGCACTGTGTCAAAACAATAAGTTATTTTACTGTGGACAGCTCACCTAACCTAGCTTTCCTGGACACTTAATAACCAGTACTCACCAACCCTTCCATAAGACCGGCAACTTCTCCATATACATGTACCTTATTATTAAATGGAGGAAAAATTTACATTTTCAACATATTTTCATGGAAGGGTATATTAACCTCCCAGAGATGATTTCAAACCCTTACTACACAGATATTTTTTCTTTCAATGCAGTCAAATGGTACAAAAATTACAAAATAAAGGTTTGAACATTATTTGACAAATGTTACAATGGTTATCACAAATGAAAGTCTTGTCATTCAATTTTTAGATACAGTAGAACCTGAGAATATTACTCAGTCCCAGGACTGACCAGACTGTCCAGTCTTCGCTAATGTCCTGTTTTCTCAATGTGACATACAATATTACACAGTCTCAGGACTGACCAGACTGTCCAGTCTTCACTAATGTCCTGTTTTCTCAATGTGACATCAGTCTTTGCGAATACCGTCGGACCGCCGGACATGTCCGGTAAAAAATCGGCCGGTCCGACGTGAAAATCAGGATCGACGGACCGAATGTCCGGTAACGGTAAATTGTACTGGATAACGTACTTTTATACCTAACCACGTAATTTTCACGGACGCGTCATTTTTATGCACCGTGCAAAAAGGTTGCAACATCGAGAGAGTTTATCTGCTAAACGCCGTTCCGTTGAAAAAGAACGTTGACCAGGTGATTTCTATAACATTTTTTGAGATAATGATTAAGTTTAGGTATTTTGAAGGGTCCAACCGTGACTCAAACAATTTAATAAAGTAAATAATGAAAGTAAAAAAAATCGAGGTCACCAGGTTGGAGGGAATATATTTTAGGAGGGTTTGAATTTTTTTACTGTAGTCTGATTTTTTCTCATTGGCATTGCCGTGATCGTTAGCTTTGAATATTTAACAGCAAATTTTTTTTATAATTGATTAACTAGATTATTGATATGACATATGTTGACTTTAATATTTGTTGTCTAGTGTAATTTAGTCATAGTTGACGCACGATTTGCTACATTTACGGTTCAACTGTTAGGACCATCATATAAGGGATGTTATATAGAATCCCTGATCATATGGATTGTCTTTGTAGCATAACCTGCTTAATTTTGGGACTGATTTCATCTTAAATTAAGCATTTGATGACTTAAAAATCATACAAAATGAAAACCAAGGATGTTTAATCAGTGGAACTTTACTTTAGAAGTTTTAAAGAGGAGAAAGTACCTGATAACTTGATTATGTTGCATATGTATATCTGTTATGATTAATAAGTAGAATACAGAGCATTGTTACGTTGTAATAGTTTATATTATACGTAATGTTGTGTATATGTTGCAGACTACATCATTGAGATCAAGAACACTACTGAAGTCTTCAGTACACCAGTCAAACTACTACTGGCATATTGGAATCTGATGTTGACGATAACATCATTGTAGATGACGAACAATCTTTCGATATATTGTACCAAAGTCAACAAGAAACTGTTTATGATATCTATGAGGATGATTATCAATGTGAAGCTAACTACATGTATATAAAATTTCTGTTGAACCTCATTCATGATAAATAAAAGGCATTAAAAATTCAAGTTTGTGTTATGCCTTTTTGCTTCATATTTTTTTGGTCTGGTAAACTTTCATTCGGTCTGGTAAAAGTTTGTAGTTTACCAGACCGAATGTCCTGTAAACTTTTTAGCCTATTCGCAAAGACTGTGACATACAATATTACACAGTCTCAGGACTGACCAGACTGTCCAGTCTTCGCTAATGTCCTGTTTTCTCAATGTGACATACAATATTACACAGTCCCAGGACTGACCAGACTGTCCAGTCTTCGCTAATGTCCTGTTTTCTCAATGTGACATACAATATTACACAGTCCCAGGACTGACCAGACTGTCCAGTCTTCCCTAATGTCCTGTTTTCTCAATGTGACATACAATATTACACAGTCCCAGGACTGACCAGAATGTCCAGTCTTCGCTAATGTCCTGTTTTCTCAATGTGACATACAATATTACACAGTCCCAGGACTGACCAGACTGTCCAGTCTTCCCTAATGTCCTGTTTTCTCAATGTGACATACAATATTACACAGTCCCAGGACTGACCAGACTGTCCAGTCTTCCCTAATGTCCTGTTTTCTCAATGTGACATACAATTATTGTATGGGATTTTTTTGTGATCAAGTTTTGTGAAGTTTTCTCAACTTTCCATTTTCACAACATGCAAAATTGTCAACTTCTAAGTACTGTATTATTATATTATACAGAGGTTCTTCTGTATAAAGGGTGGCTGTGTAACTCAGTACTGAATTTCATGTCTTTGGACAACAAATACTTTTAATTATTAAAATATAGACATTGATTTAATTTACTGTTGTACTTAATAATCTTAATTAACTGCAATGGTTTAATTAATGATATAAAATGTATTGTTAAATCTTATTTCAATGTCAGTGGCACATACATTTACCCTGTGTATTTAGATACTTACTACAATACTTCTGTATTCAATTTATGAATTTATTAGACGTTTTCACAATGTAAATATTGTAAACAACTTGTATAATGTTTTATCAGAGGTCCACATGGAAGATAGGATTCATCAAAATGTGTAGCCATTGTTAAATAAAGTCTATATTATTATAATTATTATCATTATAATTTATCACTACAGTAAACTCTGTTCCACTAATAAGACCACCTGGCGGTCTTACAGAAAGTGGTCTTAATAGCGAGTCGGTCTTAATAGCGAATCCACCTATTTATATATTGAGTATAACAGTAAGGTATCAAAAATTATTAACGTTGCCAGTGACTATTCATTTAGTTAAAATGTCTTGTTAATGGTTACAATGTACAAATAGAAAATAAGAATACTCATGCTATTTTTTCCAAACATCTGCATTTAACTTATTAATTTCAGACACTGTTTAAATCACAGTCCTTTCAGGGGCAGATCCAGAATTTTTTCTAAGGGGGAAGGTTCTTAACTTTTTCTAGGGGGTCCAAACTTTGGAACCACAACCACATTATACACTTCCTGCAGAATAATGCAGCATATAAGTAATAAAAACAACATAACCATTAAATCTATTTTAAGCATTGAGAAAAACTGTTTCATGACTTAAAGTCAATAAATACTTATGGACAAGTCCATTTAGGAAATTCTAGGGGATGATCCAGACCCCCCTGGAAACCCCCCCCCCCCCGCTAGATCTGCCTATGCTTTTAATGATATTTTGTGAATTAATAATCAAACCAAGAAACTGACTGACAATATAATTTCGTCACCGCAAAATTAGTCCATACTGTCCCAGGACTATATACCCATCGTGCTGTTCGGTATACTGGAGTTTACACCTGTCCGACACTAATTTTAATTTTGTCAGTAATTTTAATTTGTACAAATTAAAATTAGATTTGTACGCAAAATAATCAGATAACTGGAACATACTTGCTAAAAAACGTATGCAAATTAATGAGACTGACGACTTTTCACCAAGTTGTAAAGGAAATTCTACTTTCGTTTTCTTTGTTTAGAACGCTCTGTAAGAACGCTTATGTAAGCAGACGAAACACATTCTTAACTAATTTAAATTTGATATATCAAACAAAAATATAGATTATCGCAGTCCGTCTGTTTAATTTTCTTTTTAATTAATCTTAAATTATCAAAAAATTAATTCGCAACGAAGACTAGTTGATTTCAGAGACTAATCGCCGTTTTACTTCACCAAACATTTGCAATCATTGACAATTACATTTACAACCAATTCTTTTGTTATTGATCAATATTAACGCTGTTTTTATCACTTATTTTGTGGTTACTATGGGTATCTTGTCATACCTATTACGTAATTGTATACATGTCAAAAATCAATTAAGTTGTATATACTCGATAAAAAGTTGTTACACAACGTGTCAACGACTGCTGTAGACTGGTCGTAATATTGGACCCAAAATTAGTGCAATTAGACTGGTTGGGTCTAAAAAAGCGGTCATATTACGGAATAGCAGTCTTATTATCGGACCTCACGACTATTGAAATATATAGAAAATAATTCCGGTCTTTCAAAAACTGCCCGTATTATGTAGTTGGTCTTATTATCGGACCGGTCGTTAGGTGAGACTCTATTGTATTAATAAAATAGTAATCCATATTTATTTAAATCAGCAGGGTTTTATCATGTTATTATTAATATTACTTGGACTTCAATATGAATGATATGAACAGGGAATTAGATTTTTTTATCAATCCCATCTTTGTCTCTGATATGAATAACAACTAGCTTTTGACATACAATTTATTTGAGTTAACGCCGTATCAACTAGATACATTGAAACTCGACTGCGAGGGCGCCAATTCGATTTCGATTCGGAACCCACGAACTTCGATTCGATACTAACCTTTAAACGTATCTACAACAGTTATAAGCATAAGAGCAAAAACGGCACCTAAAAGACACTAACTCCCCCGCAACGGTTATTTCCCTTTATTAAATCAAGTAGCAAGGTGTTATCTGCAGTATATTAAGAGCTGCATATTCTGAAACAATTTATGTTTCATGTTGTATATATAGATGTGTTTTAGTTGATATTACATTAATGACACATTTTCGCAACCTTTATATTTGTACCTAGTCCATTTCGTACTTAAAGAAGCAATCTTAATATAGCAGATTTTCGGGTTTCATGTGAATTTAATTTGAGTAACACTTTTATTTTATCAATAATAAATAGTTTGTCTCAAATAAATGTATAAATGCATATTTGGAGTAAATTATTCTAATAGATGAATCGAATGCAGCTCTAGTATCAACACAATTTAGGTCATTTCACGGCTATCAGAGCACCTAACCTAGCTTTCCTGGACCATTGTCTATAACCAGTACTCACCTACCCTTTCACAAGGCCGGACACTTCTCCATATCATCTAATTAATGGAGGAAAATCGATATTTTTGTCAAATTTTCGAACCCACACCCCCTCGGGCACGAGTATCCACATCCCAGCGCCCTACCAACTGCGCTATCGACCCGGGTTTTATCACTTTTTAGGATCATATTTAATTTATATTCATTTTTGCATAAAAAATGACATTTTTATACAACTTTCTTTTCCTAAAAATAAGAGAAACCAAAATAAACACACACATACATGTACAGTTTAACCTCTGCAAACGGCACCTCTAATGAGCGGCAACCTCCGACGAGCGGCATGTTCGAATCCCCCCCCAGCCCCCCCCCCTCGATTTTGCACTATGTTTTACCTCTAATGAACGACACCTCTGCAGAGCGGTCAATGGCCGTTGAGATAAGTTCCCATAATTCATTCTTAACCTCCGTACAGCGACACTATGTCTAGCAAGTTTAATATCAATAATCAATAATTATCTATGACCGGTAGATTTAATCAATAAGCGATACCCTTAATCATATAATACTACCGTAAAGTGTCATGTTGTTAAATCATTTGACTAACAGGGGTTAATAAACACATGACATATGGTTTCCATGACACCAACAAACGGATCTAAGATGAGGAGCGCTTTGTTTGGTAGGCTGACGTCATCAAGTATCAGTTGTACATACGCCCAGCTAGTTGACGATAGTAAATGAAACTTATTTGTTATTGTACTTATTATTAAAAACTTCGATGGAATGAATTCTGTTTATAAGTTAAGTTGAGGTTTAAGAGCCGAATCAGAGAATTACTCCCAAAAAGACGACGGTAATTCATGCTAAATATTATTCGCCATTAGACTGGTATAAAACAATTTTTACGGTACCAGAAACGATTTCTCTAATGTATTGCTTTCTTTTGCATAAAACTAACCATCATGTTAGGAATTTTTAACGGTTATAATGATTTATTAAAAATTCGTAATCGTATTAAAACTGTTTACTTTTGTCAATCAGTGCTCGCTAATAACTGTATTTCATTATGGAACGGATAACGGCCAGTTTTCCCTACCAAAAGGCCGTTTTTCGTGATTGTTAGAAAAAGTCAATCTCTGCAGAGCGACACCTTTGCAGAGCGACACTTTGTTCAAACTCCGCCGAAAGTCGCTCTGCAGAGGTTACACTGTATTAGTAAGCTGCCCATGCATCTCTCATTGGGATAATTTTGTAATCACTGACATTTAGTATTCATCAATAGTTTGATTACAGAGAATATACATAAACTTAAGGCCACAACAAGTTGATCATATGTTCTATGGATTTTTCTGGAAAAAAAGTGGGGCGAGCGAGCGAAGACAAAAAAAGAAAAAGTCTTTATTTACTTGCTTTATATAGCGGTTTGACCAAATTTTTATGAGCGAGCGAGGAAATAAAAATATTTTGTTTGCGTAATTTTTCCGCCATAAACAGAGTCCACGATTTACTGGGACACCCCTCGTATACATCAACATGATATTTAGTGTACTGTGTACAGACATTGTCTCATATAAAATTTAAGTGGAAAATATTTCTATAGCCCAATTTTGGGTCCCTTTAACCAGCAGGAAAATCCATTTAATCCAACCTATCTAGCTAAATACCAAACATAATCAGCCATTGATAAGAATTTATCAATATTGTGACCCAATTCAAGTAAAAAAAAAAAAAACCTAATTAACCTCTGAATGATTTTACTGCACCAACTAACTATTGCCACTGGTAGTAAAATAAAAACTGAAAGTACTGACTGAGTACAACAAGAGACAGATTAAAAATTAAGAGATATGAAATCCAGAAAATATTTCTAAGTTATTTATAACCTGTAAATACAAGAGAGCTGAGGAAACCAGACAGTACCGTCAATCCTGACACGGTGTGGTATTCTCTTAACTTCTACTCTCAGTGCAAATTTAATTATGGAAGTATCAAGGTTATATTTTTGCATTCAGACCTGATTTTTGACATCAAATTATTTATCAACTTAAACAGGTGTCAGAATAGACTCTTTGATCTTAAATTACAGACCACTGGATTATTTTTACAGCCTGCTCAAGGATAGACTGACAGTTGCTCAATAAAACAGACCAACAGTGACATCCAGGGTCACAGAATACAACCATCTTCATCTTTATATTCATATACACTGCCCTCAAAAAGTTCCTTCACATTACAAATAATTAAATCACTACCAATTCCAAGTTCCAAGAAGTAAAATTATAACATTTATTTAGTCCATTATTCATGCAATTGAAACAGATTTTCTGAGGGTACATTTCACTTTTGAGTTGCAGCAAGTTTTAAATCAGCTTCCAAAACTATGGTAAATGTATCACAATGAACCAACGTCAAGTTTTGGAATATTTTGTGATTCCATATCCAAAATAATAAGAATTTGATTTTAAAAGCAAATTTAAAATTCATTTAACAATACTTACATTTTTTGTTTTTTACAACCTTTTAAAACTTCATTGAGTACTATGTAAATTATAAAATTATGAAGGAACTTATGGAAGGCAATGTAATATCCAATATTTATCAAATCTGCATCTTGAAAACAAATCAAGCATACAAAAAATCATTTAGGAAAATCATAACCATTTTACAGCTTGTTTTACTACCAGGACAACACTCACTTCAACTCACAACAGAACCAATGACCACAGTGGTGGTAACTGCACACAAAATGTTCAACCAAGTTAACATATTAACATGGTAAATGTACTGTGTATTGCAATTAGCAAAATTCCCCGAGCTAAATCTGGAACTGACCAGAAGTAGGCTCAAGTTACAGTAACATTAATTAATTCAAGAACAAGGTCAGTTTTCCATGCACATGTTGTCTGTTACAGTAAAAATTCAACATTATAGCTGGTTAAGAATATTGTGGGAACATTGTACCCAGAAAGCAGCCAATTGTCAACTTTGTCTCTCAAGTAAGTCTATGCAGTCTCAAGTCTAAAATTTCATCTCGGTGTTATTATCTAAGAATCCATGCATAATTATAAACTTGTCATCAATTTACTAAATTAACTAACTTTGTGTCTTAAGATACAGCCTATTTTTATAAAACTAAGTGAAAGTACTTGATATTTGTTGAAAAAATCTCATTTCTTTCCACCAAACCAGTAAACTATCACTTAATTAATTCATATTGTTAAGTCAAGGTTGTCAGACTTTTCATGTTTCAGATCTCATACAATCTCCATAAACAGATATTCTGTACATAGAGCATTGTCGTATAGGATCTCTAATGTCTCCGTGAAAGGTCATGTCGAGATGAACTTTGTGTCAACCCATCAATGCGTAACTTATCTTGACGAAACACTATTAATAACATTTTGATTTCGTAATTTCTATTTTTAGACCAAGGTTTACGATGTAAACAAGTTACGAATCATATAGGCCTAACAATTTCGTCATGAATATTATAATGAGAAAAGGTCACCTGAACGTGACCTACGTTTGGAAAATGCCAGATGTAAATTAGCGAGTAGGCGAGCGGAAAATTTTAGATCTGGTTTTAATCAGATTGGATCTCATATTAAAACAGATACTCATAGAAACTAAAACTGAGTTTGTTTCATAGCACCATTTTTTAAGATATTTTATAGAAAGTTAGCATACTTATTCAATGGGCCTATATCAACCTTACTGCGAAGGGACATCACTGTAGATGTATTATTTTTGAAGTCATTGCCCTTAATTAGAAAAACGAAGTATGATGTTAAAGCTTTTTCTATATCTGCAAGACTTAGCAAGATATTAGACTTAAAGTTTGACTTGTTTGTTGGTACTACATCTACATGACTCTAAAGGAATGTAACCACAGTTAAACAAAATAATTTTAAAGCAGGCGTCACATTGTCCCTATATAAACACTTGATGGACACACATGAGTAAGGAAATATTCGAATTCGGATCTGATCATTATAACGTCAGGCCATTTAAGAGGGCATCTTCAGCCATTGCATGACCCCGGCTAATATTTTCAGACTCCGGCAATAACTTTGTGAGCGGTCGAAAATCTATGGCATGTCAAAAAATGCCAATTTTAGGCTTTGTAAAGTCGTCTTAAAGCCATCAATTTTGTAGTCTTTGTCTTTATTTCTGAGATCTTTGGTGCTATATCTGGCATTTTTAGCCTCAAGAAGATAGTATGAAGGGAACAAGATGCTCTATTGTCTAAGAAAAGCAACACAACTACTTGAAGCTCCCCCCCCACTACGGTTGTGTTGCCATCCTATTTTTGTATGATAACATCAAGATGGGATGATGATGTATAAAAATTGTAAATATTGACCTTAAATAACCGGGATTCAGCTTGTATGTAATTTTGTGGAAAAGAAGTTGAATGCTCAGTACAGTTTTCTTGGACCTCTAAACCATGCCTCTGCTTTCCTCATCTGGGTTCTGTATTTATTATCAAGACCCTCACCATTGCCTCTCCCTACTTTTGGTGGCATGATAAAGTAAAATCAAATCCAAATTCGTGTTTAAACCTAGTTGTGCTCCCAATACTATAAGCTACTGAAATTTGCCGCTTTTATACCACCTAGGTCAAGTGACGCTTCATGACTACGTTCAAACATCATCACACTAACACTATAATGTTGTAACCAATTGTATGGCCATTGCAAGTCCTGTGGTAGACTACTCCATGTGTGAATTGCATATGTTGCATTAACTTTAGTAGGAATGATCATGTGTGGATTGGATACGATCACGTACGTAGCCTTCTGTAGGAATCATACTTGTTTCGTATGTTGATAGGTTGTAAACTTATTTCAGGACCATCTTCGCGTGAAATTTGAAATTGCATATTAGTGTGTCCATCAGGTTTCAATTTTGGGACAGTGTGAGGCCTGCATTAATGTTTATCATTTATAGAAGTATTCACCTTGTTACTATACAGATGTTTGCAGAGATGACATATTAGCAGACAACATGCACATGGAATAAAGGCTAACGAGTGTGTCTGTACATATATACAACAATAACTTATGTTTAGTCCAGGTTCTTAATCTAGACTATACTCTAAATGGGATCTGCATCTCAAACATTACTAACTGAAGGGGAAAAGAATGATTCCATGATTTCATCACCACTTTGTGTCAGCAATGGGCTAAGACTACCCTGACCCAAAACATCTAAGCCCTCTTGTGTCAGAAGACATTCTCCACAATGGGCTAGAACCACCCTGACCTAATATATCAGAGTCATATTGTGTCAAAGAACTCTACCAATAATAGGTTAAGTATCAAGGTATCCTATCTACAGAAGGGATGAGACGATATGGCAATATATCAATACAGTAACAATATGTTTGGCAACAAAGTGCTCTTATAAAGAACTTGACATCAACTGTGCACTGTTTTTTGTATAGAACTAGACAAAAAAAATTGTTTTTATCTAATTATTTGTGATCCTTATTGCTAATGTATTTGTATAACTGACTAATGGAAGCATTCCTCTGTTGTGGTTATCTTTAAATTAAAATGTGAATGTTTGTATTTTTTCAATTATTATAATAACCCATAACACATGGTATCTAAAATATCCTTTCAGATCAATACATATTGTACAATGTGATGACCATTATCGTCTCATCCCTAATCTACAGGAAATTGCCACAGCCTTATTTCTATTTAAAAATATCAACAGGAATTTTTACGTTAAGAATTTGAAGAGAAAATAATAGCACAAGTCATCAATGACAAATATAACCATCAGAAACAAAACTTACAGCAAATCATTGACAGCTAGCTATTAGAGTTTCTATTCTTTGTATTTGCTTAGTTAATTATGATTCCCACTTGTTAACATGCTGACAGACAATAGCAAGTATACACAAAGCCTGTAAATCCACAACATGAAAAACAGAACTAAAACTTGCCAAAATCAATGCAGGAAACAAGAAATCCAACACAGGGTGCCCTACATTAAAGTCACCAAAAAAATATAAGCTTAAAATATGAGTGCACTTTCTCCATTTTAATCCTATTTTATATTTTAATACATATCACTTTGATTTCTAGCTACATTTTAGAAAAAAAACATCTCCTTAGCACATCAGCCTGAAGCCAGGAACAAACAAAATTGATTCAAGCAAGTGAAAATACAATGTCATAGTCAGGCTAGTTGATAATTTTGCTCAATTCTATAAAACAACAATTGATAGGGATGATGTTTAAGGCATTGGCTTTACTCAGAACAGAGAATAAAGATCTAGTTTCCTGCGCTGTATGCTAGTAACCCAGTATAAATTCCATGGTCCTATCTTAGATTCTAACCCAGGACCACTCCATTCATAAACAACCATAAACACTAGCTTGAAGGCAAGGAAGTACAGTTGCTGTATTTATATAATACCTCTACTACACATGGACAAGCCACATTTATTCAGCTGTATATGCATTAAGATGACAATTTTTAAAGCAGAAGCCACTGACCACAATCTTACTATTTTTTAATTGGGTTTATGTCAACACAATTTTGGTCATTTTACAGAGTCCAGCGCACCTAACCTAGCTTTCGGGAGCTTTGTCTATAACCAGTACACACCTTCCATTCCACAGGGCCAGCAACTTCTCCATATATCTTATCAATGTAGGAAAATTTTCATTATAGTCAAATTTTCATGTAAGGGTATAACCTCCCCGGATGGGATTTGAAACCCGTAAACCCTTGGGGTCACGAGGTTTCAAATCCCGGTGTGCTACCATCTGCACTACAGAACAGAGTTTAATTACATTAGGCATATGCTTTTTCCATTGTTGGTTATCCCACGATACATAATTTCTCTGTTATGCTGTGAACATTATGTACAGTGGGCTATTTGGTTAGGAATATCATGAATAATTAACGAGGCAGTTCCATTGGTTCTACAAGGAAACCAATGAGGAAATTCAGCAAATGGAATTACGTTTCATATCTAAGGTTCTGGTTACCATTCAAAATGGCAGTCTCCATGAGTGATATTTCTTAAACAGGTGAAGAAAATCCCAGTATGATATCCTTGTCATTGAAGAGTATTTAATCGTAACATCAGATTTTTAATTAACTAATTAAATTAATTAAGAATGAAACTAAAAACTTAAATTTTGTTAAATCTGCTTTCGTTATTAAATTTGCATGACATTTTAGCCCAATTTAAACCTAATTGCCCATAAAATTCTAAATTCTAGGGGTATGGGTCATTTTCCTAAATTTGTGGAAAAAACTGCCTCATGCCTCATGCATATTCATGAAAACGAGATTTCTCCCGTCAAATTGCCCACGGTACTAATAGAGTGTAACAGAAGAAAGTACTGAGGTTGCCAACGACAACCATGAACATACTACTGGTACAGCATGTCAGATTTCATTGTGACCATGCAAACCTGACCACAACAGAACCTTCAGTTTCTTAATAAGTAAATTGACAGATAGTAAGATAGTGCACTCTAACCTTAAGCAAGGTAAACTTAACTAACTCCTCACACAAGGGAATCAAAAACCAAATGAGATGCAGTGATGAAACCATGAAATCATTCTTTATCTAGCTCACTGTATTGTTCAACAGAATTCAACCAATCTCATTTAGATTAGATCTCTACAGCTTGTTACTCACTGACATGCTGACTTCTTTAAAACTAAATATCCTAAGTCTAAGGATACATTTTTAAAATTGTTTGTTTTCTAGTGAAGACATCATATTAGTGCTATAGTCCAACAGAACTAACCTGAGCTTGGCCTTTATGCAAGAATATATTAAACTCAGTATAAAAATTTACAGTCTATTTTTGTCTTCGTTTGTAAATCGCGCAATATCAGAAGCTTTCGGCAAAATCCACGTACTGAACAATTTATGTTGTTTTCATAAGAATAAATACTTTGAAACTGTGCCATAATAGTGTTGACTTATTTGTTTACCCCAAAACTAATGTGTTCAAAATTATAAGTACAATTACATGCCACTTTTAATAAATGATTTATACTCACATCGGTTGTTATAATCGTAAATACGCGTATGGAAACTCACAATTTTATGTAAGTGAAGTGTGTAATTACTATAATTAGGTAGTTCAAGCTCAGGTAAATTCTGTTGGACTATACCAAGGTTCACCCAATAGATCAGTTGGATTTTCATATTTTAGTACACAGCATTAAAATTTCACCCTTGCTGTTGGAGATAAATTAAACTTAGATGAGACTTTCTTACTAAGACAATGTTACTGCAATAACTTCAACATTGCTGCAACTCATATTATACTTCTGTTAATTCAAATTCGGCATCTCAATGGGGATATTGTCAAACAATTGCAACAATACCCTTTGCAAAGTTTCTACAAAGGATATATACTTAAAGAAAATCAATGTCAGCTATAGAGAAACTTTAAAGTCACTTTTTGGGAACAAATTATTAAAATCTAAACAGTTGAAGACATCCTAAGAATATAGGAAGACCTCAGGAGACTAAGTTGTGTTATTCCCACAACTTATCTTAATTTGTTGCCATGACTACACAATAATAGCAGTTTCAACCACCTTGCAACAATTGTTGCAGACAGAGAGACTTTATAATGTACAAGGCTTGATTGTAATGATAACTGGTGAACTATAACAGTGAGCCAGATCCCCTGTACACCCCCCAAACAGAATTGAATAAATGTTTTACTGACTAAAATATTTTGGGATAATACTAATGGTTATCCAACATCAAACTCGCCGGAATCTTATATATAACTAACTAGTCAGACTGCTAGTATATTGACACTACTGCCACCGAAGTTCCCTCCCCCCTTCCCCCCTATTGGTCATACATTGTAGCAAACAAATTTTGATTTTGAAATCTATCCTAACTTTCTTAAAGTTTGTTTTCTGGGAATGCATCGGACAAGTTACCAAATAAGTATTAATGATAGATTGATAAACGCAAGACAAAATGAAGTTTAAACAAATAAATAAGAAACCTTATAACAATTAGAATGAATTTCCCCTCTTCAAGTTAAGATACTGTGATATAAAATATAAAAATGCAAACAAATACAATAAAAAAATATCCAAGTCAAATACTGTCTATTACAGGATGATAAATGTGTATACAAAAGGTTGGTAGTTGGCTATATAACTAAGGTTAAATATCATGAAAGATGATATGTAATTTACATGCATTACAAATCCTCTTTCATGACTTCAACTACAGTACAGTTCAAATAAAGTGACCACCTAAATTATATCTTAAAATTGTAACATAAAATAAATAGTATATAATGTAATAGACCAAAATGTCACTCAATCTTTGTAAGAAAATTTATACATGTACATCTTAATTTAATTCTTATGACAGGTTTTTATTCATTAATCCTTACAAAAGCACTAAACTTTAGGTGGTCCCAATACAAGAACATAGAAGTGTATAAATCTTTATTATCAGGTAATTTCTATATTTTGCACAGTGAGCACTACCTGGTTACATAATGTGAAGCATTTCAGAGTGTACATTGTTCATTTTTTCTCAACTGTCTCATCATGAATAATTTCACGATGAATGTGTTTCTTAAAATTATTGTCATAATACACCCACAAGTTTCCAAAAGTGTATCTTATGATTGAGTAATGCTTCTTATGCACTATAATATGTTTTAGTCAAGATATATTTAATAAAAAATAGGCCGTCTGTACAAAAACAATGCATTCAGTCACCCTGAAATTATTCAAGCTTTGACAGTTGAGAAAAAACTGACAATACATAACTATTGCAAAAAAATCCTATCACTTTTCACTGAGAGAATTAAAGTTGTCATGAAAATTATTTACAAAATTTTTTTTAAAGACAATTATTTAAAACAGAATCTAATAACATCTTACACATCTTGATAATTTTAAGTAATATTCAATCAGACATAGATTTATACACTAAAAATACTGTAGCCAAAAAATAGTTAGTTTTCTAGAACTCGTACCTGAATACCAGCTTCTCATCTTTCCTGTAGAATGTTAGTAGCTAGTTTACTTATAACATATTTGTCATAACAATTGTTAGTCAAATACTTCAATTTCAGTTTATACAATCCCGGCGCGCTACCAACTGCGCTATCGACCCGGGGTTTTTGTTTTTTAATGGAACAGATACTTTATTAAAGGGCTTGAACAATAGTCATCACCCAATAATTTAATTTAGCTTCATTGTGAAACAAATTCTTGCAACTTAAATTAATCACTTTCAAGTCCACTTCCTGGTTCCCCAGTACTGAGCTAGAAGGATAAAGTTTCTTACTCAGGGAAACAACAGGGTATGTTTTTGATGGGATTTGAACCAACACAGAGCTGACTATCCAATGATTACCAATCCAAAGTTATAACTGCTAAAACAGGCCAGTTCCTAAATATTTTAATAAAGTTGATGGATCACTAATAATGTCTTCGCATCTTCAATACATGATTTCAGAAAGTCAAAATAGATTTTGTTAAACATCCCAAAAGCGGCATCAAATATCAGCCGCCTTTGACCACAAAAATCATTAAATTTAAGCATTGTATTTTTTTCTAAGAATTATAATAATCTGATGTCAAACATCACACAAATGAGCAAAAATCTACACACAGACAGATTTACTAGTTAATATTGACAAAATAAATTATTTTTAAACCCAGTGTCTTCCCACTAACCCTACTTTCTGGGTAGGTGAAACCAGAAACCTTACTCTGTAAAGGCCTAAAACAATGTATACTAAAGAATAGCTAAAGTGAAGAAAAGGTTGATGATAAAACAAAACCAATAAGTTAATCATTGTTATACCGAGATGCTTTTCTTCTAGAAGCTTGATCACCAGGGTATATAACAATGAAGGTTTATGTACTAATATAGATGATAATAATAATAATAGAAATGAACTATATAACACAGGACTCAACATTAAATCTCATCAGCGCCCCCCCCCCCTTAAATTGTATTGAATTCCAGAAATTCGGAATTATTTAAGAAAATTTAACTAACAATTTCTATACTATTAAATTTGCGAGTTTCCTGTTTTGTGGAAGAAACTGCGCAGCTTTGAATAAATCTTTTGTTTGTCGCTGGAGCACATATATACCGGCATATCAAGTTGACAATTCTTTTTTGACAAAGCCTCTTGATATTTGCAAAAACTGCCAAAAATCAACAAAAAAATGGGTTTTTAGTGTCTAAAAATAGATAAAACTAAAAATAGACACGTCAAACCAAACTCCCCGCATCAGTTATCTCCCTTTATCAAATCAATAATTAAGTAGCAAAGCGTGATTTAAGCACTGTGAGGAGTTTGCTAAAGCCCGTGCTTGCACGGGCTCCCATCTAGTTGTTTTTTATTTTGATTGAGGATTCTAAAACCTATGCGCATGCGGACGCTTAACAAATTCCTATATGGCATGGCCTTACAAGTATTAACAAGTTACCCAAACCCAAATATATAGGTTGTCAGGGGCAATCAGAAGACCTTAATATTGAGCCCTGTAACAAAAACTGTCTTACACACCAATTCACACAATTTGTTTTCATGATATACGGGGCTACTGCACTTCACCGGTACGTAGTTATTCACCGGAAGTAGAAATATAACCCTAACCCTTACCCTAACCCTGGTTATTTTGAAAGGTAAGTGATCTTATTTTAATTTGTGATATTTTCTGTCCTTTATCGGGGGCTACTGCCCCCCAACCCCCGCTTTTTAACAAACATCGTCAGTACCGACTCAATGAAGAATGCAAAATGATGCATGCGCAGTAGGCGCGTACCGGTAAAGTGCATTCTAGCCTGAAATACTAATAATATTTGATATTTTTTATGACAAGAGTTTGATATTTTCAAAAGCCTAAGATAACAAAGTCATTTCTTGTAAACAGTGTGTCCCATGACAGTTTTTCAATAAACATTTAACATGCAAGTTATTTTGGATTGTACTAAGTTTAAAAGACTCCTTTCCCAAGACATTCACTCATGTATATGCATTACTGTTAACTCCTTCTACCCGAAGATAAATACGCCTATATTAACCTATCGCTGTTATACCGGTCTTTACCTAGTACATAAACTCCTTATCTTCCTCACACCGAGACAGTTTTAACGTATACACATTGTTATGACGGTGTTAAGTGTTAAGTCATAACTTGTGATTCATTTAATCGTTTATGAAATAGTTTTTTTTTACAAAGGAAACATTTCTGGAAAGAAAATTAAATTATGCATCCAATGGTACTATTTTTAGTTTTGTAACTTCCTTTACTAAAGAATAGCTAGCAAGGTCGTTGCATATTAGAAATTAACCTACTGCAAAAGAGAATCCGGCGTATTTAAACTTTGTTTTTCATGAAAAAAATCAGCGGCATCAACAAAATCGGAACCGTACATAATGTGCATATTTTAATTAATTTTCTTATATTGAAAACAGAATTAAAATATTCGCATCAGAAAAAAAGTTACATGTGTATTTGTAATGAGAGGTAAAAATACGATTTTACCTAATACCTTTAAAGTTTATCCACACATTTAACACGGACGTCATTTCCCATGACTTCAATTAAATATCAACTTATTTCTTCCTAAGAAGATATTTATTAATACATTCCTCTCCAAAGATAAACGCCGGCGATTTTCTTTTGATCAGTAAAGCACCGCACCATATGACGTATTTAGCGCCTGCCATATTGAATACTTCAAAAACACCGCAATACAAGTATAAGATTGGGACCACAAGTATTATTATAGAAAATGTATTCGTCGGCGACAATTAATTTTAAGAAGGTAACGTATCAACACTTCCCGTGTTGACATGTCCTACATGCCCTCGCGTTGATATTATAACAGCATACATAAATAATTAATAAACAAAAAATAATCCTCGGTCATAAAGTTTGTTCTTTATCATAAGATTCTTAATAACTAATTTGCGCGTGGTTTTAATCAGTCATTTTTTAAATGAAATTTAACAACGTTTTATTTGCAATTTATTTGCATTCTTCTTTTGTATTTCCGCGTCAATGACTTATCGTAATCACGTTTATGATAGTTAATTAAAATGTGTTGTGAAGTGTAACCAGATTTATAATCTTGGACGCGCAAAGTTATTTTCACGAAAAATTTGTTTTGAAAATAGATAAAAGGTGTTACAAATATTAATAATACAAATATCAATCAACAATTATCAACGAAACATTCAATAAAAGACACGCTACAATTTGTCAATTTTTAATTGCAAACAAATGCACTTGAACGGAAAAGTGTTACAAATTAAAATGAAGAAAAAACATTATGAAATTAAAATAATATTTGTGCAGAATAAATTAACTTTCATAATAGCGCCAATTAATTTCTATGCAGTGACCTTGCTTTAAATTGTTAATAACTTGCTCCATCTAACACCAAATCATCTTATCTTTACCCGCTGTGCTTATCGCTACGCTTATCGATGTAAAGATCGTCTGTATACACATGACGGATATACGCGTCACGAGGCAATCAGAGGTTTAAATTCTTTGACGGATATATGAGTCAGTCGGCGTTTCGATTGAAGTTTAATTGATGCATATATATGGCACTCGGTATAGAGAGCAGCAAAATCGTGACGCATATATAAGTCATTCGGAAAGAATGGGTTAAATTATTTGTGATAAAGCCAAACGGTAGAATTATCTGTAATGCTTTGAACACAAAATGTTATCATTTTTATACCTAAAAATCTAGATTGAAGTCTAGCAGCCAAACTATGGAGCAATTCATTTTAGAATATAAGTTCAATATTGACTCTCATAAAATCATATAAAATGGTAAATTGGTATCAACTCAAGTTTGCAATGAAGATTGTTCAGTAATTTACTTATCAACAACCAAAGATCTGATTTAATAGACACAATTACAAAATTCTGCAACTTACTAATGTCAGCATATAGACTTATACAAGTAAATTGGGAAATGAGTCATAGACTTTATACACTGAGGTGTGGAAATGCCAACATTTTCTACCACTGACTATGAATAAATGAAACAAACATCCCTAAAGCCTGTTTCATATCAGCCGTGCGATTTTTTAGTTGTACGATTTTTACTGCGAACCAAATCGAAGCCGCCGCAGATACATCAAACTTTCCTTGCAATCGCCGTACGACGATCTCACGAGCCGAAGGTTGTTCGTCGCACGTGTTTACGCACGACTGCCGTGCGATAATCGTGAGGCTGTCGTACAAACACTATCGACTGTCGTAAGACTGTCATGAGATTTCGAAAAGTTTCGTACGTCATCTGTACGTCAATCGCACAACAAACGCAAACTTGTACGAAAGTCGTACGATATTCATGCGAACGCCCAATTCTTTAACTGACGTGCGACTGTCTCAAGAATGACATACAGTTGTCTTGCGGGTTCCAAAAATCCAAAATTGGCAACGAGATCGCAACAAAAATAAACAAGTTGAAAATTTGACTTGCGACGTCTACGACGATGCGATCATCTGAAAAAATGCACGACTGTCTTGCGGCGTTTGTACAAAGTTCTCCGTTATTTCAAACAATGTTGTCGTACGGCTGCTGCAATCGTGATGTGAAATAGGCTTTAGTCCCAAGTTCAATGTTCAATTTAAACTTTAAAACTGTTTTTTTTTTCAATATAAAATTATAACTGTCAAAATACACCTCTATGACTTAAAATGGATACAATTACAATTAATTCCAAAACAAATCAAAAGCAAAATTGAATTTTTCAAAGCTAACTGTGTCAGAGTAATTGAACAATGGCATTCCATACCCCTTCCTAAATACATCATACTTTTCCTCCAACTTTAATAAATATAGCTTGTTCATATTGACCAGAGACAAATGAATACAAAAACTAATTCTTCAGTGAAAACCCTATGGCTAACTTATCTAAGGTGATATTGATATTGTAAACATAGTCTAAGGTCAATGTGAGTGAGCTATAAAACATTAATGTCCTGATAGAAATAATCATAGTAAATCATTTCAATATATTCTTTAAACTTGTAAGAAATATAACTCGAGTTCACGATAATATCTTTACAGTGACAAACACAAATATCAAATTAATTCTACAATAAAATAAATACTAGACAATGGATAGCAAGAACTTATGCTACTTGCACGTGCATATATGAATGCAGTGTTTTTGATCAAAAATTGAAATGAGTTCAAATGGCCCGGTTGTTCAGAAACTACAATGAAGATATAGGGTAAACGAGGAAAAGTAGATGATCTAAATATGGACTTTTTCTCTTTCTTTTACATAGTTATCATTGAAACTATGCTTAAGTTAAACAAATCTAAAATCCAAAACATCAACTTAAATGTGACATGATATACAAAACTAAAATGGGAGAACCATTTTACCTCTGCTAATCTGTAAAATCAGTACAAACACATTTTTCAGAAAATCAATGATTTTTGTACTAAAGAAAATGACTAGAGAAAAAGTCCTATCTATATTATAATAACTATTGCTAACTAATCTAGCCAACTACCAGACTTCAATAAAATGAATGCTTGCCAGTTTCACACCAAACCATGAAAACTTGCAACATGAACCAGTACTCTCGTGCCATTACCTTAAACTATACATTTACGTATAGACTTACATGAGTAGACAACAATTACAGTTCCAGTTAACCTGCAAGTTTTTATATATTGGAATGGTAAAAAATTGCCAACAGATATTTCAATGAAGTCAGATTTGTGGGAAAAATGATCACTTTAGATATCTAAACTATCCTTTAAATATAGTAAAGTAACCATTTTGAAAATGGGGTCAACATTTATCACTATGTAAAGACAGCATTGACTTGGCAAAAAACTAGAAGTAAATGTAAAGATCTTAGCGTGTTTTTCTTCTTTGTCACTGTGCTGGTCCAATCAAACTAATCTTCCATCTCTGTCCTTCAAGATGTCCAGTGAATTATGTTCCTTGGAAGCTTGTAAACTGCTTGTTATGACATCATTTTGTTAAAATCCTGAAAAACAATTGATTATTTATTAAATAAATTAAATGGAATCATTAATAGAATGCTGGCAACACAAATCATGAAACCATGAGCACTAGGAGTTTTGATTTATTCAACACTATATAAAAAGTTACTTCACGCTGCAGTTTTAACATGGTTCATAATAGTATACACACATCTCATACATAAATTTAGGGCTTTCTCAGGGCCTCTTATACTAAATTCACAGCTTATTTTCATTTAGCATAACAACACTTAATTCAGATGCCTCAGATTTTTCCCGTATGGAAACCTGACAGAGCGAATCTGATTAAAACCCGATCTAAAATTTTCCGCTCGCATACTCGCTAATTTAGATCTGGCCTTTTACAAACGAAGGTCACGTTCAGGCAACCTCTTCTCATCAAAATATTCATGACGAAATTGTTATAATATGCAACTTGTTAACATCGTCTACGTCACGCAATTTGAAATGAGCCACCCAATCGCAGACTGTGAATAATACCGCTGTTAAATTAGCAAGCAAAAATGGTCTAAAAATAGAGATTACGAAATCAAAATGTGATTAATAGTGTTTTCGTCTAGATGAAAGCTACGCATTGATTGGTCGGCACAAAGTTCATCTCCACGTGACCCTGCATTGAGAAAGTAGAGATCCTGTACGACAACGCTCTACAGGATATCTGTTTACGGAGATCGAGTTCATCCCCTCAATCAGTCAATACACCAAAATTCGGAATTATATGTTATTAAGAAAATATTAATTTTGGCGCTCAATAGCCTTATAAATCATTTAGATTATTAACTAACCAAATAGTTTCCTAACTAAATTTAGGGCCTTCAAAGAATAATTCAGAACAAACAGTAGATATTTAGGGGCTTCTCAGGATCATTCATGCAATTTAAGGCCTTTTCAAGACAATCATTAAAATTTAGGGCCATTTCAAGACTGTATGAACCCTGTTTAATGAGAGTAGATAAGTGATATTGACCTTTACTATGAACTTTAAACAACCAATGAAAGTTCAATTTAATGGACAATATCATAAATTAATTAAAATTATTTAAATACAAAAGACACATGGCTGTTTTGTAAACATGTAGAAAAAATAACATTTTACAGTAGAACAGATCGATTTTTATACAATTTATATAAATACCTAAAATGATTCCTGTACAGATTGCACAAACACTATATAAGACTGCCATCATGTTGGTTCATGAATTCGAACTCATTACAGAATGACAGCATCAGTATCCTGAAGTTGGTTTGTCTGAAAATAAACAACAATGTTATTAGAATGTTTACTTCGGACACCTGAGTTCCTATGTATAAAATATAAAAATATGTATGGTCGTTGAAAAGGAGAAAGTTTGGAAAGATGAGAAGAAAAAGAGCACTGGAGAACTTAAAAAGTAAGTCTCTAGGCTACATGGAAGTAGATGAAACTAGTTTATTTTTGTCAAATGATTCTATATGTGATTTGGTCGGTACAATAATTGAACTTCAGAGCAACATTAAACTTTCAAAAGTATCAGAAATTGTTGACAGCCTAGTAGTTAAAGTCATTGATTGCAAACAGAAAATAGTTTCAATGTTCAAATAGGTAAAAGGTAATTCAACTATAGCCCATCACACTAGCTCAAGTCAGTAACACACAAGTTTACCAATGGAGGGGCAGTAGGTTCAATTCCCAAGCAACGGCATACTTTCCTTGAGTTTGATCATGAAATAATTTCTATGATTATTCGCACTTCGTCCACCGATATTAAATGACGTCTAGGGCAGTAGTCCGTCACTTACGAAAGTAAGCTCCTAGTAACTGGTTAATAACTAAATCTAAAGATTTAGCCTTTTGTTGAGTATGTTGTCCTACTGGTGTGATATAACAAATAAAATGTGTCTCTATGGCCTAAACACAAACAATAAAAATCATCTATAAGAAATACAAACTCTTTAATCAATATTCAGTACATATAAATAAATATAGTTTAAAAAAATCCACTTAGCTGTTATACACTTTGATCTATGTCACTGTTCACAACCCAATCCTAAACATTACAAGGAATAACTATCCTCAGTTACATTCTGAAATAAAGAATCATTGATTTGTTTTCCTTGCAACAAGGACATTTTGTTTTTATTTCTTATAGTCGTGTAATTCTAATGTTGATCGCTGAGACAGATTTTCTGACAAGTTGCGGTGAAGATTAATTTATTGAAATTCTGACACAAACAATATCTGTATCATCTAGTCAAAACAGTCTTTTCTCCACATATTACTGTTTTCATTAAATTATCTCCCTCTGGATATGACTTCAAACTAAATTGTTTGTTGGTTTTCTTGTGTGTCCTAAATCAGCTTCTTGATATTGTTACATACTATGTACACAGTTCACCAAACCACTATTTCCTGGGGAGAACTAGCAATAAAATGCCTTTCTCTGTACAAAAATACCAACTTATCAAATTGAGAAAATTATAATACTTATTGGGTCTAGTGTACACAGGGTTCCCACAAAAATGAGACATCAAAATTCCCTGACTTTTCCCTGATTTTTCCCTGACCGAAATCATTTTTCCCTGACCGGTAAGTGTCAAATTTGCGCAATCTTTGAGCACTAAATGTATAGTTCAATGCTAATATCCTTCCACATATTGTTTACTGTTGTATTATTTGGGAATCAAGCAATATGGAATTATCCAATGCCATTCTAAAATCTGACACTTCATCTGGCTGAATAGTCGTACAGTTAAAGTGCAGTGCTACGAAACACCTTTTTTCAAAGAAGTGCGAGTTTGAATCTAAGTCCTTTTTTTGTTCTTTGTATTGTAAGATTTTTTTGGATATTTGTTGTAGATCTATTTTATTCAGTAATTTTTGGAAATACAAATATATTTTTTTTAAACAAAGAATGTCAAAATCATTCAGTTTTACAGGCAGTGTCAGTTGAACTATTGTCATCATCACTTAAAGAGATGCCATCAACTCTATGACAAAGGCTTTTACAAGTTTCATGATGCACGGGGGCAATGTGTTTTACGCAATCCAACCATGATTAAAACAAGAAAAAAGATAAAAATAAGTTTCTATCGGTATTTGAACCAACGATTAAAAGATATGTAGACTGACCGTCTCACCACTCGGCCAATCAAACTACGATAAATATTGCCAATAAGATATGAATACAAAAGTGTTATGGGCTAACAATGCTTACTTGAACTACCGAAATTAACCGAGCATTAAATATATCGTGTTATGTGACGTTTTAATTTTTGCAATCGGACAGTTCAATATAATCGTACAATAGTACATCCTCAAACATACATTAGAGGATTGACTAAACAGGCACACATTTTACTTGAATATAATTACATTAGTAATCAATGGTAAACTAAAATTGACCAAAAACAATAAGACAGGTAATGTAAGCGCTACCTAAAAAGCAAAATGCAGTAAGGCAAAGGACACTTAAACCCCTTTCAGCTTCTCCCTGAATAACTAAGTAACTGTATCCAAAATCTTCAGACATAAGCATATTTTTAGAGTAAGATGTTAACAAGAATAATAAAGATACTCATAATAATAACTTTAAATAAAATACCCAAAACAATGGAAGAAACTGCCTTAGCTTTTACTTATTTTTCTTCCTACTGTTTGACCAGCATTCTTCTCTTACTAAATTCCCTGACTTTTCCCTGACTTTTGCTTATTTTTCAAATTTCCCTGACTAATTTCAGAATTCCCTGACTTTTCACTGACCTTGAAAAAATTTCATTTCTCCCTGACTTTTCCCTGACCGTGGGAACCCTGGTACATGAAAATTACAACAGAGAACATTTTATCACAGCACATGACAAATTGTTATGACAAGCACATCAAACACCAGGGATAGGACAAAAAAGAACAAGCCATAACTTCTATTGTGGTCCATTGAGTGAAGCTAGCTATGGAGAAACTTGAAAATGGATAAGGTGATGTAAGAATCAAAGTACTTACCGTACCCCTGTCATGTCTTGTACAAGATGCACAGTTGATACTATATAGTTGATGATAATGTACATCAGCATTCCAGAACCATAAATGTCCAAGTCACCATTTATTAAAAACAAATCAATCAATATGCCATTATGTGCATTATCATCTGAAAATATAAATCAAAACTACAATGCATGATAAAGAATGAGGTGTTTGTAAGCTTTTCTCATGTCTACAACAATAACCTGATGAGGTACAGGCCCATAGCTACCAGTATGCAGAGTATGCAGCTGCATACACATTGGTCCAGAAAATCGTAAAAATAAAAGTGCCAAAAATGCAATTAAACTTAGGCCTGACAGGGGGGGATAACACGTGTGTGTAGAAAAAAGTATCGCAAACAACTTTAACTAGGACTTATATTAGGTTAAAATACATTAAGTTGTTACTGCCAGTTTTGGGTTCTGAACGCAAATAAACTAAATAGTTTCTGTTGGCTTAAGTGATTTTGTATTGGAAATAAGAGGGGAATAAAGCACATTTCAGCCATGGATCCTATATTAGAAGGATATGTAACGCTAATTTAAACCCTTTCGCTTAACTAGATTCTATCGAATTTCATTGTCGTTTCAGTTTCGTCTGCTAATTTATCGTGAAGTGTATTAATTGGGGGAAAGAATCGTTTTTTTAATCCAAAGTGGCGGTAATTGGCGAAAGGTTCAATTAACTGCGCGATCGCGTTAGATTTGGACTTGTCTTTTTATTTGAAATTCTTCCCGCTCAATTACGACTTAATTTAAATGTAAAAAAATCTTAATAGTAACTGATCTTTTTGAGTTCAGTTGTAACGTGTCCGCTGGGCGCGCGGCTGTCAAGCCGGCGCTCGCGTACATGTTTTAAGTCGATGCTCGTCTGAACACCGACTGACTAGGCGTCCGAGCTTGCTGTAGAGATGGAGACGAGACAATCCCAGGACACTGACTCGTGTTCTGGGCGTAACAACGATGTTAAGTATATACATAGTTAGATTTTTCTCAAGCTATTTGCTTATATGATTAGAAACTAAACTAAAACATATAGTAATATGTACAGGCACAAAGCATAAAACAAAAACACTAGCAACCCCAGAATATGCTGATAAGCCTATTGGAATTTTACCAATTTTCTTGGGTAGTTGTGTTTTTTTGCAAATTAAAGTTACTTATGTCACTATGATCTAAATTAACCAAATATATTTTTAAAGCTTATAAAATTATCTTTCAAATGATGTAAAAATTATGATTTTACAAAATATTGATTTTATTTAATGAGCGATTAATTCGAGGTTTATCGAAATTTTCGGTAAAATTGACGGGTTAAGTAGACGGACGCCATTTTTTTCGGGTCATGTTTTCTAATTAAAATGCAAGCGCCGATTTTGAATTTATGCAAATGGAAATAAATGCATCAATCAGAGAAAAGAATGAGCTTTCTAACGATGCATGCCGCCTTACAGTACGAAAAAAAATAATTCCGTAATAATTGGTCAAAGTTAAGGATCAATGGTGCCCAGATGCATCAAAATATCGAAAGGCGGCATGTATCATCGTATTCCTTATTTCACCATCTTTAATTTGATGTATAAATTATTAAAATCGCTTGAAAAACATGCTTTGCATTTTAGTTCAAATAGCGAGAGGTCCCGCGAATCGTATGCCGAGTAAGAAATTTTCAATCGCCGCCATGTTGTTTACATAACGCTATCTCCGCGAAATATCGATAAACAAGTTTATATAACTGCACGAGCATTTAAAGGCAATTATTGATGATATATATACTTAAAGTTATTATTTGTACATAAATTTCCAATTTTTCATGAATGCATTTGTCAAAATAAGAACGTTCGACGGACAATGACCTCAATTTCAAATCAAGCAATGTGGAAATCAGCTGTTTCCGTTCGTCCGTCGCCGATCATTCTTAGTACCTATTGACATCTTTTAATGACTTAAACTTAAAAAAACCTCGAAGCTTGGTATTTACTAATGAAATAATAGCCATACGCAGTATAAATAGATTTTTTAATGTACTTAGTTGACCTAATTCAAGGTATAAGTAGATACATTTTCGGATAACCTCATTTCGGATACGTTTTTTTGTTAACACTCTATCATTTATACAAATCCTCTTATTGTTTCAGATTAACTCAAATGCATCTTTGCCAAGTAAGATTAAAACGTTATTTGGGCCATTTTTACACTCTTATTCAATTTCAACTGAAAATTTTGAGAATAATTCTACTGAAAAAGAAAACATCTGACTGACAAATTTTTCTGTTTGTTTCATACATTGGGATCCAAATTGTATTTTCTTTTATTTTTCATTTCCAAAATAATTGCAGGCTCATTTTGTTTTATAATTTTATTGCATATCTATCATACAAGAAATAATGTTATTTACAGTTCATCATAAGCTACATATTAGTTGTGATTATGAAAAACTTGTAACAGCTAGCTTATAAATTATACCTAAGTATATTTTATAATCTAAAAAAATAGCTTGTGTACAGAAACATTTTGACTCCAGTGCATAGCATGTATTTGTGTGAACATCTGAAATTGGAGTTCAATAAACTGCTTAAATAAACTGTTATGAGGAGAATTCATACACTTTTTAATTGTAATGTCTTACATGAGACTTATATGTTATGTTATTTGTTATGATTAATAGTTTTCTTGTGATTGATAACATTAAATCATAAAAGTATTAAATATTCGATTACAAAATATCTCATAATAAAATACACTAATAGCAGCATAACTAGTTTATATTTATTCTTATCATAAAATTGACTACAGAAATGAATTCTGCATGTGAAAATAAAGAATATGGCCAAATTTTGTTGAAATATTTCAACTATCAACAAAGTTACAGCATTTTAATGAAAAAAAGAAGAAAAATCGGTGCCGTCGATTCGCGGGTGCTTCCTATGTAAATAGATCCTAAAATTGACTGTTATATTGAAACTTCAAAATGCTGTAACTTTTTTTCTAATTAAGATATTTGCAAAAAGTAAAGTGTTCTGAGTTTGTTTTAACTAGCTCCTTAATCTGCCATTAATTAAAATAATATAAAGGTAAAATAAAAAATCAGCTGGGGATGCTAAAAACACACTCCTGAGACAATACCTCAGAATGAAAACCAATAGAAACAACAAAAGTTATAGACACGATAGAATAAAACTACAGTATAAAACAATATGTACAAACTTAATGTTCCAGACACAGTCTGAACAGAGAAAAAAGCGTTAACAAAAACTAAAAGCTCTGAGACAGGACCTCAGGTTATAAAACGTATGTTGAAACAGACAGACCCCGAGTCTGGACAAGCCAATGTCTCAGGAACAACTCTGAGCCAAAGCAAAACCAAAACTAAAACTCCGAACACAGCCTCGGGTTATAAAACGTATGTTGAAACCATCAGACCCCGAGCCCGGACAAGTCAAAGTCCCAGGAACAACTCGGAGCTAAACCAAAAACGAAACCAATACTAATATCCCGAACTCAACCTTGGATTATAAAACGTAAGTTGAAACCAACAGACCCCGAGCCCGGACAAGTCAAAGTCCCAGGAACAACTCGGAGCTAAAGCAAAAACCAAAGCCAATACTAATATCTTGAAACACAACCTCGGGTTATAAAACGTAAGTTGAAACCAACAGACCCCGAGCCCGGACAAGTCAATATTCCAGGCACAACTCAGAGCTAAAGCAAAACAGAAACCAATCCCGAAACGCTATCTAGGGTCATAGACTACTGCTTGGAACCAACAGACCAATAGTCCAAACACTCCTATACCACAGGGACGACCCGGAGCAGAAACAAAACCTCAAACGTTGGAGCAAAATCAGTCTGTCCACTAAAATAACCTCGGGTACGATACAAGGGATAGCCCAGGATAATCACGCTTTACCCCAAAGGTTCTGCCGCCAACGTTAACGTGCAAGAAAGCGCTTCTACCTTAGAGACAAACTACTAATCGCAATGATGCTCGAATGCCAGTACAGCAGATAGCTCATACCCCGCCAGCCAAGCGTCGGCGAATAACCAGAAAATCCGGTTCTGCTACCAACGTCAACGAGCAAGAAGGTGCTTCCACTTAAACAACATACTAATCGCAATGATGTTCTGTTGTCTGTACAGTGGATAGAACACACCTTGATCGAAAAGCGTTGGCAAATAAACAGTAGACCTGCGACTATCTTTCAGTCCAACCACCTCCACGAGCAGTCACCAACTTTCTGCTACCAAATGAAGTTTACACGCATTTATATACTATAGACCAGTTCATTGTTATTGTTATGATGTCTATTAATAGTAACAAGGAGATGATAAAAACTACAGGTAACCGTTTGCTGGTTGGCAAGAAATGATAGCGAGTAAATACAATGAAAACAGAGTAATTTTAAAATTGCAATTACTAAGTCATTTTTCATCAAATAATTTAGTATTTTATATCACTAGAAAGGTCTTGAAATTCATATTTTGAATATTTAAAAATTATTTGTCAAAAAAGAATTGTTTTTTATTAGCGAGTGTTTAAACCTAGTGCTTCAAACCGGCAAGAAGAAAGTTCAAAAGACAGGTTTAAATCACCTCATATATTTTCTTTAAAATCAAAATTTGGCAATTTTCTTATATTTTAAAAATATGAATTTCAAAAGCTTTCTATCAATATAAATATCATAAAAATCGGCCAACAAATAAAAAAGTTATCTTGATTTAAAAATTCTGCTGCTATCAATTGTATGTAAACATTGGTTTCTTTCTGCCAACCAGTAAATCAGCCAAAATATAGGTAGCAGGTGCTTGTGACGTCATCCGTAAACTGGTCTATTGGACGAGTCAATTTTACAGAACAGTCCATTTCCAACCCGGAAGGTAAAACGAGTTGATTTTTGAAAAGGGAGGTAATTTATATATTTTCCCAAGCTGCCCTAACCCAATACTATATCTAGATTTAAATTGATAAAACAAAGGTATGGATTTCACTTTTCACTGAAAGTTCTAAAAATTAGTTGAAAACACTTGATACAACACAGATTTAGATAATTAAAACGTATCACAATTCTAAACATGACTGAGAAAGAAGAAAATTCACCAAAACATTCAATTTCAGTAAAGGGAGATAATTTGTCAAAACTATTCAACAAAGACATTGTTCAAAGGCGATTTTGCATACAAAGAGAAAATGCTCTAAACAAAGTCGCTGAACAAAACGACAATGTCGGTTCGTTTTACAGTGAACTCGACAGTTCCGAGTCATCAACAATTCCGGGTCACTTTTTTATAATAGTACAGATGATTCCATAATAATGCAATATTTTATAGTTAAGTCATGTACACTAACCACTTTGCTTCTGTTACACAAACTTTCCATGTTAAAATTTCTCTACCAGAAGTCATAGTCATGAAACACCGAACAGCGTCTTTTCCAACCAAGACGAAAGTACGAGAACGTTTTGCCCATACTACAAAATTAAAAACTACAACTTCATATATACAAAACTACTGTCAACAACTGACCATTATGTTTCGGCGTATGTGGCAAAATAAGATAGGGTAGAGTGAAAATTGAACAGATAGCGGAAGATAATTAAAAGATAGAAAATAGCAAAAGGCTTTGGATGACTGCTTTCCATACCTCTGGCCTGACCTCTCCGGCTATCGAAGCGGGCCCTGGGAGTTCACCCAACCGGCACAGCCCCTACCTTCATTGGTTGTACCAGCAGTCAATCCGGGCATTAGTATGTAAGAAAGGATAGCCCCTGTGTGAAAGATGCCATTATCAGGGGCCTCAGCTATAGATGCTGGTAGGTTATTCCAGACTATGGTGGTGCGAGCAAAAAGCTGTACTTGTAGAAGTCTGTGTGAGCCATGGCTAGTCTGAAGTCTCTAGTATGCTTCTTCCTGGTTCTTTTAACATGACAATATTACTATGACACGGGTAAACAAGATTATACAAAGACAATGACAAACATAGAGACATAAAATCAGAGCAATGTCTGATTTTACTACATGTTAATCAAAAGACAAAACATAACGATCGGTTTATTAAGTTATTAAACAGTCTTCGAATCTAGCCACCAGACCGAAGACCGAGTCCGTCTAAAACACGGACGGTCCGGTTAAAATATACAGATCACAAGACCGACTGTCTGGTGGAAATTTCAATAGCAATATTACTAAAAATGCATAATCGAACATAAAACTTGCAGTTGCAAGTAAGTTAAGCAATTCTTTATTCAATGATTATTATATTATAATATCATATATGAGGTAGAAACATAAGCAGTGCAGTCTAAAATATCATATTAAAACAAAATATGATTGGTAAGCCTTCGGTCCAGTAAAAGTCTTTTCGGTCTGGTAAAATTTTGACGTTTACCAGACCGAATGTCTTGCGCTTTGAAAATTCATTCGTGAAGACTGTTAAATACAACATAGACAATATAAAATAAGTATATTCACTATATGTTTTTGACACTTAATAGAACGACAACAACAATATTTAACTTAATTAAGTTTAGTGGTCATTTAGTTACCATAACTAATTAACCACTTAACCAACTACAGTTAATTCAGAGTATAACTAAGTACAGTAACTAGTTAACCACTTAACTTATTAGGTAAACTAGTTACCATAACTAGTTAACCTCTTAATTAACTAGTTAGTTATATGTGGTTATCTGATGGTAGTAATATGCCACCATAAAATGTAGATCAAAACGGAAAAATAAAACAAATAATAGAAATTATTAAAACTGATCAGTAGTCCAGTGATCTACTTACTCAACTAGCATGATAAAACTTTCAATGACATAACCTTTGTTTATGAGGTTTACTAGCATATAGGACTCAACCCCAGATAATGACTTAACACTTCATACAAGTCAGTATGCTCTCAAAACAACAAAAACATTGACTTATTAATAGAGAAAAATATCATATCCAAGGCAAAGTACTGATTAAAATCAATCAAGAGTGGCAAATAATTAAAATAATAGTCATTTTGTCCAGTTCCCAGTCATTTTTTGTCAGGTAAAAGTATGTTAGGCTAAGTATGATAATGGCCGCGCCCTATGAAGTGAATAAGGTATTGGATAAAAAAATTTCAATGAACATTTCTCACAACACAGGGTTAAATCAAAGGATCATTTGACTAGAATTACAGTCAGTACCTTCTACAGTTGCTCGGTTTCATTTCTACTAAACAAAGTATCCGAAATTCTAACAAGACTAATCCACGTCTGAATTGTGTTCAAGTGAGACTTGTTTGTGTAAATTGTAAATATATGTGTAATCTGAAAAAATGAAATCAAATGACCTAAATAGTATCAAACTCTTCTAAAGTAACTATTGTCAGCAAACGATCATGCAAAATCAAGAAAACATAATATCTGAATAATAACTGAGGAGGTCGCCATAATTACGGCTAGCCTGACCCGATTAAGATAGTTGTAATGGGCAAGTAATACAGACTACTAGTCATTATCCTTTAAAACACCATGAACCGATCGCGTTTTGGTTATTAAAATAAGGCAATACATTACCTTTAATTTAGGATACAACATTAACTGGGTCCACCATTCAATAGTTTTAAAATCAATGTAAAAATCAGCCAGGAAATAGGGAGTTTTTTAAGTTGTGTTTTAGGTTTAATCATGCATGTGCAAGGTAAAGGTTTATTGGATATCATTTTTCAATGTATTTTTTCCACATAAGTAAAAACAAAATGCTGTTTAAACCCGCTTTGAATGTGAACACTGCTAATTAAAAATGCCCGTAAACAGGGCTCAGCCGCGAAGGCGATTCGGGCGATAATGTCGCCTTGTGTGTTACCATTTCGCCCTATCAAAACATGAAGGAGAAGTCCAAGTATTTCCAATTTCGGCGATTGAATAATATCCTGTGGACGTCAATTATTGATTACGCTCCGCCTAGTTTACACCCACAGCAAATCAGAGCGTTGTTTCTCAACATCAAAAGTCGATTAGCCAATCAGGATCGACAGTGCGTAATGATCTAGCAGGACCCAGTAGAGCGTTGCCTTGGGCAGTTTTACGACCATGACTAGCAAATATGTTAATATGATATCGGTGAGGATTAAATAGCACGCTTAAATTGACCCACTAATTGTACCCCTAACTTAAACAATACAATGAGCAGTCGGCCATGCGAAAAGGTAAAGGCTTGTGCGAAGTTGCGGAAGCAAGATTTTCACATGTCCCCCAAAACAATGCTAGCATACCATTTTCCCCTCGTAAAATCATTTGCCTCTTACTTTATCGAAAGAAAAAAAAGCTTAATTTAAGTTTAGTCTAAAAACAACACATTTATTAAAATGAACCTTTGTTCGAAAATACGTATGTTTGATGGCAAGTAAAAATGACAAAAGGTGTTACTAAAAATAGATTCATTACGTCATGGACACTATCCACGCGCTCGCTATTTGTGAATATGGTAACCAGTTCACGCTTTAATCGATACACTTATCATGTAATTAGCTAAGCAGTCAAATTTTAGTTTACAAACAGTTCCATTTGTCAAACATTGGGGACGAAACGGATAAAGTTAATTTCCGGTCCGCACTTTCACTACTTTAGTGGAATATTACGATTGTACACTATACAATAATATATATTGTGGCTATTAAATGCAGAAATTTAAACCTCGTTCATTTCATAATTATTTCTTAATTACACAATTGATTATTTGATCTGAAAAAAGGCGATGGACTCGTGAAACATTCGTCCTAGATAGCTTTCGTACCCGGGTCCGATCGTTATATTTTTTTAGTGAAAAAAAATCAAATTCAAGCAAAAATAAATATGTACAGAAATAAAAATTAAATCCATAATATGATCACTAATATTCTTGTATTGATAAATACTTCACTGTAGCAGTGAAGACTGATACACTGTAATACTTTATTAGGTAAAATTACATTTTAAACTTTGAAAAGATTTCAATACAATTATTAGCTAATAAAGACACAAAGTCACTGGAAGATGTTTTCATTGGCATAGTACAAATAGAACAAGTAAATCTGTGAGCTAATGCTCACTAGTGATACCCCCGCCAAAATCTAAAAATATGCGACAAACAGGAAGTAGATGAGCGAGGAGCATGAAATCGCTTTACACCACATGGGACTATAGGATGAAGCAATATGCAAAGTTTCAGGCTGCTGCATGGTATAGTTGCTGAGAAAACTGTGACGGAAATTTTGTAACGGACGGACGGACGCACACACGCACGCACGCACGCACGGACAAGGGTAAAACAGTATACCCCCCTCTTCTTCGAAGCGGGGGTATAATAAATGAATTCAAGATACCATTCATAACAATTTGTTACATAACTTATTACTTTGACCAGCGTATATTAAACAATATACTGGAAAAAAAACTACATCAGCAAATGTGAAGTGATCAATAGGTTATGATTCAATGTAATTTGGTGGTCTTGTAAAACAAAAGTATTTCTAACTGTTTATAAGGCTGTTCTAAACTGCAACTTTTGAGATCAGATGCGCGCGTTGGAGGGAGAAGTCACAATTTTACCCTAGGATGAGCCCTGCGTAAAGGAATTCAATCCATGAAAATTGTTGTTTTAGCCGAAAATGGCCATATTTGAAGATGAAATTGATTATCAAAGCTAGCTAATTTCGATTTATTAAGTTACTAAGTCAATACATACATCACAGATCTATCGACAAATCCAACTTTAACACATATTTAGTAGCCATTTCACTCATATACTGCACTAGAGTACAGCCTACGTTTTCGATTGGTCGCCATTTCACACGTGTCATGCTTGGGTCGATAATTAATGTCTTAGAATAAACATGAAATTTACCAAAGTTGGACAATTTAGTCATAAACAACAATCTTTCTTAATGAGTACATGAAACTGTCTTTTCGTGAAAATGGTGAATGGGACGGAATAGCGCTCTCGCTTCGTCCCGCAACGACCGTGAATTTCCGTGAGTTTCCTTCCATTACAAATCCTTCTAATATAGGATCCTTGCTTCAGCTTAAATGTTATTTAGAGCTATTAGTGATTTGCGGAAGTGGTTTCCTTCGAAAGAAGCTTGTTCTGTTCATGAGTACCTAAATTAGTATTTAGTATTTATTTCACTAGTAATTTTTAGTTTGATTACATGTGCAGTGTTAATGCCAATTTGTTGTTTCGAGCGCGTTACATATAGATATTATCATAAGCATTATAATTCTGCTGATAGTAAACTTATGTCAAATTACTTTTCAAGAGGAGTTTACAGTTTAAATTCATTATTTGTCTTTGACTCCAGTATTCATAATTCTTTAAACGCTGGTTGGAAATGAATGATAAGTGGTACGAATGTTGTTTTCCTATATTTGTTCCTGGAATGAACTCTTTTTAAATAGTTGCCAAAACACTCCTGAGATGATCTTCAGAAAAACAAATTCGGGGGGGCATGCCATAGGATTCTGTGTACACATTAAAACGCCCTTGCTACGCCCCTGAGGTAAACAAATCTTTTACAGTGCACCAGTTAATAAATCAATCATTCTTGTTAGAAAAAGACTCACAAGTTCAAGCTGAACCAGACGCCTATCCAGGCCGTTTTGGGGATATTGCACAAATGTTAGGGAGTCAGGGGGCATGCCCTTCCCAAGAAAATTTAAACCATTACTGTTTGTTTCGGAATGTGCACAAGGAGATATAGTGATTAATTTGTGTATTGCTCATATGACTCATTTTGTATGACATTTTAAAGTAAAGTTATCACAGTCGAGTCTAATAATGCCTTACCCGGGTTGGGCATCAATTTTCTCAAGATCTTTGATCTTAAATTTTTTCGTTTTCTGGAATCGAGGTTACGCATGTGTGCGTTAAGTTCGTAATGGCAGATACGCGCCTAAGCTGAACTCAGGTTACAATGGGAAAACTTTCAACTTGATAGAGCCAACTCGGCTATTAGATTATACTTAAAATGGAAAAAAGCTAAGTCTCCATTTTGCAAATAAGAAACTAACTTGATAATTATAGTTGATATAAATTATCTGGACATTTGCTAATTTTGACTCTACATCTACATCTACATGGTATGTGATTCTGTCAAAATTGACAATCTTATCACGGTGCGCTAATTAAATAAGAAATATAAAGATAAAGAGAAAAATTGATAGGAAAGAAAGAAATAAGAAAAGGAAGAAAATAAGAAAGCTGGCCAGCTACCATATCCCCACAAAGTTAGTATTGGAGGTGACCTGTCCGGCTTGCGAGGCGCTACCAGGGACAATTTAAGTCCCCGCCAGCATAGCTCAATGACTTATAGGGGTACAGTAGCTGGAGAAAACCCCCTTAAAAGTGTTGGGAAGACAACTCCTCTTTGAATTGTGTCCAAGAAGGAGCCTCAGCAATAGATGCTGGTAATGAGTAATGACTCTCAATTTAATCTTTCTATGGGATGAAATAACATAGCTCTGCCTCACATGTCCATGCAGCAACCTAGCTGTTGTGTTCCATTTTCTTTGATAAGTGAAACAGCAGGAAATGCCAGTGTTATTTAAAGAAATAAGAATTTGTTTCAGCACCTCAACAACTGTCGTTTAAGTAGAGTTTGCCCTAACACACCTTGTATGGTGGACACACGGGTTCTCGCACCTCTAAGGACTCAATGAACCATTTCTAAATAATGCAACAATACTTTCAGAAAAATACATTAAAAACGAACCTTTTAATCTATATTCCATTTGTTTATCATATACTTGCTGATATTTTATATTTAAAACAAATCCAAATTCTTCCAAAAAAAACACGACCATTTTCTGAAAACTGTCATGGCGGCTATAAATAGATGACCTAATTTCGCACTTCTACCGTATTTGGCTCTTTGTGACGTCATAATTAGCTGCCACATGACTGTCACGTGACTTTATGAGCAAGGGCTACCTGCCATGTGCTTTTTTTTAATAACATACTTTTAAACAATATTTAATGGATTGTACTGACAGAGCAGAAAAAGGTAATAAGGATTTACTGAAAAATATTCACCATCACAAAATTTTCATTCTAAAAACCTGTTTCTTGCGCATTATTCTCGTTTGACAGTTGTAGTTGCGTTGATTGTTTACTTGACATTGTGCACACGAATTGATGACGTCATACGCAATAAAATAGCAAAGTAAACAACTTTTTTATGAAAAGACCGAAATCAGGTGAGGAACGAGATCAGGTGTTTGTACGATATCATATAATTTGTGAGCAGGGGCAGATCCAACATTTCTTTCAAAGGGGGTCCGAACTTTTCTAGGGGGGTCCGAACCTCGAACCACAATTAACCACATTACACATTTTGCAGAAAAAATGAAACATATTGATAATAAAATCTACATAACCATTAAATCTATGTTAAGCACGGAGAAAAATTGCTTCATGCTTCTTAAAAATGACTTATAGTCAAGAAATACACGAATGGACAGGTAAATTTTCCAAATTCAAGGGGGAGGGAGGTCCGGACACCCCCCCCCGCATGGTGAGGGGAAGCCATTAAATTCGTAGAGCAATTTTTCTAAAACCCAAATCAGTTCACACCAACACATGCTTATAATTGCATGTGCGCCCAGGAACTTTCACACAGACCATGTTCATCTCCAATTGGAAACGATGCCAAATCCAACATAAAAACATAGTTTTCCTCGTAATCCACATACTGATAGAAAGTTTATGAACTTAATGTTTGATTGTTGACAAAATTTACTGAAATTATTCAATCATGAGGGAGGATGGTTCGGATTTTCATTTTTTTCTAATTTCTCCCAAATTTGCACGTCGGCCATGATGGATGATTTGTTGCCGTGATTTTTCAGATTCGCATTTTCGGCTATGCAGCATGTCAGACAATAAAATAATCAACGTATCTACGAATTTTACAGGTTTTGGTGACATTATCAGCATGTTAATATATCATAAATCACAACAATAATCGATAAATCTTAAAAAACCTTACCCGAAAATTAAATCCACCTGCTCACAATCTGTCCCAACATGGAAAGAAAGACTATTTATATCAGCCAATCAGGTTGCTTCACGTGACCAGCTATGTCACCATAGGCACAGGGCACATCTAATCATCGCTCACCACACAATTTAGAGAATAATTTTCTCAATTCATGATAGTCTTTGTCATGATATATCAATGAAGTGTAAAAATATTTGATTTATTTGTTAAAATAACCTAGCCAAACCTACGTTTAGTGTTTCGTTGGTGCAGGGGTTTTATATAACATTATTATACTGTTAAATCCATGGTTAGTGCGACAATATTTCACTTGTTGGCCAGCATCAGCAATAATAGAATTTAATTATAAAGTTTAAATGAAGCATAATGGAATCACAATAATTGGTGTCATTACTCATAATGCGATATTTGTTGGCCTGATCATTTTTCATGACCAGAGAAAGTAGGCCTATGTTTTAAAGTACGTTTCTTTGAACTACTTGGATCTTACTGTTGTATGTTCATTTGTTAAAAACTATTTCTGGACCCTGTGGAACAAACTCCCTGCAGCGGTTATCTCCCTTTATCAAATCAATAACCCGTGGTAATTTTAGGAAACAAATGTCTCAGAAGATCAACATTATGTAACATTGTTTGATATTAAATGTGAAGTTGAACTAGAGAAGTAGCTATATTTCCGATTGAACAATAGGCGGATCCAAGGGGGGCGGGCCCGGCGTACACCCCCCTCCCTAAAATTGCCAAAGCAAAGGGTTTTTTTTTTTTCAGTCATAAATATGATAATTATAGGAAAATAAATAAATTATATATTATATTTGTCAAAACAATCGCACGCTACACATGCAATAAGTTACGAGGCTGGAAGTCCAGACATAGGCCCTACAACACAGCATATAATTTAAAACAATTCCTTCTCATTATTGTAAGAATGTAACATGATCCAACGGCTGTTTGAAAATTATATATGACATATAATCAAGATGCTTTATATATTGTATACCCTGAGAAAGGAAAGACGAGGCTCTCGAAATGTGCCTGAATTCCTTAGAAATAACCAAAACTCGGGAACTTTGGGAGCCGCCGGTCACCTAGGCTCCTGATCAGGGCTTTGCCCCGGGCCCTTCGGCCTCTTGTGGCCCCTTGAATCCTATTAAGCTTGTTAATTTTACGCCCCTTCCTACTGAAAATCTTGGATCCGCCTTTGTGAACATCGGCTGTAACTTTTAATGCAAGTTTTATAAGTAACTGCAACGATCGAACCCAACAGCTGCTGTAGTATTGAAGTTAGATCCCTTAGTTCATGAATATATATATATTTCTTTATTTCCTCCAAGGTGGAGAGTTACAGTTATAAGCGAAAATAACATACAAAGTACATTAAATTTAGAAAGAAACATGAATAAAATGCATATAAGAGATAGTAGAACGTCAAGAAAACATGAAATATGTACATTGGTGTATATTACGAATTACACCCCAAATAAGAGTTCATAATAACTTTCCGAATTTCGGTAACAGTATTACATAGATTTATTTAATGTCATTGATTGTTGAATAGAGACTGTCTTAGCACATGTAGTTCAATGTTCTTACAAATGTTTCAAATAAAGCACTTCTATCAGTATCAGAGAGATTTAGTGACGGGAAACCTGAGAACATCTCAATAATTTGGCTGTCAGCATCCTGGCAAAAGAATGTTTGTAGTCCATGATAATCAAAGAGTTTTATAAAACTTGACCACATTTTGCGCCTTATCATATCAAATGCTGTGCAAAATAGAATAAGATGCTTGCTAATTTCACTTGTAATTAGTGAGCACTTAGGGCATCGAACGTCATATTTACGTCCAAAGTATTTACACATCAAAATAAATGCTGACGTACAGTGTGTTTGTAGTTTATTATACAGTTTATATAGCATGTAGAAAATTTTAATGGTAATTTAGTTTTAATTATTTATATGTAGCGTTATTCTGCAAACAATGTATATTGTGGTTGCCGTTCGAAAGTTTGGACCCCCCCTTCCTCCCTAGAAAAAGTTCGGACCCCGCCCAAGGATTTTATTTAACGGGGCTTTTGATTTTCATCAAATTTCATTGTCTTCCCTATTATTTTTGCCCATACGGATAACAAGCGGTATAGATAGATAGTGAAAACAACTTGTTAAATTAATATCATACGTTATTTCAAACAAAACTTTATATTTTATGAATCCATATTATAAAATACGTTAAATGAGCAAGTTTTTGTACAAAATTCCGAAAAATATACGGACTTTGTAGCCGAATTTCCCGTTTAAGTGGATCACAATGGGAAGTCGATTGAATTGCTACCTTGAAGTTCTTTACGAAAACAACCAATAAGATGTTTATTTATTCATGTTTAGCATGGTAAAAATCTTTTCCGTAATAGATAAAATAATTGAATGCGTTTCTTCTAATTAACTAATTTGCAATAAATGAAAATCATGATGATATTACTGTTTCCCTTCACGAAAACAACTATAGCTAACTGTTTAGCTTATGCACGAAAACAACTTAACAAACTGTGCAATTGAAATAATCTGTGTTTAAATTTTGTTCTTTTTAATCTTACATCATTTCGTAAGACGAAGTTTAATTGGTGAGTACAAATAATAATAGGAAAATAATGATTTCATCCATCATAACAAAACAACTTTGTCTACGAAAACAACCATCAGTCAGTCTCACGAAAACAACTTTTACATGAATACAACCATCAGTCAATCTCACGAAAACAACTTTTATACAAAAGCAACAATCAGTCAATCTCACAAAAACAACTTTTATACCAAAGCAACAATCAGTCAATATCACGAAAACAACTTTTATACAAAAGCAACAATCAGTCAGTCTCACGAAAACAACTTTTACACGAAAACAACCATCAGTAAATCTCACGAAAACAACTTTTATACAAAAGCAACAATCAGTCGGTCTCACGAAAACAGCTTTTACACGAAAACAACCATCAGTCAATCTCACGAAAACAACTTTTATACAAAAGCAACAATCAGTCAATCTCACGAAAACAACTTTTATTCGAAAGCAACAATCGGTCAATCTCACAAAAACAACTTTTTCTATGATAACAACTATCAGTCAGTCAACGGAAACAACTTTTATACGAAAACAACGATCATTCAATCTCACGAAAACAACTTTTATACGAAAACAACGATCATTCAATCTCACGAAAACAACTTTTATACAAAAACACAATCAGACAATCTCACGAAAACAACTTTTACACGAAAGCAACAATAAGTCAATCTCACGAAAACAACTTTTCCTAATAAAGCAACAATCAGTCAATCTCACGAAAACAACTTTTATACGAAAGCAACTGTACTGTACTGTACTGTACTGTACTGTACTGTACTGTACTGTACTGTACTGTACTGTAATGTAATGTAATGTAATGTAATGTAATGTACTGTACTGCATGTCTGTTCTGTTCTGGTCTGATCTGCTCGTTCTTTTCTAGTCTGTATCTAGATAAGTCATGTTGGTACTATATTCTAATTCTGTATGATTGGCTAGAAGGATAAAAAGGTTAGACAGGACGAAGCTTCAAAATGGAAACAAAACAAGACATATGAGCACGTGACCCTCAGAATGTGAACCAAACTCTTGTTTTCGTCAAACCCTTTCAAGCAGCCAAAGTGTATGAAAGGTTGCAGTGGTTCATATCGATAACTCATTTATTACTTTCATACATGATATGATCTTGTTTACCCGCTCAATTGAAAATATTATGCGGCGGAACGGAACTAACGAAAAATACTCAAAGGACCAATTAAAGATTTTTTTATTGGGGGGGGGGGGGGGTGTTTGTAGTCAATTATGCATCATTTGATGTCATTTAATTATTTAAATAGAAAAGGAAATCAGCCAAAAAACGCATTATTTTTCACCTCATTAGTTGTTGTTGTAGGTCACGTGACTATAGACCCAGGAAAACAGATGGAACAATATCTGATTATAATGCCTCGATCTTTTTATGACACATGCTATTTTCATACTTGTTTAAATACATTTGATAATCCTACTAGAAAATCTCTTGAAAGATCGAATTTGAAATAGAAAGAAAGGAAAGTTACTCCAACAAAATGAAAGGACTGGGCAAGGTTTCTATTCTGTATGACATTGCTCTGAACATTACATCATCTATGGCCTGATCTTCTGTGCCAAGCATGGGTCCTGACATCATGGACGATTGTGATATATGTACAGCTCGTCTTTGAGTATATGATTTTTACTTTTGTTTGTTTTCAGATACATTCAGACAATCATTTAAAGTTGCTATTAGTATTCGATCATGTTTTAGATGTTAGGCCTACTTTGTAAGTAACCAATCAAAGACGCCTATAACATATGATCTAACCAACTTTCTCATGGATATATAAGTGCTAGACGAACAATACATATTTTTATGATAAATAACCAATTAGATTATATATCAAACTATCATAATATTTTACGGGTTGAGTTGGCCACGGGTTGACTTGTACCGTACCCTTTGTGTATTCGTCTGTGTTTTAGTGCATTAGGGAATTTCCAGATTTTCGGGTGGGGGAAGTCCCGGGATTTTTTGTGAAAACGAAACTATATTTTCGAAAAGGACGATCAAGATCAGACAGGAATCAAAATGGCTTACAGTCAAAGTTTTCTGGAGAAAATGTCCGAGGAAAGTTTTGATTTTATATGTACCACGTGCGATGAAAATCATAACAAGACGGTTGAAGCTATTCGCTATTGTGTGGAATGCAGCGGCTATTGCTGCCAAGCATGCACTGACTCCCATAAGTTGTTTCCTACTTTGAAGAACCATAATCTTCTAGATGTGAGCCAGGGAGGAAGTAAAAAACCAGGACTACCAGAATTTCCGACAGAGCGTTGTAGCTTACATAAAGGAGAAGTTTTAAAGTTATACTGTGAAGATCACGATGATGTCGGATGTTCTGTTTGCATGGCAACAAATCACAAGTAAGTTTTCTTTGTTTTTTTTTATGGGAGGATTGATTAACACTGTAGCATTATGTTTTATAATTCTTCAACATATTCATGGTTCCTTGACTAGCTAATGAGGGAATCTGTTTTCAACTGTTAAAAAGGATCCGGTACAAATCAACCCGTTGACAACTCAATCCGTGGACTACTCAACCCGAAATTGGGACAACTTAACCCGCGGACAACTCAACCTGCCGACAACTCAACCCATGGACTACTCAACCCGTATAATATGTTTTGATATTTTGATATATAATCTAATTAGTTATTTATCATAAAAATTAAATATATTGCTACCAAGAATGAAATATATTTGTAAATAAAGTTCTGGTTGGCGACCTACAAACTCGGACGTCCTACAAATCCGGACACCCGCGTAGACGCTTTATTTTGTTGATTACTTTGATCATTTGTTGTCGATCACTCGAGCATTTGGTTTGTAACAGCCCGTACCAACAAAGTCACCACTATGAACGTATGATTGTTGAAAATACAATATTTACATTTGCGTGTCATTTGACCTGTTTTCTGTTCGCGGAGGGAAGTTACATGTAATGTATCGCTCATGCGCAATTATTTTACAGAGGCCCGGACAATTAAAAAGGGGTCAAATGTAAGAACATTTAAGTAAAGTGTTTAATCAATTGATGTTTGACAGTAAAATGTCAACTACAGTATAAATTTCAACTGAAATGAATGTTGGCGGAACGTCCGGAAACATGGTACAGTTTGGTGCGAAATTAACACAATTTATTGACTCTTTGCCAGGGCCTCAAAACATGTGTTCTATTTTTAGAAAGTAGAAAACCCGATAACATTAGAGAGACCTTGAACCTAACTTCTTCCAGGTAAAAAATCTAGCGTGTAGTATAAACAGTTTTAAAGTTATTGTAAAAAAGTTCTAAAAACGTCCGGTTGTAGGACGCTAACCAGTATAGGTAATGTATGGTGTTTAGAAATTGTGTAAATATTGTGTCAATTGTGTTGTACATGTATGTATTGTCTGCAAAATATGTAGTACTCATATACTTTAAGACTGAGCACATGTTTAACTGATTATTGTACATTATTTTGTAATTAATCTTCAAAATGACTGTAAAAATTGTGTGATATGTGATAAACGAAATAGAATTGAACGTCTTTATTGTTATTACTTTAAAGCGCGAAGTTGTTTGACAAACTGATATGTTTGAAATAGCATTAGTTTAAAAGTGTTTATTGGTACATTGTAATTGTAATTGCAATTAAGCATACTTGTTGAATTTTCTTGAAGATATAATTCTGATTGAAGTGTTCCGAATTCATTCGACTTATAACACAATAAAGGAATTTAAATTGTTGATCTACAAAGCGAAAATGTCTTAATTGACAATAGTTATTGAATAGACAAGCGCATTGTTTTTGTATATAATATTTGTCATACTATATGGCGAAATGTTATTTTTTCATCATTCTTTTCATACTTTAATATCTTCCATTTGCGCTTAAATTTATCTTATATTTTGGATGAATAACTAATTACATATAACTAATTACATATAGTACGGGTTGAGTTGTCCACGGGTTGAGTTGTCCCGGCTTATGGGTTGAGTTGTCCCGTCACCGTTTAAACCCATTTAGTTAGCACTATAGCTTAAGGTTTTCAGCAAACCAGTGTGTGTACTGTTATTGAATGGACCTGATTAAAATTTAAAAAAAGCGGCTAATGATGTTGTGGAAATTAGAACATAGTAAGCGCATACTTCTGTCAGTGACTATCAACTGCTTTAACACAATTTAAAATCAGTGGTAGGAAGGCGAATGACCATAGAAATAATATCATGACCAAGCTAATGCAGGAATTGAACCTAATCAACTTCGATCAGTGACATGTTTGCTACCAAAAGACCTTACGGACAGGCCTTCGATGTTAAAGAAACAACAAAAAGCTAGTTTTCACCATAAAACTAAATATATACTGCAAGACTATAATTTTGAATATTTGTAGAGTAAATTATAGGTCATTGCGCCATTTTTCTCCTTTTTCTTAACAGGAACAAGTTGTGTTTACCAGAGGGATCAGTCTATTTCTCCTTTAACACTGGGCATTGTACTATTGTGACATCATGGAATGAATATTTTATGAGTAGAAAAGACTTGTAAGGTTTCTTCCTTTTCATCTAAAAGTCGAATATGGTGTGCTAAAATCAAAGCTTTAAAAAACCGGGAATACCAAAATTTAAATATCTTATTATTTTATCTATTGTAGGTCATGTCCAGGGAGCAGAATTCATTATGTTCCTGATACGATTGACTCATTATTTAAGTTGATTGATGTCAAACGTATAAACAAACATTTGAAAGATAAGATGGTTTCCATGACGTCTTTGAGGAATTCGAATGACACAAAGTTAGATGCATTAAAAGAGGAAAGACGTGAAGCTGAAAAGCAAGTTGAAATATTTGAGAAAGCATTGATATCTATTATAAGAAAGTCTGCCAAGGATTCTAAATCAGAGATTGATGCAAAGTTCAAAGAATTAGAAAATGATATTCTACAAGACAAACACAACATCGATTCTGTTAATGATGAATTACAGCAGTCAGAAGTTAAATTGAAGAAATCAGATGGCAACAGATCACAAAGATTTGTTTGTGGAAAACAAGCCGAGAAACAGTTGAAAGAAGCAGATAGATTAATGATCAAACAAGATAAGAGAAATCAGCAAGATACATCATTGTTATTCTCTCCTAACCAGTCTGTGATGAATTATGTTAAAGGTTTACAAGGTATTGGTCAGGTATATGTTAGAAGGAAGAAGTTAGATATGTACAGAATCAAAGGGCAGAGAGATATTAATATAAAAATCTCTTGTGACTCTGAGAAATGTCTTTCTAGTGGATGTTGTCTTACCCAAGATAACAAGCTTCTTGTTACTGACATCCGTAACAAAAAACTAAAACGTATAAATTTAGATACAATGTTAGTAGAAGATTCATGTAAGTTAGATGGCCGTCCTCAAGGTGTTTGTTGTATCAGTGATAAACAAGTTGCTGTGACATGTGAAGATCCTGACAGTATACAATTTGTATCTATTGATCAGAAAATGTCACCTACAAGACTGATTAAATTACCACATGAGTGTTATGGTATTGCTTTCAATGATAACAAGCTCTATGTGACAGATTTATCTTCTTCACTGTATGTATACAAGATGGATGGTACTTTGATGAATACTATTACTTGTGACAACACTGGAACAAAACTATTTGCTAAAATTAACCATGTTACTTTAAATGAAAATAGAGACAAAATGTTTGTTGCTGATGCTAAAAAAGGACTTATCTGTTTAGATAGAAATGGTAAATATCTATCAACTGTCAGTGACAGTGACTTGAAGCGGGCACCTGGTGTATGTGTTGATGGTAATGGTTGTGTATTTGTTACTGGGTTGTTTTCTCACAATGTGATACAATATAATGAGGATGGAAAGAAGATGGGTGTTATTATCAAACAACAAGATGGATTATACAATCCACTAGCAGTATGTTTTCATCAGAAACTGAATAGATTGTTTGTTACCATGGTTGGCAGTGATGTTGTAAAAATGTATGAGTTAGAGTAGTTATACTTAATACTTGTACACATTGTATGATAACATTTGTGACAAAACAGTAGTGTACATTTGAAAACATTTTTTGTGAGTAGATGAGATGTTTGTATAGGACAATGTTTGATTTTTACTTACGTTACTAAAATTTCTCAACTATAATTACACACGTATACACTGGGGTCGAAATGTTTCTTTACACATGTTCATTTTTGTTAGTTGACAATATTTCTTGATTTACTTCAAATGTTGTTGTTAGTTTCACAGCAAATGTATAATTTTTTACGAACACTCAATTATGTTCTTTCACCCTCCCTCTTTATCAAAATTTTGTTTTTAATGAAAAATGACTTTAATTCATAAAGTATAAATTCTATACAAAAGTTTAAGTTTTCATTGAAAGTATGAAAAAATACATTTGTAAGAAACATTTGGACCTCAGTGTATCTGTAAGGATGATGTGAAATGGACAGCAATTGTCATTTTGTTTGGGGACATTGCCGAGAGCACTTCCTTTTCTATACAAGTTCGTCTTTGAACAACTTCTTTATTAAGCAGTAAATATGGCTTTGACAAATTATCTCCCTTTACTAAAATTGAATGTTTTGGTGAATTTACTTCTTTTTCTGACATTTTTAAAATTTTAATACATTTTAATTATCTAAACCCATGTAGCATTAAACCTTTTTAACTGATTGTTTTAAATTTTGAGTGAAATCTTTACCTTTATATAATCATTTTAAATCTATTTATACAGCTAAAACAAGGTAAAATGATTAATTTTTTTTCTAGTTGTCGTTATCAACCATCTACACTTGCAAAATTTGGAATCTGATGAGAGACTGTCTCATAAATTTAGCTCAGATCATTAGGTTACAGACTCTACACATTTCTATTACTTAATATAGTAATGCTGAGGTTTCATTTCTAGAGTAATCTTAACCAAGGTTAAGAGGTGAAAACAATTTAATTTCTGAATCTTTATGTATCTAAATTTGATCATTGATTGCTGTTATTTCTATATTTAGCTTGACTTTAGGAAGTATATGGAGAGCTCTACAACCCACCCTGGCATAGGTGTCGAAGTCCATATTTCTGATTAAAGTTTTTGTGCAACAAAATATTTTTTACTTTGACTTTTATTTCTTTAGGTATCTACTTCAAACTTTAAATACATGTTCCTCATTATCAACCATATTTCTTACATGTGACAAGGTTCATAACTCCAAATACATTTTTTTGGAATTATCTTCCCTTGAACTTAAAATCTTCTTTAAAAATATTTTCTTTTAATGCAGCTGTTCAATTTCTTAGGTATCAACTTCCAACTTTAAATACATTTCCTTATTATCAACCACATCTCATGTGACAAGTTTCATGACTCCAAATGTTGTTTTTTTCAGAATTGTCTTCCCATGAACTTAAAATTTTCTTTAAAAAACATTATTGTTTACTTTTGCCTTTTATTTCTTAAGGTATCAACTTCAAACTTTATATACATGTTCCTTATTATCAACCACATCTCATGTGACTAGGTTCATATCTCTAAATGCAATATTTTAGAATTATCTCCCCTTGAACTTAGAATGTTCTTTTGAATAATATTACTTTTGCTGTAACCTCTTTATTTCTTAAGGTATCTACTTAAAACATCAAATATATGTTCCCACAAATATATCACCCACATGATGTATGATAAGATTCATAACTCAAGCACACATTTGTTACAAAATTATTCCCCCTTGCTACTTATAAATGTATGTAATTTAATATTTTTATGTTAACAGTTAAAGCACCCCGAATAGTCATGCGTGCTGTCTGTGGACGGTTCAAGTTTAATACTGTATTAATACTGTATTATACATGTCCAGTTGTTGGCTTGTTGTTTGTTGGCTTAAACATTTCAAAAGAAGTTAATGTCAGTGTCTGTCATTATTATTATTATTATCATTATTGTTAATATTATTATTATTATTGTTATTATAATAATTATTGTTATAATAAATTTGTGTGTTGAAAACATTTTAGCCATTTTAAAGTACTAAAGTGTTTGTCCTGAAATTGTGTAGTGTCCGTAACCCTTATAGATATATATTCAACTTTTCATTTTTAAAGAAACTGTGACAACTTAAGCTAGGATATTATTTCTGTTTTAGCATTAAGGTGTTTAATTTTAAAATGATACACAATTCAGCTTCTTTGAGTTTAATTTTCAGTAGATTTTACAGCCATAATTGATTTAATTCTGATGAAAATCATGAACACCTATACTTGACAACATTTATAGACATGGAACAAGATATTTTTGTGCATTCTTACATAAAATCATTCCCACATTTGCTTTAACTAGAATGTTTGAATAGGTCACTTAAATAACATACTTGATAATGTTAAAATAGAAATAGAGTAAAATGGTTACGGACACTACTCTGTGTATAGGTTATCATATAAAAGGGCTAAAACATATCTTGATCATCTGGAGACAGTTTTTCTTTTCCCTTATCTCATAGTTCAGTTATTTAGCTTGAACTTAAATGTTATAATTTAACCATTCTTTGTTTTATGTGGCATTGTTGATAGACTTGCAGGATAGTGAAAAATGCATGATTTAGGCATGTACATGGGATGATACAATATTATATCATACAAAAGATTGCAGCATAAATATTGATGTAAATCATTGATAGAATGTCTAATGCAATTTGTCTTCATTTTTTTTTTGAAATTATCTTTTTATATTTAAAAAACATATGAGATATAAAAATCAGATTGTTTGAATTGCAATTTTTCAAGGGCTTTGTAGTGTCCGTAACCATTTTCAAAGCTGTCTTAAACAATAACATGCTAATATAAAGGTTTTATATTTTTTACTTTCATGAAAGGACTCTATACCAATATAAAAAGGCATGAAAATGACTTCTTTCATGAATAATAACAGTGTGTGCATCCATTGAAGTTTAGGTGGTTACGGACACTACAGCTTTTTTTATAAAAAAGACGTTGAGAAAATCTGGTGACCTGACAAATTCTTAAAAACCTTCTGTAAATTTTAGTGTTTTTCTTGAACATAACTTCATCTTGCATTGAATAGTGCATATTTAAGATGAATTCAAGTTAATCTTGTTGTTACTTTTGTGATATAACATAGCATCTATCTCTCAATTTAAGAACTTGGTGAAATTCCCTTTGATCAGCAAAATAGCTGTAACACGGCCAAATCTTGATAGATTTCTGTTCTGTTTTCACCAAAATTTATGAGAAGGTTGTCATCTAACATGGAAGTTAATATGTGTGTCAGAAAAATGTGTGTTAACATTTCATACCATTGTAAAGTTTAGTGTTTTTTAAGTGGGACTGCATAACGCCAAAAAAAGCCATTTCTGGAGTGCATATTCTAAATTTTTCAGTGATCTGAATAGATAGACTAACGAAATTTTCTGGCCAGCAAAACATCTTATATTTTTATACAGAGAACATCTAGTTGGTTTATTTTAGGATTTACTTTTTCAAAAAATAACATATAACATTAAAAAAGACCCTTTTTCCCGAATACCTTGTTTTAGCTGATAGTATTGAGTAAGATCAGCTAGGATAAATAGATAAATTACCTCTTTCGAAATTTAACTTGTTTTACCTTCCGGGTTGTAAATGTTCTATAAAATAGACTTGTCCAATAGTATATGAGTGAATGTTAGCTTCATTCGGCAGGAGAAGATTGGTGACTGCTCGTGGTGATGGTTTGAGTGGAAGATAGTCGTGGGTCTACTGTTTATTTGTTGGCGCTTTAAAGACAGTGTGTGAGTTATCTGCTGTACTGACATTCGAGCATCATTGCGATAAGTAAGTTGTCTCTAAGGTAGAAGTGCTTTCTTGCACGTTAACGTTGGCGACAGAACCTGCGGGGTAAATCGTGCTGATCCTGGGCTTTCCCTTGTTTTTCGTACCCGAGGTTGTGTTGGTAGGCAGACTGATTTTGCTCTAACGTTGAGGTTATGTTTCTACTCCGGGTTGTTCTGGAGGTATAGGAGCTAATGATGCGTTTGTTAAATGCAAAAGTTTATAACCCGAGGTTGTGTGTTCGGGATATTGGTTTCGGCTTTTGCCCCTGTTTGTGCCTGGAAAGTTGACTTTCCGGGCTCAAGGTTTGTTGGTTTCAACAAACGTTTAATGATCTTAGGTTGTGTTCGGGGTATTGGTTTCGGCTTTTGCTTTTGCTCCTAGTTGTGCCTGAAACATTGACTTGTCTAGGCTCAGGGTCTGTTGGTTTCAAGTTTATTACCCGAGGTTGCTTTTCGGGGTATTGGTTTTAGTTTCCATCTGTGCTTTTGCTCCGGGTTATGTCTGAGACATCAACTAGTAACGTTTTATAACCCGAGGTCGTGCCTCCGGGCTGTTGGTTTTTGTCTCTGCCCCAGTTTGAGCCTGGAACATTGATTTTGTACAGATTATTTTATATTGTAGCTTTATATTGTAGCTGTTGTTAACCTCAGAACACAAGTTAGTGTCCTGGGATTGTAAGCAGCAAGCTTGGACGACTGGTCAGTTGGTGTTAAGATGAGCATTGACTTAAAACACATACGCCAGCGCTGATTTGACTGGCGTGCGGCCAATGGACACGTTACAGATGATGTATTGTAAAACTGATCAGATACATGTTTACTAGGGATTGAGAAACTTTTTAACATGTTTATTCAAATGACATACATTTTGACATTTATAAGAAATGCAACACATTATTATTGTCTTGAAAGAAAAAATTGTCTGACCAATTATTTACATAATATTGGTTACGTCCATTTATGAACTTATGTAAATACATGTATTTAATTGTATATAGTCATTATAATTTAGATCATAATTTTAACTGTACTGTATTGTACGATTACATGTATATTGAACTGTCCGATTGCATAATCACACAGTTATTGCACCCTGTATGTATTATTTTCCGCGTTCTATATATAGAAATTTGCAGTAAAAATTGCAATGTGTAAGTTAATTTAGTATCGATATCTCATCCGGCTGAAGGGATGATGGTTAAAGTGTCATGCACTAAGCATCTATTTTTGAAAGAAGTGCGAGTCTGAAGATAAATATGTCGGTTTTTTTTTAAAAAAATTTTGTTCTTTTTGTTATTAACTTCTGATTGGCCATATATACAAGGACGTGTGATCATTTTAACCAATGAGATAAGTGCAAGACGAACAATGTCACACACAGTTCTTAAAGTTTGCAGTAGGTTATCGGTACGTTCTACTCGTTTTAAGTAAGTTTATTGCAACATCCATAACGTCTACAGTACGATATGACATATGACCTGTACATGCACGTATGTATTTAATAATGAAGCACAATGTAAGTTAAATCAAATGAGTTTTTATTTGGAACTTTAGCGGTGATTTTCTACGCAAATACACATCTGACATCATATAGAGAATATAAAATTCTGATATGGATTCTGTAGTAAATTTAGATTTCATCAAATATGGAATATGTACATTAAAACATGACTTGTGATATATTGTTGTCGTTATGTTATTTATAGAGAGTTTACCAGTGTGAGTCTGATATAGATATAATAAAATGGTAACTGGTCATGTTTCATTGCAAACATAAATAATCTTTGACCATTTATAGCGGGGATGACTTCTTTATGATGTAGTGTAGCTAATCAGTAGCCTGTTCAATTACCACAAACATTCCGTGACGTTACATTCAGAACTCCTCGGTCATTCGATGCCAATGATCTATCTAATAAACAGATATACTATCGTTAAGGCAATGAGTGATGTTTCAAAATGTATGGACTAAAAACGAAACATCACTTAATGCCTAAACGATCGTATATTTGTTTACTTCAACACCGGTAGTTTCAAAATAGCATCTAAATATGTCCGAGATTATTAGCAGCGAATGGCCGAGGAGTTCCAAATGTACATAACGTTTTGGAAAGTTTTGGGTAATTGAACACACTGCAGCTGAATAACACTCAAATAGAGGGTTTATAATGATTATCACATCCATGTACAAACAATACTTTCAATACTTCCTAGTGATCGTTTTGACCGGACTTTATAAATTACATACATATACTTCCACTCCTGATGTCCAAGGCTTCTTCTTGTAAGATTGACGTGGTCTCCCGAATGGTGATTTCATCCACTCGATCATGTCCATTTTTTCTCAATCGCAAGCATATACAATTGCTTGGTCGACCATTGCATCAACGATAGTGTCGATAGGATGTATACTTTGCTCAAGAAAAATAGTCGATGAGTCACGGTTATTCAAATAATAAACCCGATCATACAAGTTACTAAACACGTCATAAACAATACGATTATGCAACCATTTATGACTTTAACACCCGGACCATCCAGATAAAAAGGGGGATCTGAGTCAGAGTCTATGTAAGTAAATCTCATATACTATGCTTTTTATAAAATCTTTTATTTGATATCAATTTATGTTTGAATTTATTTCAAATCTTAAACCTCACACTCATCTTTCTAATATTATGATAGAAAACAAAATACCAAACTATAAATGATTGATTTTTAAAAAATTGACACAGTACAAGAAGTTCTTGTGGAAGTACGCATACTTAGGGGTAGCGGTCTCGGGTTTGAACTTTACTACAGGCTCTGCTTTCCGCTTTTAAGAAATTTAGATACAGTTGTTGTACGTCAGCCAGGTGTAAATAGATACTGCGAGGATTACTGAAGGTGATTTAGTTGATCTTGGGTTATCTAAATTTTTACTTTTACTGTGGTCTCTTTCGAGTCATTTTGATGATAATTGCTGATTTTGCTTTTAGTTGATTTACATTAGACACTTTTCGCTCATTAATTTAGTTGAGTTTATTTGACCGGAAGTAATGAATTAGCTGCTTGCAAAGTGTAGATTGTAAGTCACTTGTCTTGGTATTCACTTTGCCTTTTCTAGCTGTGCTCATTACTTTGAGTCTTGTTCATTTTAATGACTGCTTTGGTAAGCTTTTATTTATGCATTGTTTGTTGCTGTAAGGTTTGTTGTAACTGTAAGGTTTCGTAGTTTAATTTAAGTTCTGTGTATGCGTCATGCGCTCAGTTTTTTTTGTTACTTGTTTCTAATGAATTTTATTAATTTATGCACATTATGGTCCAACAGGAATGAACTTATATTTTTAAAATTATATTTTTTCATAAATTATTATCATCATTTACAACTTTCTGCATGTAACTTAAAAAATGCATTTTTCTTTTTTACGGCAGTTATATATTTGTATGATAGACATGGTATGAGATATTGAGGTAGGCTTGACAGTGGTATTGAATGGTTTTTTGATATTACGTATCTGTAAGTACACCTTTTTGTCATCGTTAATGGTAGTGAATTTTTCTTATATATTTATTAACCATGGGGTTGATAGTTATTGAAAACACCGAGTGAATGTTTAATTATCATTTAGTGTAATGTGAACAAGAATGAGATTTCTCTTATTTTTGATGACTCGCATGTATTGACTGTGGACGTAAAATGGACAAACCTTAATTGTTGATACCGTTTGATATAATTTATGTATTATTCGAGTATTCACTGTGTAACAGGCATACACCTGTACCGAGTAATAGTTTGACCATGAATGGATTGTGTTAGTGAATAATGACAAATATTTGTTAGTTACATTAGTACTGTATTATTTTTTTTATCAGAGTTAACTCCATGTCAACATAATTTAGGTCATTTTACGGCGTCCAGGGCACCTAACCTAGCTTTCCTGGACCATTGTCTATAACCAGTACTCACCTACCCTTCCACAAGGCCGGAAACTTCTCAATATTATCTAATAAATGGAGGAAAATCAACATTTTTGTCAAATTTTCATGGAAGGGTATAACCTTCCCAGGTGGGATTTGAACCCGCACCCCCTCGAGCACAAGTATCCAAATCCCAGTGCACTACCAACTGCGCTATTGACCCGGGTTAGGTACTGTATTGTTTTTTTGTGTATTTCAGTACTGGAGTAAATCACTGATTGTCACTAAATGTCATTGAATATACTTTTGAATTTGATGTATCATCAACTGGTGTCCAGTATATAAACAAAGAAATCAAACTGAATTGTTGTTATCTATGTATTGAAGAGACTTTACCACTTTTTCAATAAAATTAGCAGAGTTACATTACAAAATTGTAAGATGAGCTGAACATGTTTACTGAAGCAGACTTTTGACCTTTGACCATTTTGAAAAGCATTTCAAAATTACATACTTGGATTTGGCGATACATATATGTACTTGTTATTTTTTAATTTCAACCAGTTGCCATGAAATGTTTTGAGATGATAAACATAAGATTATATATAATGTTGTTGAAGCTGTTAAAAATGTGTGCTTTATTTTCCTTCCTCTCTTTTATGTGCAGATTCAAGTTATGTATGTCAGTTATTGAAGTACATTACATATGTGATATTTTATTGAGGTTAGGAGCTCCTGGTTGTCCAGAATAGAACCAATGGGTTCCTGTGACATTGATGGCGAACCAGCTAGGTAATTTTTAGTATTTTTTCACTCTATTTCTAGTTTTAGTAATCAGCTTCAATGAAGCAAAACTGGTTTAGAATTTACAGTTAGGTTGTAAATATTTTCATTATTAGTATTTGAATCCACTTGTGGTCTGTTAATTCACTTTTGAAGTACATATAGACTGTGGAACCCTGTCTACAACAATCTCTCTTAGAGGGACCGTCTGATCAAAACAACCTTTTTCCTTATAGTGAATAAGTAAAGAGGTTGTTTGGTCAGATGGTCCCTCTAATTTGATGGTTGTTCCACTATACTAGTTCAATGTACTATTTTTGAAGACAAGATGTTGTCTACAGTAAATCATTTGAATTACTGTAAGGCCAAGTAACTATAGCAATTGTTTGACTTCAGGCAAACATAATCTCTGCTTGGGATGCAATTTGGCTATGTATTGTTTAAAATATTTTGACCATAAGCTTTGATGTGATACTGATATAATAATTCAGTTTGTCAGTGATTGACAACTGCCCTATATAATTAAAACCATTGGTGGATGGGAGAATGGCCATAGAAATAATTTCAAGACCAAGCTCCATGAAAGTATGCCCTGCCTGGGAATCAAACTCATGACCCCTCAATAAATAGACTTGCATGCTTCCAACAAAGCTATTGGGTGACTGTACTATAATTAAATCGCTATGACTGTATATATTTGTGTAATGTAACGGTGCACTGAATGAGTATTTAATTTCTGTGTAATTCATTAGCATACTTTGAACAATTGGTAAAATCATTGGACTGAAATGTAGGACACTCAGTGCACTGGTTTATTAATTTTTCCTGTGCTTACAATGTAAGAAATTTTACTTAAAGTTTAACATTATACATATACTATTTTTTCAGCCTAGCTACAGAACAATGTAAGGAAAGTCAAAATAAAAAGAGTGCATACTGTTTTCAGTGACAGTTTTGTTGATCCATATGAGTAAGTACGTTTTCAAATTAGTAAATTTTTAAACACAGCGTACTAAGAAATACTCTCAATTACAACTAAATCTATTAAACCATGTAAATATAGTCTAAGTTTTTTAAATACCATGTCCATAAACATAATGTGTAAAATGTGCTTACATTTAACATTGTACAGGATGTGGTTGGATTTTGCATTCATGATAAATAATAAGTATACAAACATGTTTATATACCCATGCTATTTTTTACGTTTTTCCTGAAAAGCATGTAATATTATAAGAATGCAAAAATGCCTTTTCCATCAAAATACATTTTACAAAACTGGAGATATTGTGAAATCAACATGTGGAGTATATCTAAGTATATTCGAACACATAAAATGTTACATGTGTGAAGAAACTTTTGGACCCCAGTGTATGTATAAAGTACTAACTTATTCAGTTTGGTGATAGTTGATTAATATGTTATTATTTTTTTCATGAACAATTAACTGTCTCAAAAGGTCACATAGATGCACAAAATGTCAATATTTTAAGCATAGTCAGATGTTACTTATTCATATGCTTATTTTCATTTCAGGGTGGGTAAGGTCTTTGTTAAAAAAGCAACAGATGTTCTGTAAGAGAGATGAAAGTACAGGACAATTATCAACTCATAGAAAGTTCAATAAAAAGTTTTTTCTCTGTAAGCTATGGATTAGGTGGTAATTAACTAGCCAGCGGTCTTATCCTGGGATGATCTATGAAGAATCTTGTCAACAATTGTCCCAGTTTTGACAGCTCCAAAAGATGTACTCATCCATGAACTTAAAAGTAGACTCTTTAAAATGTTGCGCTATATTTCTTATTATACTAATGTGCTAAATATTACAGCTTTCTACTTGAGGATACTCTCATTCATAATAATACATTAAAGGCACAGTCAGACTGTCAGTATTGTACTACCATATCACATTTATTTGGCTTATAAAGTGGTTATATTCTATATACATTACACAGCCATTTTCTTATTCCTATTTACACTACTGTTGTATGCATTGCCACTACACAATCCAAAATGATAAAAAATTTGAATATTATAAGTTTTGACCGTTTTGCTGTGAACCTTTTATGTATTATAATGGATCTTAATACCATCGAGATAGTGACCTTAACTTTATTTGTTTTATGGTTAAATGAAACTTGTTCATTGAGAGTTATTTGTCATAATATGTATGCGTAGATTCATGCTCTAAAGCCCTGCATCACTTTTTATATTACATGTGCAACAATTTCACCACCATTCATATGTATGTTACAATAATGTTTTTATCTTATATATCATAAGATGTTTAATTATTTAGTCCTACTGTATTTTATGTTGCAATCCAACAACTATTAAATGAAGAAAATGCTTGTTTTTTATGAAACAGTACACACTTGTCTACTATTCGCTCACTGTTTGAAATTGTCAATATGATTACATTTCAACTACTGATCAAGTTCACTTAGAATCTTCTGATAAAATAAAGATAAAATGCTTCATTTGCTTGTTCATTGGTTTTAGAACTACACTAAAATTTTGTTTATTAAAACACTGTTTAATCAGTTTTGTCGGTTTGATTACCAAGTTAAAATATCTATACATCAACATATTAGATATTTGCCATAGTCAAGCAATATAACATTGAGTCTTTTATATGTAATTTGCTGCCATAAAACTTAAATTTGATTGGAAGGCATGTTTTATTCACATAATTTGAAACACAGAGAGTCAAAAAATTGCTTTTTTCATGATGTGTAAATCATAAATGCAGTAGTTATTTGTTTATACTTGGATACTTGATTGAATGCAGGAAAAGTATTTCAATGTTTCAAATCATGCATTTTTATTGATCAATCTTTGTACCACGATTGATTTCTGTCATGTACACAGTTCATGTTTATGATTCATAATAATTCATTAAGGTATTGACCTTAGACCCAGGTTGCCTTGTAAATTTGTAAAAATCTACCCAGGCAAGTTCAATATTGTTCACTAATAACAGGCTTATCTTAGATAAACAACTCTTGAATAGTTTTCGGGCATATGTCGATACTTTATTTCGTTTAAAAGTTTGATATCTAAGAAATGATGGATAACTAAACTTGCTTACATATTTCACAATTTGAATCTTGGAAAATACACTTTAAGGGTACTAAATCACGTATTGAAAATACTATTCAATGTCTTTAATTGTGTCAAAAAGGTACTTCTTAATATCTTGAGGCAAACACTAACAGACCTAAAGATTGCAAGAAATATACAGTAAAAGTCACAAAAACGAGCTACACATGTCTGTACCGTGACATACGGTGTAGATTTTTACTACTTGAAACACTATAATTTGTACTTGTATGTCCATTTGCACTAAAATTGTCATTATAAAAACACTGTGTTCCTGCCTTCAAAATGTTTCCTTATAATACAGACTGTTTCAGAAAAAGTTGAAATCTGTGAATGAGTACCTTTAACTGTAATTCAACTACATATGTTGTTGTGTAGATAATTTTTCTGATATACCATAACAATCTTGCAAGAAGTTAAAAATAAGAAAGTTGTATGTTTATACAAAAAGAATAAAAGGCAAAAACTATGTATGTTTTATTTTTTATCAAGTTTGATATAGTGTTATTATAACAAATGGTTACAAATTGAAATTTGACGGAACTTTGACAATCAAACCAGAACACATTTGCTCATCTCAGCTTAGCCTTAGACATAAGGTTTATGCAGTATGACATTTTATGACCTACAACATTGATACCTTGGTTTGTAAGATAAGCAAGAAAAGGTTTACAAGTTCTGCAAAACAAAGTATTTTGTTACACATGAGACAAAAAAGGTATGTACGGTATTTCAGCATGCTTATGGAATCCTGTATTCAGTTCGAGTAATAATGAACCTCAGATGTCTTAACAATTTGAGCAGTACCCTCATCAGTGGCTGTACCGTTTTCTAGAGTATTTGATCATAACACCTGTGACTAACACCAAGGGCTACATAGAGAGGAAGTTTTAAACAACGTACGTGTCTATTGTGGATAAAAACACACAATCAATTCCTAGTGACCTAATTTTAAGAATTGTGTTACAGTCGGATCTCGATACAACAACATCCTATATGTTTCCAGGAAAAATGTCATTATGATGCATATAAAATATGTCTGTATAATGAGAATGTCTTTGTATCGAGATCTGACTGCAATGACTAGTAAATTATACCACAAGACATACTGGTCACATTCTCCAAGCCATTATTTATGCTTGAAAAGTAATAACTTGTCACATGAGATATGGTTAATGATAAGGAACATACATATTTGATAATATAACCTAAATAAATTGGAAGTAAGAAAATATTTTTTAAAAGAAAATTTCATTGGAGACAATTTTGAAAAAAAGTTTTTGACTTATGAACCATGCCACATGAGATGAAGTTAATAATTTAGGAACATATATTAAAAATTTGAAGTAAATACATAAAAAATACAAAAGTTGCAGTAAAACAAACACTTATTTAAAGAAAACTATTAAGTTCAAGGGGGATAATTCTGGAAAAAAATGTATTTGGAGTTATGAACCTTGTCATATTAGATGTGGTTGATAATAAGGAACACATATTTAAAGTTTGAAGTCAATACCTTAAGAAATAAAAAAGTTAAAGTTAGAAATCTTTTACTGTGCAAAAAGCTTAATCAGAAATAAAATCTACTGTACTATACTATCTCTATTCCAAACATGTGGGATACTATTGACATATTCAATAAAATTGACCAATAACTAAGCATTCAGTGAAATAATTGTCTTGAAATTTTCTGCTTATGTATAACTATTAGATCAACAAAATATGATAAAGTAATATGTACTGTTATGACCATACTGTACATGTATAGCCAATAATAAAATTAAATACTAAGTGATCCTATTTAATAACTGATGACAAGATTAAGTAAAATGTTACATGTTGTAACCTAACATCTAGCATTAATCATGACAAAATGCAAAATGAGTTGTTGACATATGATATTTGAACTTAAAGAATGTCTGTAGCATATAAAATACATAGAATAATTCTTGAAACAATATCCTTTCTAATCAATTATAGTTTTACAGCATACATTGCTGTTACTGGCACAATGTATCATATTAATTTAAAAATGTGTTTGTATAACCTATATATAACCTAGTGTGAACTTATTAAAGAACATGGCTCTCAGATTTAATACAAACAATTAACAATGACATTAAAACAAGTTGTACATCATCATATACATAGTACACTGTCATCCAAATGTTCCTTTTCACATTTACAATTTAACTAGTATTTTTAGGAAATGTGAAATCAAGTTATGACTATATGAATTTAAGATTTTGAAATTAGTATAATTTTCTCATGGATATGAAATTACAGAAACGTTTCAAACTTGCTAAAAGTTCATTTTGATACATAAGCCATACTTTTGGATGCTGACAGATAACTTTTGCAGAAACTTAAAAAGTATGTAATAGGAAAAATTCTGCTTCCATTGCGTGAATGAAATCTACAATAATAAAATAAGCCTTTTAACTGAACTTGCCAATTGTAGCAATTCAATTGATTGTACCTGAAAGAACTTATGTAGGGCAGTGTACATGTATATAGCACTCAAACTCAATAAAAGTACAGTAAGTCAAAGAAAGCAAATATTGCAATAAAATATTTCTAGCCAGACTAATTGGAATGAAACTAGTATATTACACAATCCTGTCTCTTATTTATCAAACACAATCACTTGGTATCACCAATCTTACTCCTCCCCCCCCCCAATGACCACAAATTGCCTATAGGCAGTATGTCTATTAACTTCATGTAGGTCCATATCACTTTGATGAATAAAAAGTTCAGATCTGTATTTCCTATCAATAGGCATCAATCCTTTGTCTTAAAAGTCCCGTACCAAATCCTGAAAAAATAAAAATATATACTGCTTGTACTTTCACATCAAACTTATTTTGAAGATTACATGAACTCCTTTTTTAGAACAATTACCACTGATCAAAAAATAAATAAACCTTGAAATAGACTATTTTTTTCTTGCATTTATTATATTATAATATAACACTACTATATAATGAAGAATATCAATACAATGAAAGTTCTGCTTAATATGGTTTGTGATCTTGATGGATCAGTGGACCTTCAATAAATGTAGAAATAAAGATGTTATAAAAATATAATACAAATGTAATTGTTTTCAATCAAGAAATACATACCAGTGGGAGAGATAGACCATGTTAAAGAGAGCATCCACAACACATCGTCTCGCATTTGTTTCTGATACACCACTGATGTGATAACCCTCCAGGTTGGGGGTGATAACCACTTTGTGTTGCCGTCTTATCTAAAACATCCAAGATGACACCGGGTTGTTTTATAACAACTTCACACAGAGTTTATCTCATCTGGTCAACACTCATCTTTGAAATCAACTTCTGAAAGAAGCAATGTAAAAAGCTGTGTTTATAATTAATCTTTAATCACAAAAATTTAACTACATGAAATATACAATTCATCTAAGTCACTTTTTTACCAAAGCTGTAACAATTCATTTAAAATGGTTTTGCATCATTCCAGCTACTTATTTCATGTAGTTGAACTAGTTGATAACTTGTCCCATATGATACTATATAACATAATAAACTTGGATAGTGCTCCATAGATTTAAGGTGACAAGTGCTTCACACATTAAAAGTAAGAGTCTAAGCTACATGACATACAGAAATAAGTATGTATACATAATGCTGGACCATTACATGGCCTTGTCTTTGTATATAAAATAACAATGTAGAACAGAGTGATCTTCTTAATAAAAATATGCTACTCATTCATTTTCAATAAGCGGGTGCATTTTGGAGGTATGAAAGACAGGAAAATCACTGTTCTAGAATTCTTTATTTAGCATTTTAATCGAAAAATATAACATGTAAACTACAACTTTCTGAAATATTTTGATCATGACATCAGTAATTGTTGTCATGTGCTTATTTGAAGTACGACTGTCAGGGGTACAAATTTTGCCATGAAATGTTCGTTATGCTAACTTCCAATGGTCGCTTACCATAAATAGTTGGTATATTACACATTTAAGAATTTTCCCTTATATAAGCAAAGTGCCAATCTTCAGATAATTAAGAAAGATATTCGTACTGACTAATAATATTCAATTGCCATATGCTAGATCAAACTCAGTACAATCTGGTTCAAAGAAAATTGTAATCGGTATGAGTATAATAAATCATAATTTTATGTCTGGATATTCCATGTTCATAATTCCATTCAAATGTTACACTGGAACCTTAAAAGGATAGTGTGTAATTGAAGAATTACTCATATATGGGATTTTCCCCATGATTTTTTTCAAAAAGCCTTCAAAAATTTTGATGAAATGTTCGTTACCAAAAGTATGTAATTTGTTTTCTCAATCCTTCTATATATAGGTTCGCATAGCTTTTGTTTCGTTTAAGCCATCGACGATTTATATTTCTTAATTCCTGTCCTTGATTTCACAAGAAAAGAAAAAAATAATATGAAATGTTCGTTACTAATCTTGACATGTTCGTTACTAATCATTCATTGGTGTATCATTGAAAATAGAGTACTGCAACGAATAGGATTTGTACTCTGCTAAGACATGTAATTATTTCCCTTCTAGTTATACACTCCGATACATTTTTCTGAGACTGACTAAAGACAGGATGAGACAATTCAAGTGGTTGGGCTTACAAGAATATAAAACAAAATGAAGGTGTCGTTTAATAGATACGATTTCAAAAGAAACCATGCTTAAGCTAACTTTAGATATTGGTAAAAAGTGAAAATAAGGAACAAATTATATACTTAAATTGAAGAAACAACTTATTTTTATGTTAGACTGGTACAGTGAATCGTTAATGCTGCTGACATGTTCGTTACGTTGTCGTAACGAACATGTCATACTTTAGTCATGGCTTATATTTTGAACCTATACTATGCATCCAATAAAACATACTATATATTCAAAGTTCACTCCAATGTCAATTGATTTAGCGAAACAAAATATGAGAAAAACAATTAAAGCAAATTTGTGGCAAAAAGAAAATAACCTTACTGCTGTATTGCGAGATCTCCTTTTAATTTCTATAAAGCGGCAGTTGACCTTCTCTGTAAGCTTTATCGGGATTAATATCGTCAAGTTAAATGAATTCATGTACAAAGGGATTTAAAAACTGAACGTAAACCGCCAAAAACACGCAGTGTGTAAATTTCAGTCACGAACATGTCAGTAACGAACATTTCAAATTAGGAGCTTATACTTCATTATCTTTCCGTAATTTCAAAAGAATATAAAGTTAACATGTTCTTTTGAGATAATATGCAGCATTACTCATTTCAAGGTAAGTTAATGTCTTTCTTATAGTATGTTTTTTTAGAAACTTAAGGTAACGAACATGTCAATTCAAAGTCAATTTAGGGTGAGTAATAACTTCAAACTTGTATATTGTCTAAAATACTTAAATTCTTAACAAAAATTGAAGCATTATGTAATGTTATAAAACTAATGTCTATGAAAATAACCAAACCAATACAATTTGACGTGTTATTCTTTGAAATGCTGCCATGTAAAAACTTAGTAACGAACATTTCCTGAAAATTTGATCGCTAAAAACCAGACTTTTAGTGAGGTTGAAAGTCAATTAACAATCGAAAGTTGTTGGAAAATACATTTGGCTTATGACTATAAGCTTTCAGTTACAAAATAATATCAACAAAATTGAACTAAATTGCTTCGTTTAATTTCTACGCCTGTTTAAAGAAACAGCGTATTGATCGGCGACAGTAACGAACATGTCAAAAATCAACTTTATTCATTGAAATTTATGCAAATTTGATGAGATAATACTTTTTATAAACCATGCAGTTGAAGGTCTACTGCTATAGCATATTTTAGGTTGATTTACCAAGATTTATATCGTAAGGGGCAAAGAGAATAGACCGGCGACACCACTTGCACCCGCTTATTGAAAATGAGTGTACTACATGAAATGACTCACAAGCAATTTACAAACATGATTAAAATTCATTGGTAGGAAGGAGAATGCCCGTAGAAATAATTTCATGAGCAAGCTCCTCGAAGGTATGCCCTGCCCGGGAAATGAACCCACAACCTTTCCATCAGTGTTCTCGCGTGCTACCAACTCAGCTAGCCGGACAGCTTTACAGGTTTTATGATGTATATGAAGCCACACTTGTATTGTACAAAGACAAGTCAATAAAATCAAATTACAATCACCTCAACTCTTTTTTCTTCCTTTCAGATTATATTTCAATCACTGGCATTACAGCACTTGGTCCACCAGCACCATGTCCTGAGCCTCTGTCAATGACTCCAACACTAAATCTTCTAGCCCGAGCATGTGATCTACCTTGAAAATCTCTCCCTTTTCATCCCTTTGTAGATATTCTCCCATTTTCACCGGGCTAGAATCAGCAGATTCTCAATCTCCTAACAATGCAGATGGTGATTGAACTCTGAAATTTCATGAAAAAGTAAAATAAGTTTAGACAGAATAAAATTCTTCATAGACCTTTTTTAACTAACACCAACATAATTGTTTGGTCAAGATTGTATTAATCTCAAGCTGATATCATATAATACTGACTACAGTAGAGAGTGTACATCGAATCTACTGAAGATTTACAATTGTCAGAGTCATAGATCCATTAAAATTATAATATGCATATGGTTTTAGTAGACTCCTTGTCAGTCATGAGTCAACGCATACAATGTAATTAACTACGAAGACCCTTAGAGTCCGGCGAATTTGCGTCAATATATAGCGTAAAAACATCAAATTAAAATAATACACCAATTTTCAGTGCCAGATTTTCATTCCCGTCATATAAACAAACAACTACGACGAATCGTTGACAAAAAGCTATATCATAACGAACGAACCCGTGGGAGCCCCTTTACAGTTAAATCTATACACATTCATGAAAACAACATTTAACAAGATCAAACTCTAAAATTTGCGTTTATTTTTGTGATTAAACATAAATACATAAATAATTAACCAGATATAAACGACAATACGACATGTATTCATAAGTTAGTTCAAATACTTACGCTAAATTGCTGGATGACAACATGTGCGCTGAAGTGTATCGCGTGTTTACCTTTTTTCCGCCCGAATCCGTCAATCTCCGTAGCCGACCGAAAATTTCCGTTTTCTAAAACACTTACGAATACAAGATAAGCACAACCTGGCGACCGATAGTGTAACGACCAATAGTATCGACCAATAAACCTCGCCAGTTATCTTTCCTTGAAAAATTTACTATGCGTAAGATATACATTCCATCGACCAATAAGGAAGGCTACAGACCACTAAATAATCGGCTTTTATATATTTCTTTAACTAATTTATAACTGATTAGCTACTGATAACAAAACTCATAGAGGTTACTAAAGCGGATTTTAACACAGTTTGATCTTTATTTTGTGTCCTAGGTTAATCTAAAATATTGTTGCCCTTTAACTTACCGGTAAATAAGTCTATAAAAACAAAAACAAAATGTAATGACCATTATAATATTGAAAGTCAAAATGCTTCATGAAGGAGCTAATGTGACCCTAATAAACTACATATAGGTAAGAAGTACATAGAAAAAGCAGTAAAATGACACCTTAAGAAAGGTTGTACCTTGGCCGTGAAAAAAGTTATACATTTTCAAAATGATGATTCTCACAGAAAATTGCACAGAAATTACCCCCTATGATAATAAAGTGGAAACAACTTGATGAAGGAGCTAATGTGACCCCATAAAACCATATATAGGTATGAAGTACATAGAAATAACAGTAAAATGACACCTTAAGCAAGGTTGTACCTAGGCCGTGAAAAAAGTTATACATTTTCAAAATGATGATTCTCACAGAAAATTGCAAAGAAATGACCCCCTATGATAATAAAGTGGAAAATACTTGATGAAGGAGCTAATGTGACCCCATTAAACCATACATAGGTAAGAAGTACATAGAAATAGCAGTAAAATGACACCTTAAGCAAGGTTGTAACTTAGCCTTGAAAAAAGTTATATGAATTCATAATGATGATTCACACAGAAAATTGCACAGAAATGCCCCCTATGATAATAAAGTGGAAAATACTTGATGAAGGAGCTAATGTGACCCCATAAAACCATATATAGGTAAGTTGTACATAGAAATAGCAGTAAAATGACACATTAAGCAAGGTTATAACTTGGCCGTGACAAAACTTATACCTTTTCAAAAAGTAGATTCTCACAGAATATTGCACAGAAATGACCCCCTATGATAATAAAGTGGAAAATACTTGATGAAGGAGCTAATGTGACCCCATTAAACCATATATAGGTAAGAAGAATATAGAAATAGCAGTAAAATGACACCTTAAACAAGGTTGTAACTTGGCCGTGACAAAAGTTTTACATTTTCAAAATGATGATTCTCACAGAAAATTGCACAGAAATGCCCCCCTATGTTAAAAAAGTGAAAAATACTTGATGAAGGAGCTAATGTGACCCCATAAAACCATATATAGGTAAGTTGTACATAGAAATAGCAGTAAAATGACACATTAAGCAAGGTTGTACCTTGGCCGTGACAAAAGTTGTATGAATTCATAATGATGATTCACACAGAAAATTGCACAGAAATGCCCCCGTATGATAATAAAGTGGAAAATACTTGATGAAGGAGCTAATGTGTCCCCATAAAATGATATATAGGTATGAAGTACATAGAAATAGCAGTAAAATGACACCTTAAACAAGGTTGTAACTTGGCCGTGAAAAAACTTATACATTTTCAAAATGATGATTCACACTGAAAATTGCACAGAAATGCCCCCTATGATAATATAGTGGAAAATACTTGATGAAGGAGCTAATGTGACCCCATAAAACCATATATAGGTAAGTTGTACATAGAAATAGCAGTAAAATGACACATTAAGCAAGGTTGTAACTTGGCCGTGACAAAAGTTGTATGAATTCATAATGATGATTCACACAGAAAATTGCACAGAAATGCCCCCCTATGATAATAAAGTGGAAAATACTTGATGAAGGAGCTAATGTGACCCCATAAAACCATACATAGGTATGAAGGACATAGAAATAGCAGTACAATGACACCTTAAGCAAGGTTGTAACTTGGCTGTGAAAAAACTTATACCTTTGAAAATGATGATTCTCACAGAATATTGCACAGAAATGACCCCCTATGATAATAAAGTGAAAAATACTTGATGAAGGAGCTAATGTGACCCCATAAAACCATATATATGTATGAAGTACATAGAAATAGCAGTAAAATGACACCTTAAGCAAGGTTGTAACTTGGCCGTGACAAAACTTATACATTTTCAAAATGATGATTCTCACAGAATATTGCACAGAAATGACCCCTTTGATAATAAAGTGGAAATACTTGATGAAGGAGCTAATGTGACCCCATAAAACCATATATAGGTAAGTAGTACATAGAAATAGCAGTAAAATGACACATTAAGCAAGGTTGTAACTTGACCGTGACAAAAGTTGTATGAATTCATAATGATGATTCACACAGAAAATTGCACAGAAATGCCCCCCTAAGATAATAAAGTGGAAAATACTTGATGAAGGAGCTAATGTGACCCCATAAAACCATACATAGGTTAGTAGTACATAGAAATAGCAGTAAAATGACACCTTAAGCAAGGTTGTACCTTGGCCGTGAAAAAAGTAATACATTTTCAAAATGATGATTCTCACAGAAAATTGCAAAGAAATGACCCCCCTATGATAATAAAGTGGAAAATACTTGATGAAGGAGCTAATGTGACCCCATAAAACCATATATAGGTATGAAGTACATAGAAATAGCAGTAAAATTGACATCTAAAGCAAGGCTGTATCTTGGCCGAGAAAAAAGTAATACATTTTCAAAATGATGATTCTCACAGAAAATTGCAAAGAAATGACCCCCTATGATAATAAAGTGGAAAATACTTGATGAAGGAGCTAATGTGACCCCATAAAACCATATATAGGTAAGTTGTACATAGGAATAGCAGTAAAATGACACATTAAGCAAGGCTGTAACTTGGCCGTGACAAAAGTTGTATGAATTCATAATGATGATTCACACAGAAAATTGCACAGAAATGCCCCCCTAAGAAAATAAAGTGGAAAATACTTGATGAAGGAGCTAATGTGACCCCATAAAACCATATATAGGTAAGTAGTACATAGAAATAGCAGTAAAATGACACCTTAAGCAAGGTTGTACCTTGGCCGTGAAAAAAGTTATACATTTTCAAAATGATGATTCTCATAGAAAATTGCAAAGAAATGACCCCCTATGATAATAAAGTGGAAATTACTTGATGAAGGAGCTAATGTGACCCCATTAAACCATACATAGGTAAGAAGTACATAGAAATAGCAGTAAAATGACACCTTAAGCAAGGTTGTAACGTGGCCGTGAAAAAAGTTATATGAATTAATAATGATGATTCACACAGAAAATTGCACAGAAAGGCCCCCTATGATAATAAAGTGGAAAATACTTGATGAAGAAGCTAATGTGACCCCATAAAACCATATATAGTTAAGTAGTACATAGAAATAGCAGTAAAATGACACCTTAAACAAGGTTGTACCTTGGCTGTGAAAAAAGTTATACATTTTCACAATGATGATTCTCACAGAAAATTGAAAAGAAATGACCCCCTATGATAATAAAGTGGAAAATACTTGATGAAGGAGCTAATGTGACCCCATTAAACCATATATAGGTAAGTTGTACATAGAAATAGCAGTAAAATGACACCTTAAGCAAGGTTGTAACTTGGCCGTGAAAAAACTTATACCTTTTCAAAATGAAGATTCTCATTGAATATTGCACAGAAATGACCCCCTATGATAATAAAGTGGAAAATACTTGATGAAGGAGCTAATGTGACCCCAAAAAACCATATATAGGTAAGTAGTACATAGATATAGCAGTAAAAGGACACCTTAAGCAAGGTTGTACCTTGGCCGTGAAAAAAGTAATACATTTTCAAAATGATGATTCTCACAGAAAATTGCAAAGAAATGACCCCCTATGATAATAAAGTGGAAAATACTTGATGAAGGAGCTAATGTGACCCCATAAAACCATACATAGGTAAAAAGTACATAGAAATAGCAGTAAAATGACACCTTAAGCAAGGTTGTAACTTGGCTGTGAAAAAAGTTATAAGAATTCATAATGATGATTCACACAGAAAATTGCACAGAAATGCCCCCAATGATAATAACGTGGAAAATACTTGATGAAGGAGCTAATGTGACCCCATAAAACCATATATAGGTATGAAGTACATAGAAATAGCAGTAAAATGACACCTTAAGCAAGGCTGTACCTTGGCCGTGAAAAAAGTTATACATTTTCACAATGATGATTCTCACAGAAAATTGCAAAGAAATGACCCCCTATGATAATAAAGTGGAAAATACTTGATGAAGGAGCTAATGTGACCCCATAAAACCATATATAGGTAAGTTGTACATAGAAATAGCAGTAAAATGACACATTAAGCAAGGCTGTAACTTGGCCATGACAAAAGTTGTATGAATACATACTGATGATTCACACAGAAAATTGCACAGAAATGCCCCCCTAAGATAATAAAGTGGAAAATACTTGATGAAGTAGCTAATGTGACCCCATAAAACAATATATAGGTAAGTAGTACATAGAAATAGCAGTAAAATGACACCTTAAGCAAGGTTGTACTTTGGCCGTGAAAAAAGTTATACATTTTCAAAATGATGATTCTCACAGAAAATTGAAAAGAAATGACCCCCTATGATAATAAAGTGGAAAATACTTGATGAAGGAGCTAATGTGACCCCATTAAACCATACATAGGTAAGAAGTACATAGAAATAGCAGTAAAATGACACCTTAAGCAAGGTTGTAACTTGGCCGTGAAAAAAGTTATATGAATTCATAATGATGATTCACACAGAAAATTGCACAGAAATGCCCCCTATGATAATAAAGTGGAAAATACTTGATGAAGGAGCTAATGTGACCCCATAAAACCATATATAGGTATGAAGTACATAGAAATAGCAGTAAAATGACACCTAAAGCAAGGTTGTACCTTGGCCGTGAAAAAAGTAATACATTTTCAAAATGATGATTCTCACAGAAAATTGCAAAGAAATGACCCCCCTATGATAATAAAGTGGAAAATACTTGATGAAGGAGCTAATGTGACCCCATTAAACCATACATAGGTAAGAAGTACATAGAAATAGCAGTAAAATGACACCTTAAGCAAGGTTGTAACTTGGCCGTGAAAAAAGTTATATGAATTCATAATGATGATTCTCACAGAAAATTGCAAAGAAATGACCCCCTATGATAATAAAGAGGAAAATACTTGATGAAGGAGCTAATGTGACCCCATTAAACCATATATAGGTATGGAGTACATAGAAATAGCAGTAAAATGACACCTTAAACAAGGCTGTACCTTGGCCGTGAAAAAAGTTATACATTTTCACAATGATGATTCTCACAGAAAATTGCACTGAAATGACCCCCTATGATAAAAAAGTGGAAAATACTTGATGAAGGAGCTAATGTGACCCAATAAAACCATATATAAGTATGAAGTACATAGAAATAGCAGTAAAATGACACCTTAAGCAAGGCTGTAACTTGGCCGTGAAAAAACTTATACATTTTCAAAATGAAGATTCTCACAGAAAATTGCACAGAAATGCCCCCCTACGTTAAAAATGTGGAAAATACTTCACCAAGGTGTCACTTTACTGTTATTTCATTGTACTACTTACCTATACATGTATATAGTCTTATGGGGTCACATTTGCTCCTTCATTGAAATTTTTCAAGTTTAGTTACATGTGGGGTCGTTTCTGGACATTTTTGCAATGTTTATCATGATTTGAATACTTATAACTTTTTTCACGGCCAAGGTACAACCTTCACCAAGGTGTCATTTTACTGCTATTTTATTGTACTACTTGCCTATATATAGTCTTATGGGGTCACATTCGCTCTTTTATTGAAAATTTTCTAGTTTAATTACATGGGGGGTCGTTTCTGGACATTTTTGCAATGTTTATCATTATTTGAATACTTATAACTTTTTTCACAGCCAAGGTACAACCTTCACCGAGGTGTCATTTTACTGTTACTCATTGTACTACTTACCTATATATAGTCTTATGGGGTCACATACCCTCCTTCATTGAGAATTTTTTAGTTTCGTATCATGGGTGGTCGTTTCTTGACATTTCTGCATCAATTGTCTTCTTTTGTGAACCAGTAAATGTAGTATTTTCAGATTTAAAAGGGACATTTCAGGCACAGTAATGTGGTCGATGGCAGGCCTGTTCCTCCATACATGTGACTTTTATCGCTTGAGAGAAGATCGTAGGTATAGTTCAGCTAAATGATCTAGATCTACATGCTCTGAATGTAGTTATTACCAAGAAGCAAACAGTGTTAATCCTGATCTGAAGGAAAAGATGTTTCTGCTGATCTGATTCATTAAATCAGTATATATTGGTTTTCTTATACAGGGTTTAAAGAAACTTTAAGGGATTTTTGCCATGTCTAACACACCTAACCTACCTTTTTATGATCCTCGTACTATGTACGCATGGTTCCTAACAGCTGGAATATTCTCCATTTAGCTTAGGCTTATTGTATATGTCTTGTTTGCATTAGAGGCTATTTCTTTATGTGGCTCTTTCTTTAAAATAATATTATATAATTAGATGCTTTCTATTGTTTGTTCTCATTTATACAAAAAATGCATAAGTATATTCAATTAAATATTTATTTCATGAAAATGTAATAATTTTCAGACAATATCAACCAAGATTGTAAACAATTAAGCCATCTGATTAGTTATAAAAACATAGCCTGTTCTTCGTTGTTAATCTGACATTGTAACATTGTAATATTTCATATTTTTATAAAGTGCTTCTTTAGCGTGAGGTTAACTTTAAGCAATACTTTTTTCTACTTAAAAGAGCCTTATATTATATTTTTAATGTACAAAACATGTTTACCTATTCTTTTATCATAGTATCTTTGACTTTTTAGAGATTATTCTGACGTAAATTAGAATGGAATTATTATGGTTGACTTTATACACCTTTATTTGCCTTGAGGACCTTTATACCTCGAAGAAAATAATTGAACAGAAAATAAATGATACTTGCTTAGCATGTTAATTCTTAAAATGTATTAATAATTCATTTTAAGATGACTTGCATAAAAAAGGTCAAGGAGACATCTCAAGAGAGATTATTGTCCAAGTTAGTACAGGTCTGTGGCCAATGACGAGTCATGATGTGCCAGAAAGGGCATCGGCTCAACAGGAACAGCTGACAACTTGAGCGAATATTACAATTGGAATTTATTCTCAGCAAATGTGAAAAATCAGACCAGTCATTATTGATCATGGTCTTACGCTTTGACAAGTTCTCCTAACAAGATATATGTATGACCTACCTCAAAGAATTTGAGAATAAAGGATTTATATTGTATCAAGTCGATGTAGGTGAAAAATCAACAATAATCTATTCTGTTTATGTAAAACCTTTTCTGTACCTTGCATACAAACAAGTTTGGATTTCAAGCTGCAGAAAAATGTTTATTTTTTTATTTTTTTCTTGGAATAATTTCTTGGTCTATTCATATTAGTTTACTTATTGTTTCTAAATCCTTAAATTGTTTTTTCTTCTTTAACTCATTACTACATATTGTTTGCCAATGTCTAGTGACTAATCAGATTGCTTATTTTATAAAATCTTGTCTTTCAGTGTCTTCAGAAACATACTTAATCATAAATTTATCATGCTGACTGCATCTGTTGTACTTATATATTGAGAAAATTATCTAAAACTACCTACCTTGTGAAAGCAGATATATACAATAAATTTCTTAAGTTATCTACCACTCGGTTACTATTTTGAAAGTGCTGGTCCAATGGACATGAAACCATGACAGCATTTGTTAATCCTAAACTGGTAAATCCGGCATGTTCACTTGTCTGGACCCACCCTTCAAAATAGCACCCATGTTCGGAAAAAACAGTCACCCAGGGAATAACTTAGTCAAGTTGCATTTTGTTCAGTAAATAAGTAATGAAATAAGAGCATCTTTAAATAGCGTTAAGGTGAAAGAATGGCCATATTCCATCCATGTTGCATCCAGTAAAGGGTTAATTAGTTTTTAGTTTACTAGTAATTTTTGTCACAACATAGTGGTAGGTAAACTTGGCTTTGGCATTTTAACCCTTTCATTCATATTTATGGATACAGCATTAATTGCTTGGTAAAACAGTGTAGATCCAGTTTAGCCAATAAGCATCAGTACTGTCTGACCAGTATATATTCTGTTCCCCTTTTGATTTATTAGGTTGTTACTGATAAAAAGCAAACAATACAGATTCTAATCAGTCACAACAGATGTGTTGGCTATAACTATTATTGACCCCAATGGGCCTATATCATTCATTGTTTTATGGTAAATAAAAAGTTCACTCTTCATTGTATGGTTTATTGCAACAGAGTTGTAAATGCTTTTTGATGAAGTAATGTGGATGAGTGTTTTGTCACAGATTTCATAATACAATTAAGATTTATTTAATTTTGTGATGAATGTTAGTCTTTCCATAAAAAATATGGTCAAACTTGTTATCTTAACATTTAACAGTCAGACCCAGATGAATGATGTTATTTCAGTAGCTTTTGTTGTAGAAAGAATACTGTTTACTATTTAAGAAATATATCTTTTTACTTTTAAATAAATGTTATGTTCATGTATGCTTTCAGAGATACCACGATTGTGCTCATTGGTTGAGAATGATCCAATTGCATCTGGTGAATTGAATTACCGGTATGTAAAGTCATCTTGGAAGCAAAAATTAAGGACGAAATGCAGTGGTGATTTTATGTGGACATTCTAGACATAATCTGATTAAAACCAGATCTAAAATTATACCGCCTATTTTAGATCTGGCTACTAATTATAACGAGACATGTACAGCTGGCTTTTTCATCCTTATGTTCATGAGGAAACCATTTTGTGTAGTGCAGTAAAAATTTGCCTTCATTATTGAAACATTCAAATTGCATTTTACATTTTTGCTCCATCCAGCTTTGCCATGGTGACTGGGATCTCACAGGAAGTAACTTGGCCAAGTTGCAGTCAGTCAACTAGTAATGAAACTTGATCATCTTGAAATAGCCCTAGGGCATTGAGGTGAAGAAATGACCACTTTTCATCCCTGTTGCATCCAGCTAAGGCTTAAACAAGCGTTCATTTCAACAGAGGTTAACCCTTTATATAATTATATGCACTTCATTGCATATGTGGACAGTGTAAATCCAGATTGTATCCCTCAGAGTTTTCATATTAGATATTTTGATTCGGCCAAGTGACTTTTAGAAGGTTTGTGGCCCAACAATCCACCAACTTTTTACAGCTTACATTTTCCATATTCATTATAAAATCATTATTCAATATTATATTGTTTATTTCATTTTATGATATGGACTGCATGGTTCAATATATGGCCATTTGCTGAGGTTTTATAGTTGATCCCTGCCTTTTACAATATTGTTGATTTTTAAGAATTAACTAAAATTCATCATTATATTTTTCATCAATATACACACTTTTCAGTTAATTTATTTTTTTACCTTTGTTGCTTTTGTATTCCAAAAATAAACATAGTAACAAACTAGGTGTTATTATTATTTAGACATATAACCTCAAAGTACCAGAAAGTTCTCCTGTAACAAATTGGTGTTTTATGTAGAATTAAATTCTGAATTTCTGAACACTTACGATGTGCATGTTTGTACATGAGCTGGTGCACAATGAAAGTTGCTGAAGTTTAGCATTTACTGACATGCAATTGATAATTACATTAAACCAGAGTATTTGTCTTCTAAATACTCAGCAGGTTGTGACTATCCCATACATGTTAGTCAATGAAGTCATTCTAACGAACTTGCTAGCAAATCTACCACCTGACAAAACATGGAGTTATCAGACAAACAAAATCCAGCAACTGGGTCCGAAAGCAAAGGTACTAATGTACTAATTAAGTTGAAATCAATGAAGTGAGACCGTGCCTACCACCCATGCCAGATTTTATTGTGAACAAGGGAGCCTACTACGATAAAACTTTGTAACAGTTGCACAAGATTTGTCGTTCATATTAAATTCATAATGGGAGGTTGCGAGATGGACATGTTGTATCGGAAAAGTTTTGATAACTGGTCAAATATAAATTCTCTGTTCCCCCAAAAAGCAATAAATGCATCTAAGCTTATCTGGGTAACTCTTGTACATGTATAGTACGACAATATTAACCCGAGATTGAGTATTTTCCACTTTATTAACATAGGGAGTCATTTTTGTGCAATTTTCTGTGAGAATCATCATTTTGAAAAGGTATAACTTTTTTCACCGCCAAGTTACAACCTTGCTTAAGGTGTCATTTTACTGCTATTTCTATGTACTTCATACCTATATATGGTTTTATGGGGTCACATTAGATCCTTCATCAAGTATTTTCCACTTCATTATCACCAGGGGGCATTATATTGCAATTTTCTGTGAGAATCATCATTATGAATTCATACAACTTTTGTCACGGCCAAGTTACAACCTTGCTTAATGTGTCATTTTACTGCTATTTCTATGTTCTTCTTACCTATATATGGTTTTATGGGGTCACATTAGCTCCTTCATCAAGTATTTTCCACTTTATTATCAAAGGGGTCATTTCTGTGCAATATTCTGTGAGAATCATCATTTTGAAAATGTATAAGTTTTTTCACGGCCAAGTTACAACATTGCTTAAGGTGTCATTTTACTGCTATTTCTATGTACTTCATACCTATATATGATTTTATGGGGTCACATTAGCTCCTTCATCAAGTTTTTTCCACTTTATTATCATAGGGGGTCATTTCTTTGCAATTTTCTGTGAGAATCATCATTTTGAAAGGTATAAGTTTTTTCACGGCCAAGTTACAACCTTGCTTGAGGTGTCATTTTACTGCTATTTCTATGTTCTTCTTACCTATATATGGTTTTATGGGGTCACATTAGCTCCTTAAGCAAGTATTTTCCACTTTATTATCATAGGGGGTCATTTCTGTGCAATTTTCTGTAAGAGTCTTCATTTTGAAAATGTATACTTTTTTTCACGGCCAAGGTACAACTTTGCTTAATGTGTCATTTTACTGCTATTTCTATGTATTACTCACTTATATATGGTTTTATGGGGTCACATTAGCTCCTTCATCAAGTATTTTCCACTTTTTTAACATAGGGGGCATTTCTGTGCAATTTTCTGTGAGAATCATCATTTTGAAAATGTAAAACTTTTGTCACGGCCAAGTTACAACCTTGCTTAAGGTGTCATTTTACTGCTCTTTCTATGTTCTTCTTACCTATATACGGTTTTATGGGGTCACATTAGCTCCTTCATCTAGTATTTTCCACTTTATTATCATAGGGGGCATTTCTGTGCAATTTTCTGTGTGAATCATCATTATGAATTCATTCAACTTTTGTCACGGCCAAGTTACAACCTAGCGTAATGTTATATTTTACTGCTATTTCTATGTACAACTTACCTATATATGGTTTTATGGGGTCACATTAGCTCCTTCATCAAGTATTTTCCACTTTTTTAACATAGGGGGGCATTTCTGTGCAATTTTCAGTGTGAATCATCATTTTGAAAATGTATAAGTTTTTTCACGGCCAAGTTACAACCTTGCTTAAGGTGTCATTTTACTGCTATTTCTATGTTCTTCTTACCTATATATGGTTTTATGGGGTCACATTAGCTCCTTCATCAAGTATTTTCCACTTTATTATCATAGGGGGTCATTTCTTTGCAATTTTCTGTGAGAATCATCATTTTGAAAATGTATAACTTTTTTTACGGCCTAGGTACAACCTTGCTTAAGGTGTCATTTTACTGCTTTTTCTATGTACTACTTACCTATGTATGGTTTTATGGGGTCACATTACCTCCTTCATCAAGTTTTTTCCACTTTATTATCTTAGGGGGGCATTTCTGTGCAATTTTCTGTGTGAATCATCATTATGAATCCATATAACTTTTGTCACGGCCAAGTTACAACCTTGCTTGAGGTGTCCTTTTACTGCTATTTCTATGTACTACTTACCTATATATGGTTTTATGGGGTCACATTAGCTCCTTAAGCAAGTATTTTCCACTTTATTATCATAGGGGGTCATTTCTGTGCAATTTTCTGTAAGAGTCTTCATTTTGAAAATGTATAATTTTTTTCACGGCCAAGGTACAACTTTGCTTAATGTGTCATTTTACTGCTATTTCTATGTATTACTCACTTATATATGGTTTTATGGGGTCACATTAGCTCCTTCATCAAGTATTTTCCACTTTATTATCATAGGGGGTCATTTTTTTTCAATTTTCTGTGAGAATCATCATTGTGAAAATGTATAAGTTTTTTCACGGCCAAGTTACAACCTTGCTTAAGGTGTCATTTTACTGCTCTTTCTATGTTCTTCTTACCTATATACGGTTTTATGGGGTCACATTAGCTCCTTCATCTAGTATTTTCCACTTTATTATCATAGGGGGCATTTCTGTGCAATTTTTTGTGTGAATCATCATTCTGAATTCATATAACTTTTTTCACGGCCATTGTACAACCTTGCTTAAGGTGTCATTTTACTGCTAATTCTATGTACTACTTACCTATATATGGTTTTATGGGGTCACATTAGCTCCTTAATCAAGTATTTTGCACTTTATTATCATAGGGGGTCATTTCTTTGCAATTTTCTGTAAGAGTCTTCATTTTGAAAATGTATAAGTTTTTTCACGGCCAAGGTACAACTTTGCTTAAGATGTCATTTTACTGCTATTTCTATGTATTACTCACTTATATATGGTTTTATGGGGTCACATTAGCTCCTTCATCAAGTATTATGCACTTTATTATCATAGGGGGTCATTTCTTTGCAATTTTCTGTAAGAGTCTTCATTTTGAAAATGTATAAGTTTTTTCACGGCCAAGGTACAACCTTGTTTAAGGTGTCATTTTACTGCTATTTCTATGTACTACTTAATTATATATGGTTTTATGGGATCACATTAGCTCCTTCATCAAGTATTTTCCACTTTATTATCATAGGGGGTCATTTCTTTGCAATTTTCTGTGAGAATCATCATTGTGAAAATGTATAAGTTTTTTCACGGCCAAGGTACAACCTTGCTTAAGGTGTCATTTTACTGCTATGTCTATGTACTACTTACCTATATATGGTTTTATGGGGTCACATTAGCTCCTTCATCATGTATTTTACACTTCTTTATCATAGGGGGCATTATTTTTAATTTTCTTTGATAATCATCATTATGAATTCATATAACGTTTGTCACGGCCAAGTTACAACCTTGCTTGAGGTGTCATTTTACTGCTATTTCTATGTACTACTTACCTATATATGGTTTTATGGGGTCACATTAGCTCCTTCATCAAGTATTTTCCACTTTATTATCATAGGGGGCATTTCTGTGCAATTTTTTGTGTGAATCATCATTCTGAATTCATATAACTTTTGTCACGGCCAAGTTACAACATTGCTTAAGGCGTCATTTTACTGCTATTTCTATGTATTACTCACTTATATATGGTTTTATGGGGTCACATTAGCTCCTTAAGCAAGTATTTTACACTTCATTATCATAGGGGGGCATTATTTTGCAATTTTCTGTGAGAATCTTCATTTTGAAAATGTATAAGTTTTTTCACGGCCAAGGTACAACCTTGCTTAAGATGTCATTTTACTGCTATTTCTATGTATTACTTACTTATATATTGTTTTATATGGTCACATTAGCTCCTTCATCAAGTATTTTCCACTTTATTATCATAGGGGGGCATTTCTGTGCAATTTTCTGTGTGAATCATCATTATGAATCCATATAACTTTTGTCACGGCCAAGTTACAACCTTGCTTAAGGTGTCATTTTACTGCTATTTCTATGTTTTACTTACTTATATATGGTTTTATGGGGTCACATTAGCTCTTTCATTAAGTATTTTACACTTTATTATCATAAGGGGGCATTATTTTGCAATTTTCTGTGATAATCATCATTATGAATTCATATAACTTTTGTCACGGCCAAGTTACAACCTTGCTTAAGGTGTCATTTTACTGCTATTTCTATGTATTACTGACTTAAATATGGTTTTATGGGGTCACATTAGCTCCTTCATCAAGTATTTTCCACTTTATTATCATAGGGGGGCATTTCTTTGCAATTTTCTGTGATAATTATCATTCTGAATTCATATAACTTTTTTCACGGCCATGGTACAACCTTGCTTGAGGTGTCATTTTACTGCTATTTCTATGTTCTACTTACCTATATATGGTTTTATGGGGTCACATTAGCTCCTTAATCAAGTATTTTGCACTTTATTATCTTAGGGGGGGGGCATTTCTGTGCAATTTTCAGTGTGAATCATCATTTTGAAAAGATATAACTTTTTTCAAGGCCAAGGTACAACCTTGCTTAAGGTGTCTTTTTACTGCTATTTCTATGTACTACTTACCTATATATGGTTTTATGGGGTCACATTAGCTCCTTCATCAAGTATTTTCCACTTCATTATCATAGGGGGGGGGCATTATTTTGCAATTTTCTGTGAGAATCATCATTAAAAAAAATATATCCTACAGAATCTTATGTTTTGTAATATTTTCTGGTCAACTTAATAAAAAATAAGCTTATTTTAACTAAACCGTGTGAAGCCGTAAGAATTTTAGTGGTGTTTAACCCTGGCTGTATACCGGAAATGGAACTAGTGTACACAGTCACCGGTCATCAGGCGGGGTAACTCCTTCTTATCGGTCGATGAAAATTATTGGTCGATGTTATTGGTCGCTAGCTTGTGCTCAGTCGAATAGAATTGTACAAAACGGAATATTTTTAATTCAAAAATCACAGTAATTATGACAATTTAGATAACTTTTGTTACGATTTAGCTCTATGTAAGTGATTCCAAACACGATGCACATAAACTTTTACAATAACTTTTCAATCCAGCTATCAAAAGATATAGACATGAACACTTTTAGATGTTACTTTGTAAGTAACCAATCAAAGACGCCTACATATATGATCTAACTTTCTCATCCATAAGTGCTAGACGAACAATACATATTTTATGATAAATAACCAATTAGATTATATCATCAAACTATCATAATATAGTTTACGGGTTGAGTTGGCCACGGGTTGATTTGTCCCAATTTCGGGTTGAGTTGTCCACGGGTTGAGTTGTACCGTACCCTTTGTGTATTCGTCTGTGTTTTAGTGCATTAGGGAATTTCCAGATTTTCGGGTGGGGGAAGTCCCGGGATTTTTTGGTGAAAACGAAACTATATTTTCGAAAAGGACGATCAAGATCAGACAGGAATCAAAATGGCTTACAGTCAAAGTTTTCAAGAGAAAATGTCGGAAGAGAGTTATGATTTCATCTGTACCACGTGTGATGAAAATCATAACAAGACGGTTGAAGCTATTCGCTATTGTGTGGAATGCAGCGGCTACTGCTGCCAGACATGCACTGACACACATAAGTTGTTTCCTGCTTTAAGGAACCACAATCTTCTAGATGTCAGCCAGGGAGGAAGTAAAAAACCAGGACTCCCTGAGTTTCCGACGGAGCGTTGTGGCATACATATAGGAGAAGTTTTAAAGTTATACTGTGAAGATCACGATGATGTTGGATGTTCTGTTTGCATGGCTACCAATCACAAGTAAGTTTTCTTTGTTTTTTTATGGGAGGATTGATTAACACCGTAGCATTATGTTTTATAATTCATAAATCACGTTGTTCGGTCAACATATTCATGGTTCCTTGACTAGCTAATGAGGGAATCTCTGTTTTCAACTGTTAAAAAGGATCCGGTACAAATCAACCCGTTGACAACTCAATCCGTGGACTACTCAACCCGAAATTGGGACAACTTAACCTGCGGACAACTCAACCCATGGACTACTCAACCCGTATAATATGTTTTTGATATTTTGATATATAATCTAATTAGTTATTTATCATAAAAATATGTATTAACAATAAAAAGTGAAATTAAATATATTGCTACCAAGAATGAAATATATTTGTAAATAAAGTATAGGTAATGTATGGTGTTTAGAAATTGTGTAAATATTGTGTCAATTGTGTTGTACATGTATGTATTGTCTGCAAAATATGTAGTACTCATATACTTTAAGACTGAGCACATGTTTAACTGATTATTGTACATTATTTTGTAATTAATCTTCAAAATGACTGTAAAAATTGTGTGATATGTGATAAACGAAATAGAATTGAACGTCTTTATTGTTATTACTTTAAAGCGCGAAGTTGTTTGACAAACTGACATGTTTGAAATAGCATTACTCGAGTAGTTTAAAAGTGTTTATTGGTACCAGTACATTGTAATTGTAATTGCAATTAAGCATACTTGTTGAATTTTCTTGAAGATATAATTCTGATTGAAGTATTCATTGGACTTATAACACAATAAAGGAATTTAAATTGCATTAATGGTTGATCTACAAAGCGAAAATGTCTTAATTGACAATAGTTATTGAATAAACAAGCGTATTGTTTTTGTATATAATATTTGTCATACTATATGGCGAAATGTTATTTTTTCATCATTCTTTTCATACTTTAATATCTTCCATTTGCGCTTAATTTTATCTTATATTTTGGATGAATAACTAATTACATATAGTACGGGTTGAGTTGTCCACGGGTTGAGTTGTCCCGGCTTATGGGTTGAGTTGTCCCGTCACCGTTTAAACCCATTTAGTTAGCACTATAGCTTAAGGTTTTCAGCGAACCCGTGTGTGTACTGTTATTGAACGGACCTGATTAAAATTTAAAAAAAGCGGCTAATGATGTTGGGGAAATTAGAACATAGTAAGCGCATACTTCTGTCAGTGACTATCAACTGCTTTAACACAATTTAAAATCAGTGGTAGGAAGGCAAATGACCATAGAAATAATATCATGACCAAGCTAATGCAGGAATCGAACCCAATCAACTTCGATCAGTGACATGTTTGCTACCAAAAGACCTTACGGACAGGCCTTCGATGTTAAAGAAACAACAAAAAGCTAATTTTCACCATAAAACTCAATATGTACTGCAAGACTATAACTTTGACTATTTGTGGAGAAAATTATAGGTCAGAGGGGCACATTTGATTAATATGCTTAAATTAATTAATTATTATAAAGACCGACAGTCCTTCGATGTCAAAAAACACAACAAAAAGCTAATTTTCACCATAAAACTCAATATATACTGCAAGACCATAATTTTGAATATTTGTAGAGTAAATTATGAGTGGCACATTTGATTAATATGCTCAAAAAGTCAATAATTGGCCATAACCTATTAAATTGAACTAAACACATGTGTGTTGTTGCTCAACTTGTTCGATTCTTTTTGCTTGGTAAAATGTGTGACAATTTTGACGGGACATTTTACAAAGAATCAATTTGGTATGACCTTAGTAACAAGATGCATTTTTGTTTGTTTCACAAATTAAAGTTTATGATATATATTCTTGCGCCATTTTTCTCCTTTTTCTTAACAGGAACAAGTTGTGTTTACCAGAGGGATCAGTCTATTTCTCCTTTAACACTGGGCATTGTACTATTGTGACATCATGGAATGAATATTTTCTGAGTAGAAAAGACTTGTAAGGTTTCTTCGTTTTCATCTAAAAGTCTAATATGGTGTGCTAAAATCAAAGCTTTAAAAAAACAGGATTACCAAAATTTAAATATCTTATTATTTTATCTATTGTAGGTCATGTCCAAGAAGCAGTATACATTATGTTCCTGAGACGATTGACTCATTATTTAAGTTGATTGATGTCAAACGTATAAACAAACATTTGAAAGATAAGATGGTTTCCATGACGTCTTTGAGGAATTCGAATGACACAAAGTTAGATGCATTGAAAGAGGAAAGACGTGAAGCTGAAAAGCAAGTTGAAATATTTGAGAAAGCATTGATATCTATTATAAGAAAGTCTGCCAAGGATTCTAAATCAGAGATTGATGCAAAGTTCAAAGAATTAGAAAATGATATTCTACAAGACAAACACAACATCGATGCTGTTAATGATGAATTACAACAGTCAGAAGTTAAATTGAAGAAATCAGATGGCAACAGATCACAAAGATTTGTTTGTGGCAAACAAGCCGAGAAACAGCTGAAAGAAGCAGATAGATTAATGATCAAACAAGATAAGAGAAATCAGCAAGATACACCATTGTCATTCTCTCCTAACCAGTCTGTGATGAATTATGTTAAAGGTTTACAAGGTATTGGTCAGGTATACGTTAGAAGGAAGAAGTTAGATATGTACAGAATCAAAGGACAGAGAGATATTAATATAAAAATCTCTGGTGACTCTGAGTCATGTCATTCTAGTGGATGTTGTCTTACCAAAGATAACAAGCTTCTTGTTACTGACGTCTATAACAAAAAACTAAAACGTATAAATATAGATACAATGATTGTAGAAGATTCATGTAAGTTAGATGGTCATCCTCGTGGTGTTTGTTGTATCAGTGATAAACAAGTTGCTGTGGCTAATCAAGGTCCCAACGGTATACAATTTGTATCTATTGATCAGAAAATGTCTCCTACAAGACTGATTAAATTACCACATATGTGTTATGGTATTGCTTTCAATGATAACAAGCTCTATGTGACAGATGTATCTTCTTCACTGTATGTATACAAGATGGATGTTACTTTGATGAATACTATTACTTGTGACAACACTGGAACAGAACTATTTGCAGACATTAGACATGTTACTTTAAATGAGAATGGAGACAAAATGTTTGTTGCTGATGCAGAAAAAGGCCTTATCTGTTTAGATAAAGATGGTAACCATCTATCAACTGTCAGTGACATTGACTTGAAGTTTGCAGTTAGTGTATGTGTTGATAGTAATGGTTGTATATTTGTTACTGGGCATTATTCTCACAATGTGATACAATATAATGAGGATGGAAAGAAGATGGGTGTTATTATCAAACAACAACATGGATTATACAATCCACAAGCAGTATGTTTTGATCAGAAAATGAATAGATTGTTTGTTACCATGTATAAAAGTGATGTTGTAAAAATGTATGAGTTAGAGTAGTTATACTTAATACTTGTACACATTGTATGATAACATTTGTGACAAAACAGTAGTGTACATTTGAAATTATTTTTTGTGAGTAGATGACATGTTTGTATAGGACAATGTTTGATTTTTACTTAAGTTACTAAAATTTCTCAACTATAATTACACACTCGACACTGGGGTCGAAATGTTTCTTTACACATGTTCATTTTTGTTAGTTGACAATATTTCTTGATTTACTTCAAATGTTGTTGTTAGTTTCACAGCAAATGTATAATTTTTTATGAACACTTAATTATGTTCTTTCACCCTCCCTCTTTAAAAAGATTTGTTTTTAATGAAAAATGACTTTAATTCATAAAGTATTACATTCTATACAAAAGTTTAAGTTTTCATTGAAAGTATGAAAAAAATACATTTGTAAGAAACTTTTGGACCTCAGTGTATCTGTAAGGACCCCCTGTGAACCTGTAAGGATGATGTGAAACAGACAGCAATTGTCGTTTTGTTTGGGGACATTGCCGAGAGCACTTCCTTTTCTATACAAGCTTGTCTTTGAAAAACTTCATTATTAGGCAGTAAATATGGCTTTGACAAATTATCTCCCTTTACTAAAATTGAATGTTTTGGTGAATTTACTTCTTTTTCTGACATTTTTAAAAATTTAATACATTTTAATTATCTAAACCCATGTAGCATTAAACCTTTTAACTGATTGTTTTGAATTTTGAGTGAAATCTTTACCTTTATATTATCATTTTAAATCTTTGTATATAGTATTGAGTAAAATCAGTTAGGGTTACCTCTTTTGAAATTTAACTTGTTATACCTTCCGGGTTGTAAATGGAATGTTCTACAAAATAGACTTGTCCAATAGTATATGAATGCATGATAGCTTCATTCGGCAGAAGAAGATTGGTGACTGCTCGTGGTGACGGTTTGAGTGGAAGATAGTCGTGGGTCTACTGTTTATTTGTTGACGCTTTAAAGGCAGTGTGTGAGTTATCTGCTGTACTGACAACTGAGTATCATTGCGATAAGTAAGTTGTCTCTAAGGTAAAAGGGCTTTCTTGCACGTTAACGTTGGTGACAGAACCTGCGGGGTAAATCGTGCTGATCCTGGGCTTTCCCTTGTTTTTTGTACCCGAGGTTGTGTTGCTAGGCAGACTGATTTTGCTCCAACGATTGAAGTTATGTTTCTGCTCTTTGTCGTTCTTGAGGTATAGGAGCTAATGATGGGTTTGTTTAATGCAAAAGTTTATAACCTGAGGTTGTGTGTTCGGGATATTGGTTTTGGCTTTTGCTCCTATTTGTGCCTGGAACGTTGACTTATCCGGGCTCAGGGTTTGTTGGTTTCAACAAACGTTTAATGATCCGAGGTTGTGTTCGGGGTATTGGTTTCGGCTTTTGCTCCAAGTTGTGCCTGGAACATTGACTTGTCTGGGCTTGGGGTCTGTTGGTTTCAAGTTTATAACCCGAGGTTGCTTTTCGGGGTATTGGTTTTAGTTTCCATCTGTGCTTTTGCTCCGGGTTGTGTGTGAGACATCAAATAGTCAGCGTTCGGAGTCTGCTGGTTACTAGTAAAGTTTTATAACCCGAGGTCGTGACTCCTGGCTATTGGTTTTTGTCTCTGCTCCAGCTTGTGCCTGGAACATTGATTTTGTACAGATTATTTTATATTGTAGTTTTATTCTGTTGTGACTTTAATGTTAGTTGTTTCTATTGGTTTTTTGCCCTGAGTTATTGTCTCGGGATCATGTTTTTGCTTTTATGCTTTATATCTGTACATATTACCTACGCTTTATTTTAGTTTTCTAATCATTTAAGCCATATAGCTGGAGGAAAATCTATCTATATATGTTTCATTGTTGTTAACCACAGAACACGAGTCAGTGTCCTGGGATTGTATCTGTCTCCATCAATACAGCAAGCTCGGATGCCAGGTCAGTCAGTGTTAAGACGAGCATCGACTTAAAACACATACGCCAGCGCTGGCTTGACTGCCGTGCGGCCAATGGACACGTAACAGATGATGTATTGTAAAACTGATCAGATACATGCATACCAGGAATTGAGAAACTTTTTAACATGTTTATTCAAGTGACATACATTTTGACATTTATAAGAAATGCAACACATTATTATTGTCTTGAAAGGAAAAATTGTCTGACCAATTATATACATAATATTGGAATTTGGTTACGTCCATTTATGAACTTTTGTAAATACGTGTATTTAATTGTATATAGTCATTACAATTTAGATCATAATTTTAATTATTACCTAATGCTCTATATAAATCTCAATTAGCTATTTTTAACTGTTTTTCAACTATTCTGAGTGAAACCGGATTAAACCTGTTATGTTTTACTGCGCAACACCACTGTACATGAAACAGTTTTGACTGTTGCCCTCGCATAGGAACTGTTGCCCTCACGTGCGAACTGTTTCATAGAGTGCAGTGCCAAGGGAAGTAACCGCATTAAAAAAACTCCAAGCGAGATCATTGCAAGCGTCTTAAGAGTTACCAAACGAAAAGTAGAAAAAAAGTAAATTCTGTTGAAAGTATCTACGATATGTCGCGGTTTGAAGACATTGAAGAGAGGGATCTCGAACTTTTGCTGAGAATCGGGACTCGCTAAGCACACGTAATGTCATCCGCTTCTCAAACTATCTTTATTGCCATGTTATATCTGTACTTGCATTAGGTAATAAAACACTTATTGCATGGGTGTTTTGGGAACAGTCAAAACTATTATCCCTCGGTATCAGGGACAACATTAAGAACTGTTGCCCTCGGCCTTCTTAAGTTGTCCCTGATACCTCGGGAAAATAGTTTTGACTGTTCCCCAAACACCCATGAAATAAGTGTATACTGTACTGTATTGTACGATTATTTTGAACTGTCCGATCGCATAATTACACGGTTATTGCACCCTGTATGTTTTATTTTCCGCGTTCTATATATAGAAATTTGCAGTAAAAATTGCAATGTGTAAGTTAATTTAGTATCGATATCTCATCCGGCTGCATGGTTGTATGGTTAAAGTGTCATGCACTAAACATCAATTTTTGAAAGAAGTGCGAGTCTGAAGATAAATATGTCGGGATTTTTTTTTAAGTTTTGTTCTTCTTTTTGTTATTAACTTCTGATTGGCTATATATATGTTACAGGGAATGTGTGTAACCAGGGATTTCATGTAATCCCTGAAATTTAGGGATTTCATGTAATCCCTAGCTACGTAAAATTCTGTCAGGGAATACATGTAAACCCTGAAGTTTTCTAGGGATTCCATGTATTCCCTGAATTTTATTTCAATTTTTACACATATTCCCTGACCACAAAATTATCATAAATGGTATGTAAAATATGATTCATTGTGCTGTAAAGTTTTACTAATTAAATGTTTTCTCTGTTATGCATTGATATTTTTGTTATATGAATGCAATTATGGTATTATAGCTTGGGTTTTAAAAGCTATGGAATCCTAATTCTTCGTTATTTACGGGGATTCCCCGACTTGGTTAGGGATTACGTAAAGTCCCTGGTTACACACATTTCCTGTAACGTATGTTAATAATTACAAAAAAGTTTGAAATTTATTATTACTCAATACTTTAACAAATAGATTCTCTTTTAGTTTATATATTGCTCTATGCTTACTTCATACATGTATGTCTTGTATATGTGTGTTTTTCTATAGGTCTTATTTTCAGCACTGTATAATTGATAGTGTTAATTGTTTACTTTGCTATTTTGTAAATGATGCGCTTTATAAAGTTATTGTACTTTTGACCAAATATTTAAAATAAATTTACTTATTGCAGTACAGACGATTATAGAATGTTTGAAAAGAAGTCATATATTGTAATCATAATAATTGTTATAAAAACAAAGATGCCATTTGCATAAAACTTTTGCTGTAAATAGTTAAAGTGTTTGTGTAGTTTACTTGACGGCCATTGAATGTAAGAATTTCATTGCTAATCAACATTGATATGTATTAGAAATAGAGTCAGGGAATTTGTGTAAAAATGAAATTATATTTTAGGGATTTCATGTAATCCCTAGCGAAATCAGGGATTTCACATATTCCCTAAAATCACCAGGGATTACTTGAATTCCCTGACTTGTTTAGGGATTACATGAAATCCCTGGTTACACACATTCCCTGTAACATATACAAGGAGGTGTGATCATTTTAACCAATGAGATAAGTGCTAGACGAACAATGAGTTCCAGATAAATGTGACCTACCTTCTGATATACAAAGAGGTGTGACCATTTTAACCAATGAGATAAGTGCTAGACGAACAATGAGTGCCAGATAAATATGGTTAAATGTGACATCACATGTCTACTGTGTCAACGTAACTCTGACTTATTCACTGGTTTAATTTATTATTTGTCACTAAGGAGAACACTCAACGGAACTTTCTAACAGGCTTCTACACTAATAGCATTAGAGATTCGTTACTGACAGTTCTGAACCACACGTATGGTCTGTTTTATGACTTGTAGTTTATTTAAGATAACTTGAGACATTATTTACATATTTTTGGACTCAAGTATTATTCAAAATATGATTGTCAATCGACAACTATATATTTATATGATATAGCTGAACACATCTCATGTGGCAGAGTACGTAGACGTACCTACAAGAAATATATTTATTTTGCGCTGGTTTCATTTATAACACATCTATTGAGTACATATTACTTAAATCACTCATTTACGATAAAAAAAAACTAAAAGTAAAAAATACTGAGTATATTGATATTTGAACGCTCCAACTTTTGAAATTCTATACACGGTACATTTGATTGGTCGATTTAAGTTCTCTATGCATTTGATTGGTTTGTCGAAATGTATCAATCCATTTATAATTGGGCAGCTGGATGTTGCGCAACCCGACAAATGCATAAAACGATATTTCGTACGTTTCTAAGGGTGTAAGAAAACTGGCGGCGTCAGGGATAGAGCTCATAAGTATCAGCGAGTACATCGTTTTTATATTCTTTGAATCTACCAGTCAGTATCAAAAGCAATGCGACACTAGCAACGATTTGACATAACATCCAAATCCATTTATAATCCCCCTCCTGAGCAGTCGTATATATTTTCATCTACATCCAGTGTTCCGTCGCATCTGTCCCCGTAAAGATTTTTATCAATTAAAATTTTAGAATTTAAGTATTTTAATCAAAATATGTAGATTCAGGTACCCATTTAAAAGTCTAAAGTCACGATGTGAGGAGGTGATGATTTCGACTGGCTTAAACATGAACGCTTCTGGAATATTATTTGACCTACGATAAAGTTTACTGATGTGGCATATTTTATTCACGGTATCATCTTAGTTAATAAATATATCAACAGACTAAGTTTTACGGGTGAATACGCTCATGAAGAGCTACAATAATTGATATACATGTACTTGTGAAACTTGCTCCATTGAATGGGTATATAGCTAGGTCAAATGAGGTCATTATCTATCATTGACCAGTTATTTACACAAGCTGAATGACAATGGTTACCCGGGTGACGATTTGAAAAGAATGTTGATGCTATCTCAAATTTCGTCATGTTTGAATGACAAGTCGGGAGTGTACAGTATAACCTCTGCAGAGGGCCTTTACAACAACAGCTTTGAATATTTCCCTTATGTAGAGCAACATTCTCTGAACAGCAACACACTTTAGATCCTCCCAGTGGGTGTTGTTCAACAGAGGTTGTACTGTATAAATAGTATGACTTTACAGCCATCTGTCGCATGATTGTATTTTCGCTCTTTCGCATGGGTGAAAGTTTTCAGGACTGATCCTGAAGTTCAGGATTTTTGGAACTGAGAAAGGGTTCTTTCCATATGATAATGTGTCCTTAAAAACATGAAATTTAGAAATTTCAGAATTTTGAAAATGTTGAACTTTCACCCATGCTTTCGCCTTCAGCTCACACATGCGCAGAAGACTATTGAAGATGAACGCATGTGTGAGCGGAAGGCAAAAGAGCGAAAACACAATTATACGACAAAGTAGATCTGTCGTGTCTTTGTCTCGCGGGGCGCCACACAAAAACACAAGCATACGACAAATGTCTGTTGTATCATCGTTTCGCGGGTTGTGAGACGAAAACACAAAGATGCGACAAAATTAAGGCAAAAACACGACATGAAAATGTGTCGTACCTTTGTAAAAGTTTTGTCGTAAAAATACATAGTTGCATTGTGCTTCCTCAGGCGAAAACACAACAAATGATTAAAATGTTGTATGATTGTGTTTTTGCATGGCGCCTCGCGGGACGTTGATACGACAAAAAGACCGTTTTGTCGTATTTTCGTGTGGCGCCCTGCGGGACAACAATGCGACAGGTCATAAATCAGCCACCATAACTAATCAGAACAATTTGGTCATGGATATTATGATGAGAAAAGGTCACCTGAACGTGACCCTCGTTTGAAAAAGGCCAGATCTAAATTAGCGAGTAGGCGAGCGGAAAATTTTAGATCGGGTTTTAATCAGATTGGCCAGAATGTATTCCAAGACATTTTATCTGATGCAAGGAAAATTTTTAGTGTTGTGAATGACAAAATCGAGCCTGTCCATAGCAGCAGACTAATTCAATGCACTCCAAATGGTCCGCAGACGTCGAAAATAACCTTAGTTCAGTTGGCATCAACTATTCTTGCAATTCTGCGAGGGTCTCAGAAACCGTCACAGACCGATCTAATGCACTCCCTAGGGTCTACTGACGTCGAAAATAACCTTATGTCGGTTGGCACCAACAACTCCTGCAAGTCTTCAAGGGTCTCAGAAACCGTCGCAGATTGATCCAATGCACTCCTTGGGGTCTGCAGACGTCGTTACTAACCTCAGTTTGGTTGGCACCAACAATTCCTACAAGACTGCGAGAGTCTCAGAACTTCTGTAGAGAATAGAAACACGCTGTACTACTCTTGAGGAACACAAACATAATGTAGAGGGGTAAAAACACATTCTGTACACAAACGGTCTGTGATATCTTCACCGTCTATTTATAGAATGGTAAAAACATGGTGTGCTCTTAAATGGCAAATCAGGTGTACTCTTAAAGGGCAAAGCATCGATAAAGATTCCTGTCACCCAGAATTGTACAACTTTAGTCATTTAAGTAAAAAAAGTGTGCTTAACTGTTTGGGAGGAGCTTAGAGTTTATTGAAATTGTTTATTAATCTAATTTGATTTTTAGTGAAAAGACACCCGAGTTCTTTATTGAACATAACGAATATCTAAGAAAAAACATTTTGCTATTTCCGGTACAGATATTCCACAAGATAGAAACGGGTTCTTTATAATGAAAATAAAAAGTCTAAATAATATGGTGGTAAGTACTTGTTATGGCATTACGTGGTTTGATAAAAGTCTCCTCTGAAAAACAAGCAGAAATGCGATATCCTTAATTTGTTATATGAAACAAACGTAACATAAATTGCGATAAGCATTGACAGCTCTGGTATTGAACACCATTTGTCTTGTTCCTAGAACTTAACTTATCAGGATAATGACAATGGTAAACTCTAAGGAAAACACAATATAAAAGTCAAGAGAATTGATAAGGTTTCTACTAGTATCATCCTTTAGTAATATAGGAATAACTCTAGAAGGTGATGGAAATATGGAAATGTTCATGCATAGAACCCTTTTTGATAATATTAAAGGTGACATATGTCGTAAACATGTAAGATAACGGTCAATATCTTTGATTTAGTATTATGTGAAATAGTTTTTGTATTTTGATTGAATTAAAACTTACATATCCGATGACCTAGAGCAGCAATATTCTGTTCTCAAACGTGACTATATTTTAGTTTCGTATATATATATATATATAACGCTATGTTGCCATGATGATCTCCAGGTTGGGGTCAATTATGACTAAATGGGACTTAAAATATTGAATCACTAAAAACTGATAACAGTTATCTCAAAATGATTAAAAAACTTGCTTTGGAAAATGTAAAACTGAAAAAAGTTACAGAGCAATTCAGTTCAGGATAAATGATAAAGATCTCATTCACATTGAACTCAATTGCTCGGTAACCATTATATATCATTTTAATAGGCTTATTGTGATAGTATCTTATTCTTGAAAAAATATTTTTAAAAAGATGTACAATTTATTTTTGGTAAGTAAAATAATGATGGCTAAATACAGTACACGGCAAAATGTGGGAGACAAAGGAAATTTACTAAACAAATGAATTCCAACGATTGTTATTTTTTAAAAGCTGTTGGTTTTAATGCAATTAGTAAGATTTTTACTAAAATGAAAACAAGTTTTATGAATACATTACAATTAATAGGTTCAGCGTCTGATATTCCAAAGTCTCCAAAATAATGATCAATATATTTTTTTTCTAAAACTTAAGATATATGAGACTAGTCTTATAACTCACCAAACACGACTGTAAATTGTATAATTTCATAGTTTTCCTAACCAAATTTTACAGTGATATAATGTCATTTAAGGGACAATTGTTGCGCATAGATTAACATATAATAACATGTCACATTAAACTTCTGCTAGCACAAGTTTATGATATGCAAATATTTCTTTTTTAAAGTTTCTTTGTTCTACTGTTTTCTAGATGTCGTGTGACTTATACCGTTTAAAGGATTTGCTGCAAATAAGATTGGCGTGTAGCTACTAAGAAAAAGTCGCTACATGATATCCGAAGATATTAATTCCTTGAAAACATAAACATACAGACATTGTCATTATGGTGTTAGCCATCTCATGACTAAAATCCAAGACGTGTGAAATACACGTCTTGGATTTTAGTCATGCGATCGAAGGATTCTTACTATTTTTATACCGAATATCTTTTTTTTGTTTACCATTACACAGCACGATCAATGACTGGTTAGTGGAATAAGATCACGGAATTATTTACATAAAGGAATACCAAGTTGTATCCTCACACTAATTCTTAACTTGATTAGGCCTGTCGATCAAATGTACAATATATAATAATTAACATTGTATAGTATTGACATGATATTTCTTCATGCAGTAAAATTAAGTCTGAGAATATATCACGAAAGGTAGTTTAGGGGTAGAACGCACTTATGGATCAAGATATCCCTGGTTCGAACACTATATGGGCCATGCTAATTTCCTTGAGCAGAAAATGTTCTGTAGCAATACACTTCATTCAGTTGTAAATGGGTACCTGCGAAATATGTATAATTCCGCTACAAAAATATGGTATATAATATAATGATGATAAATGTAAGAAACAAGTAAACTATAGTTACTGAAACAAGCTATTGACATTATATAGTGTTAAACAATAGTTTAACCCCAGCCTATCTTAGCTGTCATTTACTTTTTTACCTACAATACGTGAGCTTTTTTGGAGTGTTCACCTTGGCAATACCACGTGACTATCACAAATGCTACGGTTTGAAGAAGATAATAAACTCGACTCGTTTCAAAGTTTAAAGAGCTGTTAGTTATACTATGTTAATTATTGTCAGATTTCAATGATACCTACACAAGACTTAGCAGAAGAAAGTGTACTTGTTGCTATTAGTTAATAGTATATAGATATGTAGATAGTTGAGTTATTGTAAATTTATTTACAAATGTACCTGTATAATTAAAAACTAGAGTATGAACACTGTGACCCCTGGAGTACGAACACTGTGACCCCTAGAGTATGAACACTGTGACCCCTGGAGTACGAACACTGTGACCCCTAGAGTATGAACACTGTGACCCCTGGAATAAGAACACCGTGACCCTTTGAGTATGAACACCGTGACCCCTGGAGTATGAACACCGTGACCCCTGGAGTATGAACACCATGACCCCTAGAATATGAACACTATGACCCCTGGAGTATGAACACCGTGACCCCTGGAGTATGATCACCATGACACAAAGAGTATGAACACCATGACCCCTGGAGTATGAACACCGTGACCCCTGGAGTATGAACACCATGGCCCCTGGAGTATGAACACTGTGACCCCTGGAGTATGAACATCATGACGCCTGGAGTATGAACATCATGACCCCTGGAGTATGAACATCATGACCCCTGGAGTATGAACACCATGACCCTTAGAGTATGAACATCATGACCCCTGGAGTATGAACATCATGACCCATGGAGTATGAACACCATGACCCCTGGAGTATGAACACCATGACCCCTGGAGTATGAACACTGTGACCCCTGGAGTATGACCACCATGACCCCTAGAATATGAACACTATGACCCCTGGAGTATGAACTCCGTGACCCCTGGAGTATGAACACCATGACCCCTGGAGTATGAACACTGTGACCCCTGGAGTATGAACACCATGACCCCTAGAATATGAACACTATGACCCCTGGAGTATGAACACCGTGACCCCTGGAGTATGAACACCATGCCCTCTGGAGTATGAACACCGTGACTCCTGGAGTATGAAAACCATGGCCCCTAGAATATGAACACTATGACCCCTGGAGTATGAACACCATGACCCCTGGAGTATGAACACTGTGACCCCTGGAGTATGAACACCATGACCCCTAGAATATGAACACTATGACCCCTGGAGTATGAACACCGTGACCCCTGGAGTATGAACACCATGCCCTCTGGAGTATGAACACTGTGACCCCTAGAGTATGAACACTGTGACTCCTGGAGTACGAACACTATGACCCCTGGAGTATGAACACCGTGACCCCTGGAGTATGAACACCATGCCCTCTGGAGTATGAACACTGTGACCCCTAGAGTATGAACACTGTGACTCCTGGAGTACGAACACTATGACCCCTGGAGTATGAACACTATGACCCCTGGGGTATGAACACCGTGACCCTTGGAGTATGAACACCGTGACCCCTGGAGTATGAACACCGTAACCCCTGGAGTATGAACACTATGATCCCTAGAGTATGAACACCATGACCCCTAGAATATGAACACTATGACCCCTGGGGTATGAACACCGTGACCCCTGGATTAGATCACCATGACACATAGAGTATGAACACCATGACCCCTGGAGTATGAACACCATGACTCCTGTAGTATTAACACCATGACCCCTGGAGTATGAACATCATGACCCCTGGAGTATGAACACCATGACCCCTGTAGTAAGAACACTGTGACCCCTGGAGTATGAACACCATGACCCCTAGAGCAGGGAAAATCGTAACATCAGAGGCATAACTTCAACAAAGTTTGGAGAGAACCTTTAGGTCACAGCACAATATGGAAGCTTTATGTTTTACGAAATTAGGTAAGACTTATTAAACATTTATTAATTAAATGTAAAAGTCGAAACCTCTTTGGTTGGCAAATTTTGACCCCAAGAAGCATAATTTGAACGAACGTGTTTTCAACGAAACATCTTTTTTGACCATCACTTAGTACAAAACTGTGAAGATAATTCTCACTATTTATTTCACTGTTCTATTTTACGACAAAATCTTCTTTCAGGGGAGATAACAACCAAATTACTTCTTTGTGAAAGCGATAAGTAACCTCTTACTACTAATACAAATTTACATAGCGTTGTAATTTATCTTAAGTTTTCTGGGAGATTCGAGTGAATTTCTTTTTCTTTTTTCGACATTTTTAATATTTTGATTTGAAAAATATATTTAGAAGATACACGTAGAAGGGATCGGGACAACTCAACCCTATACGTTACTGGAACTTAACATAGACCGTTACAGAGGTTCGAGCCGCCATCGCTAATTTCTGCACTTCGAACCATGAATTCTGAACCAAGGTATACCGACAGACGTCTACGATTCAGTATTTCCCATTTGGAACTCCTCGGCCATTCACTAAGAATTCACTATTCATTCAATGAATGGTTAATTATTCCGAATGAGTACTCGTATGTAGAAGTTTCAATGGACGACTTTCAGTTTTAAGCAGATCTTTGCAGATCTTCATAGCAATTCAATCAATATTTGGCAGAGCTTGGAAGACTCACGTGACATTCACGAAACAATCATGGAGGCCAGTGAAAAGCAAATGCTACAACTTCATGTTAATGAACGAAAATTGCATCCAAGTATTTTTTAATAGAATAGAAAGTATCTACACGGCTACCAGTAATGCAACTATTGTATGTGGTCCTCTTTATCCGTCGTCAAACAAGAAATCCAACACATAATGTATGTCAACTTCTTACTTGAATTTCTGCTCGACGTGGTCGATTAACAAGCCTATTCCAGAAATACGAGAAGAACACAACAACTAATCGAAAACCCTAATAGAGTTTCAGATTTCTACAGCTCTAAGATAACAGAATCGATATGCTTATTTTATAAATTTAAAAAATAATGAACAAACTATTTTTTTTAAATTAAAGGAACAAAAGTAGAATAAATGGAGTCGAATGACACTAATTACAACAACAATGTTAAAGGATCTATGAACACAATAATGATGCTAATTTAGCGTTTTAAGCTCCACTATTCATAAAAAAGGAAACTGCACCACTCAGTGTTGGTGGCAGTGAAACGATCGATTGATAAAATATGTGAGCAAACATACCAGAAACAGCAACTGAAAAAAAACAAAATTAAACTTCTTACACAACCAAAAAATGAAAGGAAATTGTTTAAGATTATTTTTAATTTTGTTATAGCTACAATACAACTGGAAGGAGGGGGGGGGGTACAAGGTTGATTCTATGGTGCACCAAAAATCACACTTGCCCCAATACGTTCAAGAACAATAACAGTTTGTATTGGTGAAAACATCTTCAATTCATTCTTTACTAGAGATTGTTGCATGCTCAAATACACGTACATAGAAAAAGAGCTAACATAATTGCCAAGTACTCAATGACCTCTCTGAGACCAGAGCACTAGAGTAAAATCAGCACAAACATGACAGCACGAATGAAAGATACATGTCGAGTCATTGCGTTCTTTAAATGATAAGATTTACACAAAATCCCTGTAACCAAGATTTACGAAGAAATGGTTTTGTATCTTTGTTAGTATCTTAAGGATTAACTTGAAACTTCACATATTATCTCCTAGGCTATCATTGGACGCCACGTACCAAGTTTCATAACACTAGAAAATCTTTTGCTGATTTCGTTTTTTTATATATAGGAAATCGTCGGTTACGGTTGAGATTTAATATGCGACATTCATCTTAGCGACTTCTACATTTTACATAAATGTTTAAGTACATGTATGTTCAAACACTCGAATAGTCGAGCGTGTTATGTCTATTAACATCTTAATTATACTCATCTATATATCGATGATATATCTATCTTTTGCAGTTTTCATATAGTTATTGTGATTCTGTATCAACCGCATATTATAACTAAGTGAAAATTTAAAACTAAGGAAAAAAGGATATTCTGAGAGAAGGTAACGTAGCTTACATTTTGTACAGAATAATACATAAGCTTAAAAGCGCGACAAAATCAATATTACACCAATATTTGAATATTAAATGTGTCTTATAACATAAAATACAAGTTATTAATTTATACATGTACTATACAATAATTTTTTACGTTACATAATCAAATGATATTGTGTTGCGGCGTTGACGTAGTTGTAGATTAGAAATACCTTTTACATATGTTCTGTTTTTGTTTTGTTATTGCTTGTATTGGGGGTTAACACCGTAACAACTCAGTATTGGGGTTAACACCGTAACAACTCAGTGTAAAGGTCAATTAGTCGCTGATTTATCCATGAAATATTATTCTATTTCACTCGTTCTGCACGCACTCATAGAGAATGCTTTGCTTTAAAAAATAAATTGCAAATGCCTAAAATTACATTCGTATGCCGATCACAAGCAGATGAATCAACGACGCTTTTATTAATTTTTATTAATTCTTATTTTATCAAAATAACATGAATATGCATTTTTTATAATCTATCGTTGTAGCGAATATTGCTTATTTTGTCTGTCAGATTAAACATATCTATCATAATTTCAGACTGGTACAGAATCCGTTAGTAGATCCGTAATCATATAAATGGAAAATTCTGCGATTTTACTCTTGCAATAAATCTATTTCTGTTACTGTTACTAAGAACGATCAATATACCTTCTGGTTACCAGGAGTCAATACCAAAAAAACTTCTGAATCGAATAAAAGAAAATATTCCGATCCTATAAAATTACCTCTTTTTTATTGCAAACAAATCCGAACTTTGGTTGATCTTAAGCCTAGTTCACATCAGCCGTACGATTTTTTTGTCGTACGAATTTTCCTGCGAACGAAATCGCAGACGAATCGCAGTCGCCGTAGATACATTAAACTTTCCGTGCAATCGTCGTACGGCGGTCGTACGACGCTCTCACGAACCGTACGTCGTTCGCTCGTTCATCGCATGACAACACACGCCCTAGTTTTCGTACGACTGCCGTGCGGTGATCGCAAGGCTGCCGTACAACACTCACGTCAGTCGTAAGACCGTCGTTAGATTTCGAAAAGTTTCGTACGTCACCCGTACGTCAATCGCACGACAAACGCAAACTTGTACGACAGTCGTACGATGTTCATGCGATCGAAAGAATGGGTTATCTCCTCTTGTTTAATTTTGGTATAAATACTGGGTCTGCAGGGGAAAGGTTTCATTTCACATTAGGTCTTGACAGAGTCATGGCTGACTTGGCAAGTAAATTGCACATAGCAGCACTGACTGCTGAAGATCAGGAAGACAAAATTGTAATTCTTCTGATCCACAGACGTCTCCAAGAAAGATCCAGACAAAGACGTTGGTGGGTGAAACCATGGCTCGAGCGACGTCGTTTATTCGGCCAATATCACACGCTCTTTCAAGAGTTGGAAAGAGAATTTCATGGTGATTACGTCGGATACATCCGAATGAGTTCCAACATGTTTGCTGAGCTACTTCTTCGTGTTGGTCCTCATATCACAAATCAAAAAGGTAAGTTATGCTTTAATCACTTTTTGGGTCCATTTTTTGTTGTTGGATTTAACGCCGTAGCAACACATTGTATAGGTTATTTCACGACGGTCAGTCTACCTACTCACTGTTCCTGGAAAGGCTTAATCTCGGGATTTAGCTGTTACCAATTACTAGGCGCATAATTCCGTCAGTGACTGACTACTGTCTTTCATGATTTAGAATCAGTGGTAGGAGGGAGAATGGCCGTAGAAATTATTTCATGACCAAGTTCCACGAAAGTGTGCATCGCCAGGGAATCAAACCTAGACCCCTCGATTAGTAGGCTGGTGTGCTTCCGACTGAGCTAGCCAGTGGGCATGGTCCATTGGTATTATAAGGATATAAGCTGCGAAGGAATTAAAGTCAGACTGATCTCTTCAGTCACAGAAAGAAGACACGATTTTTTTCATTGCGCTGTCAATAAACATCAAGGATCTCATATTTTATATTATCCTTTTTTTGCTCTTAGCTGACGGCAAATACTTCATGACCCCACAGCACTGTAGCTTTTAATGAGCTCTTAAACTTATGATTTATGTGTTTCTGTTCTTTCAGGGGTCGAGCGTGTATTGAGCCAGGAGAGAAGCTAGTAATTACATTACGGTTTCTGGCCACTGGAATGAGTTATAATTAATTACAGTATTCATTTCGAGTGGCACATAACACCATCTCCCTGTTTGTACCAGAGGTATGCCGAGCCATATACGAAGAATATAAAGAAGAAGTGTTCGTTCTTCCTACTAACCCAGAGCAATGGCTTGAAGTTGCGAAAGCGTTCAGTAACCGCTGGAATTTTCCTCATGCATGTGGAGCGATTGACGGAAAACACATCGCAATAAAGAAACCACATCTTTCTGGGAGCGAGTTTTTTAACTACAAAGTTTTTGGCGCGAACAATACGAATGCTATTTATAGACTCGACAGGGTTGGTTCTTACTTTTCGCAAGGCAGCCGTGAGACTGTCGTACGTTGATCTTACGTTCTTCGTACGTTTCGCAGCCGACTCACGACAAACCTTGACCAAAATGAGGGCGTCGCAAGACAGTCGCAAGATGCCCGTACGGCTGTCGCACGATCTTAGCAAGACAAACGAACGAAAAAGATACTATAACTGACGTGCGACTGTCTCAAGAATGACGTACGACTGTCGTACGGCAGCCACACGACTGTCTTGCGGGGTCCAAAAATCGCATAGAGATCGCAAGAAAAATAAACATGTTGAAAATTTGACTTGCGACGTCTACGACGATGCGATCACCTGAAAAAACGCACGACTGTCTTGCGGCGTTCGTACGAAGTTCTGCGATTTTTCAGAAAATGTTGTCGTACGGCTGCCGCAAGCGTGATGTGAAATAGGCCGCAAGACAGTCGTGCGTTTTTTCAGGTGATCGCATCGTCGTAGACGTCGCAAGTCAAATTTTCGACATGTTTATTTTTCTTGCGATTTTGTTGCGATTTTTTGATTTTTGGAACCCGCAAGACAGTTGTGCGACTGTCGTTAGACAACCGTACGTCATTCTTGAGACAGTCGCACGTCAGTTAAAGAATAAGGCGTTCGCATGAATATCGTACGACTCTCGTACAAGTTTGCGTTTGTCGTGCGATTGACGTACGGATGACGTACGAAACTTTTCGAAATCTCACGACAGTCTTACGACAGTCGTTAGTGTTTGTACGACAGCCTTGCGATTATCGCACGGCAGTCGTGCGTAAACACGTGCGACGAACAACCTACGGCTCGTGAGAGCATCGTACGACCGCCGTACGACGATTGCACGGACAGTTTGATGTATCTGCGGCGGCTGCGATTCGTCTGCGATTTCGTTCGCAGTAAAAATCGTACGACAAAAAAATCGCACGGCTGATGTGAAACAGGCTTTAAACCATGCAATAAACGTGGTTAAACTATTATTTTTCTCTTTTCAGATGAATGCCTCAGCTAACGTATCTCAAATCTCGGATTATGGCGAAAACAAAAACACCACACAAAATGTCAACAATTATATGAACATAAAGATATGTATATCTTCAATACAGTTCATCTGCATAGGTATATGTGCAGTTTCTCTAATTGCTATAAGCAAAACGAAGAAAACACCACCTGTCACCAAATTCCATACTCAGGGACTTATAGTGTTCGATCTAGGGGGCAATACATTCGCATTTATTAACATGTATGTTAACAACAGTATCATTAATTCGGTGTTACAAAAATGTTGCCTTACTTTTTTAATCTGTTCGTTTGTGTCCGTTAGCATGATGTCGTTCGATAGATGGGTAGCGATAAACAAACCCAATTTATATCTAAGAAAGTTCACACTCAGAAAATGTAAAAATGCCTCGATAGTTGTCTGGTTTGTTGTATTTACGATAAATCAACTTCGATTGAATGTATTTTGTCAAAACCAATATATAACTAACAGAAGCGAAATATGTGAAATCATGAACACATCAGCTACTTTACTATTTCTCATTTTAATCGTATGTATAACCGTCGCCTGTTACATTTCCATATATAAAACATTGCGGTACCAATCTAAACGATGTGGTCTAAATTCGGCTTATATATCGCAGAACTCACGTGCAACCCACCTTGTGCCTTTTTACATGACAAACAATGTGTTGATCACAATGTTTCTCCCTGCAGCTTTTGCCGCATTGGAAGAGGTGGCACTTGTGCGAATCCTAACTAACTGTTTAGCTACAAGCACGACTATAGTTGATACAGCTCTATATGTATTGTGGTTTGATGAATGTAAACTTAAATTATTAATAATATTTTCTAATGTTATACCTTGCTTAAAGAGACGCGTTGAGCCTTTACGCATAAAGATATTTGATATACAGGCAACCAATAGGAATGTTTTAAGAAAATGATAAGTCTTTAAAGGAGACATTTCAATAAAAACATCTCAACCTGTAGACAACTCAACTCTGTAAAACTCAACATGATAGTAAAAACATCTCAACCTGTAGACAACTCAACTCTATACAACTCAACATGATAGTAAAAACTTCTCAACCTGCAGACAACTCAACTCTATACAACTCAACATGATAGTAAAGACATCTCAACCTGCAGACAACTCAACTCTATACAACTCAACATGATAGTAAAGACATCTCAACCTGTAGACAACTCAACTCTATACAACTCAACATGATAGTAAAAACTTCTCAACCTGCAGACAACTCAACTCTATACAACTCAACATGATAGTAAAGACATCTCAACCTGTAGACAACTCAACTCTATACAACTCAACATGATAATAAAGACATCTCAACCTGTAGACAACTCAATTCGTGGACTACTAAACTCGTATCACACATTAGTTCCGGCTTCAAAAATCTTTATAAGGCACAATTTTAACATTTTGTTTGTTTTTTTTATCTGATACGATCTATTAGCAATATAAACATGGGTTTACTGAAGTAATTTAGCTTTTCATACATTGTTTATAATTCGGTGTTTTAGGGTAATATAATCACATAACTTTTATACATTTTTGTTGCTAAAATATCCTCATAATTAAAACAAAAGATATTTTTTTAAAAAGATAGTTGGCACTATGCATGGTTCATTTTATTTGAAGTATAGTCATATTCAATGTTCAGTTATGCCACAATTAAGGAGCGTAGGATTCAAAGGATTGAAAGAATATGGTAAAAGATGGGAGAATACAGAGAGAGTACATTGGACGTGTTTCAGGCACTTGCTTACTAGTAAATTATTCGACATATAATTATTATCTTTTTAAACTAGTACATGTATATTGAATGTCTCCCGACGATCTGCGCACGTTTATTGGTTTATTTCTTCTTATTTTTACAGTCAAAATAAAAATAACAAAAAATGCAAAATGTCGAGCACGATTTTCGACGAACATACGCAGTAAAAATCTAACGGTTTGAAGTAAGGTCAACATCACCGCATGAATAAATTAGAGATGAGACGATATGGCGTTATATCGATACAATATTGATACGTCAGGGTTGATACGTATCATGGCCCAGAATGATATATCGCGATACGACATAGACCCTTGTAATGGGAAGTCAGTATTTTCAGTATTCTACATGTTGCCGTATTTGTTCAAGAAATATAATCCCTGTGGCTGTTTGTAAAACAAGTACGGAACAAGTCAACCCGTGGACAACTCAACCCGTGAATGCCACAATCCGTAGTTTGTACAACTCAACCTACTGGTTGAGACAACTAAATCCTTGGAAAACACGTGATCATAAATAAAAGAATATGAATGTTAGTTGTTTAATAACGCATTTCGTATCGTATCGTTAATAGTCATATCGTCTCCCACTCTACGAAATCAGAATATGAAAGTGGTTGCCTGAACAGATTTAGCATCAAGCACTATCTCTTGTTTATAGATGTTCGAATGCCCAAAAGAAATTTTTGGTTGACCTAACTAAAACGTTGTTGTCCCGCGCAACCGGACACCACTAATTTCGTAGACTGGTCTCCTTTCGTATCGGTACGTATCGTATTGGGTGATGACCGAATCGTCTCATCCCTAGAATAAATAGACCCTTTTAATATTGTAGTGCCCCGTTCAGGACCTAGTTTTATATTTTAGATCGGGTACGAACTGCTTCGAGTACGAATATATTTTCATTTTTACGGTGAGATTTTCTTATTCATGAACCTTTCGCAAAATATATAATCGGTCCATGCAGTTTCTATTTTGTATTTACATGCTATTAAAACCCCACTCATTTTGTATTAGTCCGGTTTTAACTCGTAAATCCTTGTTAACTTTGCTGTACATTTGTGTGTAAACATGATGGCCGCCATTTTTGTTGCCATACGTCATAGAGGTCATGGTTGGAACTTTGGACCGATTTAATCAACTACGGGTTTTGGAAGCGATAAATTAACGTTTACAAGCCTGGTAAAGTTGTCCCCATGTTCAAATTATTAACTTTAGACTTTATTTAATTGATTTATGTAATAATTTAAATGACTTTAATACATTTTTGTGTTTCAATCTATTTTTTCTTGCTGTTTGTGACATATAAAACCAGTACGTTCATGTGACGTAATCCGTCAATATTTTTGACGGATCCGTCATTTTTTTTACGGATTGCGGGATTCCGGCAATATTTTTGACGGATCCGTCAATTTTTTTTGACGGATCCGTCAATTTTTTTTGACGAATCCGTCAATTTTTTTTGACGGATTGCGGAGTTCCGGCAATATTTTTGACGGATTCCCGAACTCTTTTGGGGGATTTTTTGGCGAGTATTAAAGGTTTCCGTCACAGAATTTCAAGGACTCAGGCATTTATTACTTTGAACAGGTTGGACTATTTATTTTATTTTTATCGTAAATTCACGTTTTTTATACTTTAAAGGAACTTTATTGTTATTTTTTTATTTTTAAAGACAATTTTAAAGGGTAACTCGAGAATTGAATTTAAACATTATTTTGTGACATTCTTAGGAAACCATAAAAACTGGTTTTGTTGTATTTAATTTGTATTTAAAAGCACTGACAGGCTACTTTCTATTACTCTGTTCAACTTGCTAGACTTTTGTCTCTAAGTTTTGAACATTAAATTTGTTATTCGATCACTGAGCTTTGTTAAGGGTATTTTATAGCTTAACTTAACTGTTAAAACTTAACCGTATTTTGCTTATCCTTTTGGTTGTTTATTACTTAGTCTTAATTAGTACTTATATTTAGTTTCCGGAGTCCACAGGTAATCTAATATTGTGCTCGCTCTTGTCCGCTGTACTCAGTACTCTGTCCGTCCGTCTGTCTGTCCAGCCTTAACCGCTGTGACTTAACAATTTAGAGGGACTTATCAGTCTCAGTATCTCCGGAGCACTACAATATTAACAAAAGCTGACAGTATCTAGCAGTATTTTGTCATTAAATTACAAGGTATCATTTCTTATTCCGTTTTTACATTTTAGACATACCAAAGTTACACTGAAACATTTACCTTACATCGTATATTTTATTATCAGAACTTCAATACTGAACGTAGCAATGTCTCGGCTGAACTATTTTCAGTTTTGGGATTTAGTGAGTACAAGTCCATGATAACATTGTCCTGTCTTAAACAAGGCAATTATTTTTTTTGCAGCGCTTACAGGTTCTGATGCTTTTAGATTATTTGTAAAGTATGTCTACAAAGTCACTCATTGAATGAAATATGTACCTATATTTTGTTTACATTTACATGCTCGGTGTATAATATGATCTGTGTTTTTCTGTTCTCTATGTCTATGATTATCATATGTACTAGTTTACTTTTGTTTATTTACACATACATTGTCTGTAAATATGTAATTTATGTAACTCTCCAAAACTGGAGGTAATAAAAGTACAAAATCTATGTGAGAACTACTTTCTTATCTTGTCCGAGGTTTATTTACGCAGAAAATCGCCGAACAGTTCCAAATGTTTATAGTGTATAAAGTCTTGTAAGTATTTGAATAAATCATACTATGTTATTTTTGACACTATATCTATGATAAAACCTTGATGTTCGGATGTCATATTATTTAAAATTCTGCTAAAGTCAATACACAAAATGTTGATAGCAGACGTCTTCAAACATCCCTGTACGTAACGATGTCTGATCTATTTTGGTATGGAAAGTTTTGTAAACGTTTAAGACAGAGATGGTGAGTAGGTTCGAGTTGTTGCATGTCAGAAATTGTGTATATTTATTTATTTATTGGAGTTAACGCTGTATCAACACATTTTAGGTCATTTCACGGCGTCCAGCGCACCTAACCTAGCTTTCCTGGACCTTTGTCTATAACCAGTACTCACCTACCCTTCCTAAAGGCCGGAAACTTCTCCATATTATCTAATCAATGGAGGAAAATTGACATTGTCTAATTTTCATGGAAGAGTATAACCTCCCCGGGAGGGATTCGAACCCGTGCCTCCCTCGGGACACGAGATTCCGAATCCCGACGCGCTACCAATTGCGCTATCGACCCGGGTTCAGAATTTGTGATACAGTTCCATAACTCACATCCATGTATTACACATGTTATAGTGTACACATTACCCTACGTTATGCCAAGATGTTTATAGACGCTAATGGTTTGTATGGTGGCATATTTCTGCCAACAGATAACCACATAAATGACTAGTTAATTAAGAAGTTAACAAGTTACAGTAAGTAGTTAACCTCTGAATTAACTAGTTACTTAACTGGTTAACTAGTTATGGTAACTTGTTAGTTATGTGGTTATCTGATGGCAGAAATATGCCACCATAGGTTTTCGAACTATGTCTAACCATAAAAGAATTGATATTGTCAACAGAACGTCAGGAAAAAGAAACATGACTTAACATTATTTGCCTGTTAACGATAGTGCCATCTATTTGCACAGTTCTTACAGATACGTACGATTTATTTAATACATTTTATGTCAGTGACAATATACCAACATCGTCTGCTTGTGTCAGAGAATCATTATGTATTTTATAATAAGTCCGTAAGTTATGGTAGATATTCGTCGACTGTGGTGTAAGATAGATTTTATTTCTCTAAGTGAGCTCTATTGTCAAGAAAATGTCGTTTTCTGAGATCACGAGTCGAAATATAAAAATATATTATACCAAAATTTACGAATAGTCAAGCATTTAATGCTCAAATGGGGTTTAAGTTGTTTTTATACAAAAATTAACATAATTTCATTAAAAAAAATTCTTCTATGATGACGTCGTTTTACAATAGATTTTTTATCGTTAATTTTCATCTAATTGCAGCGCTGTAATTAAGCCATTAAGGAAGTATTTGTACATGATATATGATATCGAATACGATATAGTGCATGTATTACTATATATACATAAAGAATAATCATGGTCTCATATTTTATATATTATCGAATTTCTCTTTGAAATATTCATATATACCAGTAGCCTGTTCAATTACCCTAAACGTTCCAACACGTTCCGTAACGATACATTCGGAACTCCTCGGCCATTCGCTGCAAATAATCTCGGACATACTGAGACGCTATTTTGAAACTACCGGTGTTGAAGTAGACAAATATATGATCGTTTAGGCAATAATTGATGTTTCGTTTCTAGTCCGTAATTTAGAAACATCGCTCATTGCCTTAACGATCGTATATTTGTTTATTAGATTAGATTATTCGAAGCGAATGACCAAGGCGTTCCGAATGTATCGTTACGAAACGTTTTGAAACATTTAGGGTAATTGTACAGGGTACAATTTTACATCACTCTCCATATTCAAGGATTCTATAGACCGCTGTTATCGCCCGACATTACACTGTGTCCAGATAACATGTCTCTATAGATCGCTGTTATCTCCCGACATTACACTGTGTCCAGATAACATGTCTCTATAGATCGCTGTTATCTCCCGACATTACACTGTGTCCAGATAACATGTCTCTATAGATCGCTGTTATCTCCCGACATTACACTGTGTCCAGATAACATGTCTCTTTAGATCGCTGTTATCTCCCGACATTACACTGTGTCCAGATAACATGTATCTATAGACCGCTGTTATCTCCCGACATTACACTGTGTCCAGATAACATAGACCGCTGTTATCTCCCGACATTACACTGTGTCCAGATAACATAGACCGCTGTTATCTCCCGACATTACACTGTGTCCAGATAACATGTCTCTATAGATCGCTGTTATCTCCCGACATTACACTGTGTCCAGATAACATGTCTCTTTAGATCGCTGTTATCTCCCGACATTACACTGTGTCCAGATAACATGTATCTATAGACCGCTGTTATCTCCCGACATTACACGGTGTCCAGATAACATAGACCGCTGTTATCTCCCGACATTACACTGTGTCCAGATAACATAGACCGCTGTTATCTCCCGACATTACACTGTGTCCAGATAACATGTCTCTATAGATCGCTGTTATCTCCCGACATTACACTGTGTCCAGATAACATGTCTCTATAGATCGCTGTTATCTCCCGACATTACCTTGTGTCCAGATAACATGTCTCTATAGATCGCTGTTATCTCCCGACATTGCACTGTGTCCAGATAACATGTCTCTATAGATCGCTGTTATCTCCCGACATTACACTGTGTCCAGATAACATGTCTCTATAGATCGCTGTTATCTCCCGACATTGCACTGTGTCCAGATAACATGTCTCTATAGATCGCTGTTATCTCCCGACATTGCACTGTGTCCAGATAACATGTCTCTATAGATCGCTGTTATCTCCCGACATTACCTTGTGTCCAGATAACATGTCTCTATAGAACGCTGTTATCTCCCGACATTACATTGTGTCCAGATAACATGTCTTTATAGATCGCTGTTATCTCCCGACATTACACTGTGTCCAGATAACATAGACCGCTGTTATCTCCCGACATTACACTGTGTCCAGATAACATGTCTCTATAGATCGCTGTTATCTCCCGACATTACCTTGTGTCCAGATAACATGTCTCTATAGATCGCTGTTATCTCCCGACATTACACTGTGTCCAGATAACATGTCTCTATAGATCGCTGTTATCTCCCGACATTACACTGTGTCCAGATAACATAGATCGCTGTTATCTCCCGACATTACACTGTGTCCAGATAACATAGATCGCTGTTATCTCCCGACATTACCTTGTGTCCAGATAACATGTCTCTATAGATCGCTGTTATCTCCCGACATTGCACTGTGTCCAGATAACATGTCTCTATAGATCGCTGTTATCTCCCGACATTACCTTGTGTCCAGATAACATGTCTCTATAGATCGCTGTTATCTCCCGACATTACACTGTGTCTAGATAACATGTCTCTATAGATCGCTGTTATCTCCCGACATTACACTGTGTCCAGATAACTTAGACCGCTGTTATCTCCCGACATTACACTGTGTCCAGATAACATGTCTTTTTGTGTCCAACAATCCATGTACGACTGTTATCACCCGACATTATACTGCGTCTAGATAACATGCTGTTATCACCCGACATTATACTGTGTCCAGATAACCAGATATTTGTGTCCAACAATCCATGTTCCGGTACAGTAAAGTTCCACTTTTAAGACCAAAATCATGCGATTTTTGACAAGACCCAAATGTTTAATTTGTGAACAAAACGGTTTCTATAATAAGACCGTTTTGCTGGTCTTACTAGCGGAACTTTACTGTATATAGTTTTGTATATATGAATTGTAAACAAGTGTTGTGCAAGTATTGGAGAAAAGTTTTGTAATTTTTATTGAAGTTTTGTAAGAAGTTCAATGTTTCACTATAACACCAGATCATTGAAATCAGCCCCATGTTGGCTATTCTTACAGTACATATCTTTGTGGCGTGAACCAATCACATATAACTTTCTTATAGATGGAACATGAGAGCCCAATGTGAGGTATGTACCAGGAAACTCTTCAGAAAGCTAGATCTACTTTATAACTTCTATTATAAGTATATCATATACATCTATCTCAGTACAACAACACAAATATAGGTTTATATTCTCATTTATTTATTTTACATATGTATTAAACATGGTTTGATAATCAATGTGCATACAATACATGTATATGTAATAAACTTCAATATAATTTTACAAGAAAATATATAACAAAAAGTACAAGTTGAAAAACATAAGTATATATATCAGTATACTTGTTGCACGTCTTTATTTGTATGGTTGAGTCATATAAAGTTTATATATTCTTTTTAAAAGCTAGGGACAAACATATTTTAGTGCACATTTTATTTTTTTTTTCAATACGTGCTCGTCTATCATTCCACACAACGTCGACAAGAAAATGAAGTAAGTCGTTGAATATTCCAGGACGGTTATTAGTCTAGAATATCTTCATTTTTCATTTTGAAACAATGTCAAGTACCGTAAGTGCACATCAAAACACTCCTATCTAAATATATTCATAATTTCTCATTGAAAATTTCATATGTATTAGTTTTACATCAATCTCCGTACTTAAAGATTCTATATACCTCTATTGTACATGAATTTAAGTCCAGATAACCTTTCTATTTGTGTGGAACAATCAATGAATGGCTTTCATCTAGACGAAACACTAGCAATAATACTGTAAGTCCTATATATTAAATCAGATTATCTTAACATTTGAAGTTGCATCCTAACATAGAAATTAGAATAGTTTTTCGTCATATTCCTAGAAAATAATCTATCAATATAAACATCAACGAAATGTTTTATGTTTCACAGATTGACTTTATTAGTGGGTATCATTTCACAAATCCACTATGTACAACTAAAATAGTAATGTTCTACAATAATTGCTTTTTAATGACCAGGGTAGCGTTTTACTAACAATTCTTAAGTTTTGCATAAGATTTTCCTAAGTTTAAGCTTAAGAAATTAGTTACGGAAATCTTAAGTGCGTTCCACAAAAAATGCGTAGGTATTTTTTACGGCTATGCGTAAATAGTCGGCAACTCTTCAATATGGAGATTTGTGTATAGCTCGTCAAAAGGAATATCTGTCAGGATTGTTGTCGTCTGCAGATGTCAAATGTCAATTATGGAGGAGACCAAGCGAGCAAGGAAAGCAAATTGGTCTGAGCCTTAAGTCAACAAGCTACGGGATTCCTACCTGGAATTCTGTAGCATCGTTGACGGACGGCTCGGAATCGCCTTGACAAACGCTGATAAGGAAAAAAACGGTTTTACGAAAAAAAATATTGCGTATGTTAAAACTTAGGCGTAAGTAGGTTAGTAAAACACTACCCTGACACATTATCAATAGTATACCTTATCTACGTATAACAAATAAATCATGGCATTGAGTACAATATTCCAGCAGTAGAATTCCTTCAAAGTTTATGGAACTACTTATATACAACCAGTATAAACTAGGACTGATACGTGCTGACAGTTATTGACACATCAGCACAACAATATGACTTAGGGTCTCGTATACACCTCCATGTAAACAACTGTCCTCGGATTTCTGCGGTGTTACTCTCTCTAGTTAAGCTTATTTTACCAAACATCTTTCGGACGTAGGTGCACGTCATTTTTTTAAGACTGGGATTCAGAATGCTTAGAAAAATGGTGAGGTCAGAGGTTGGAGAATGTATCTTCTTGCCAGGTCAGAGGTTGGAGAATGTATCTTCTTGCCAGGTCAGAGGTTGGAGAATGTATCTTCTTGCCAGTAGAACTGATGAAGAGATATTTAGAGTCCTCACGACACACGTGTACTCGTGATCTTACGTAGTTCACATAATCTCTTAACATGTCCCATAGGATTTCAGGCATGCAGATATGGGATTTACTATTCCCATCTAAGAAAGACAGTTTATAAGATTTGGAACCGTCTGGATGTGTCACGGTATTCTGGTCGGCTCGAGTGAAATCATGTAGCAGTATGTTCTGAATCGCCCTGGGGAGGTTTCCTCTTAACATATTATAAAACATAAACACACTGTTAACGGTACGTCTATCGGTCCCGTTCAGTTCTTTACCGTTTTTGGCTCTGTCTACTATGGCTCTCGCCTTTGGAAATGCCGATTTTTCGAAGACATCTTGTGCGCGCTTTAACTCGGCTCTAAACTCGTCCAAGGAAACGCCCGGGAGCGGCTGCTCTTTTTGAATGGTTATGTCCTTAAACGCAGTTTTGTACATCGATTTGAGCTTCTCATCCATGTTGATTAATGATTGGAGCAAGTCGGGATTTCTTTTTGACTCTAGACTTACTCTTGCAGCCATGTTTAAATATTGCATTATTTTCAAATTTGAGGCAATGGTACTTGCCTCTAGGCACATCTCTTGCCGCATAATACCGACAAGTTCCATGAGCTTTTTCATGTCAAAATGACACCAACTAAACTGACTTATGTCATTTTCGGGGGCCATAAACTTCATAATTCTTGCCGCAATGATGTAGGTTTTCTTGCGGGAATGGCTAACATTTGCGTAATGCTTGAGGTATTCATTTTCATCAACTAAGAAGTCTATCTCACTTGGATCTATGTACATGTTGTACTTTTTATAACACGCCGCCACGTGTTCCCGTTTACGGGCGTAAGTGCCATCAAGCGATACGGATGGATTAGGGACATTCTCTCGTCGGTGTGTCGCCACAGGCCTCTTGGCGGGAGTGGATGGTTCACTGTCGTCCGAAGACGTGCTCTTCTCGCGGACAGCTCTTTGAACTCTACGAGATGACCTAGGCTTTTTTGTGGGTGGGGAGTTACAGCTGTTGTCTTCATCTGATGATTCTGTTGGAGGACGTATAATCCTTCGTAGCCTCACTTTGGGGAACTCAGGAGAACTGACTGGAGATGTAGGTGGAGATCTAACCGAACTGGCAACACTTGACTGGACATGAGATGTAACTGTAGCAGTTCTTACAGGAAACTTAATTGGGGAGCCAATATTATAGGAACCTGGCCTTGGAGGTTGCTTTTTGGTTACAGGTTCAAACCTGGTGACTGAGCATTCCTCATGTGAACGTGGCGGCAATTTGCTACAACCAGGTAGGGCTAGCACTGGTCTAGGAGTAGTGGCTGGGGCTAATACACTTGTTGATGATGCTGGTAGCGGCAAGTTGCTACAACTAGGCCAGGCTAGCACTGGTCTTGGAGTAGTGGCTGGAGCTAATGTACTTGCTGACGGTGCTGGTAGCGGCAAGTTGCTATTAACAGGTAGGGCTTGCACTTGTCTAGGAGTAGTGGCTGGAGCTAATGTACTTGTTGGTGCTGGTAGCGGCAACATTTCTGTGGCTTCTTCGTTACACCGTACTTCTACCTCTGGCTGTGATGGAGCCTGTTTGGCTTGTCTATTGTAGTCAGTCGTAGGGATAATGATCCTATGTTTCAGGGGCCGAGGTGCCACATGCTCAAACCCAGGTGGAGGGCTTCTGACAACTTGGGACTTAGCCTGCTGCAGTCTTTTCTCAAGTTCTTCGTAACTAACTCTGGGACCTAACTGAGAGTTCTTATGAAACTGAACCACTGGGATATGTGCAACTGTATTAACATACATCAAAACTTCAAGCCCAAGGACCAGACCGAACTTCCCTATGACCTGATTATAATCCAAAATTGCATTTCCCAATAACTGTTTGCGCTGTTTTTCTCTTGTCTCATCTGCTGGAAACGAGGCCAGCTTGTCTTTATGCATAAACTGCATATGTCTGCTTATCTTCGTCACCAACTTGGCACAGTACATGCACCTGAGCATATATTTCCTGAAATGAGGAAAAGGGGTATTTATAATACAAGAAACAGAGTGTATATTACAATGACATCAGACAGTAGTATAATGCAAAAGACTAAGCGCTAGGGCTAAGCCCTGCAGTAAATAGATGCCTACCAGCTGCCTTAGGCTTTACCCTGGTTGTGTTCTCTATATTTCAGGAGGCGGATAAGAATGTGATTTTGATAGCTCCCCTAAGGCAAGGTCAGACGCACCTTTTAAGGCATTTCAATTTCTAAAATCTGACAAGAAATATGTTCAGAGTGATAGAAACATAGACTGAACTTCATCAAATTTTGCCCATAGGTAGCCCATGAAGTTTTTTTATTGCAGATTTTACAGCAATAAGACATTATATATTAAAGAGCATACACGTTTACAGATTATTTGGACGAGTAAAATGAAAAAAGAATAAAAAGAGCCATCCTTGCGTTCAGTTACAGCGAACTGCCGAGGAGTTCCGAATGTATCGTTATGAAACGTTCTGTAACGTTTTGTGTAATTGAACACGCAACATATCTTCGATTAAGATACTTGTCTCTGATAGATAGGGTAGAGCAGAAAACCGACCATCCCCCGCCATATGTTTAGGGCATCTTTGACACAATACACACATAGATAATATAAGGTTAGTGTCAATCTATATCCGGCAAATTGGAGAAATGTCTATTCGGCGGCGAGGCTCAGCCGAATAATCCTTGTAATAGGCATTTATGTCTTACACCGATGCCTATGTGGATGTCCGATGTTGATAAAATACTAAATATATATGTGTGTGTGTGTGTGTTCAATTACGCATAACGTTACAGAACGTTACATAACGATACATTCGGAACTCCTCGGCCATTCGCTGCATATAACCGAATCTATAACACAAATATGAGATCGTTAAGGCAATGGGTGATGTTTCAAAATTTACGGACTAAAAACGAAACATCACTCAATGCCTAAACGATCATATATGTGTTTATTTAAACACCGGTAGTTTCAAAATAGCGTCTAAATATGTCCGAGATTATTCGCAGCGAATGGACGAGGAGTTCCGAATGTATCGTTACGGAACATTTTGTAACATTCGCGGTAACTGAACGCAGGGCAGGGCTGAGTGGCCTTTTCTCACCATAATATTCATGACGAAACATGTTATGATACGTAACTTGTTTTAGTTTTAGTTTATTATATCTATACATACATGAATTAATCTTGGTATATGTCATCAAACATACATTGCCTATCTTACATCCTGTTTAATACTTGTTTATATACATCTGTTCCTTTTTTCTCTGTTTACATGTACTCAGTAAGTGTTTTGTCATACATAGTATATTAATTGTGCATGCTTTTCTTTTATATTTAATATTGTATATATGTTATTTGTAAAAAATACTGCCAAAGTTTTTCTTGGCGATGAACACATTGTTTATGCCAATAAAATATTTTGACTTGACTTTGACTTGACTTGTTTACATCGTCTACGTCACGCAATTTGAACTGAGCCGCCTAATTGCAGACTGCAAATAATACCGCTGTCAAATAAGCATGCAAACTTTGGTAAAAACAAAGAAATAACGAAATCAAAATGTTATTAATGTATGTATGTATGTATTAATAGTGTTTCGTCTAGATGATAGCTACGCATTGATTGGTCGACACCTCGACATGACCTTCCACTGAGACAGTAGAGATCCTGTGCGACAACGCTCTACAGTACAGGATATCTGTTTAGGGAGATTGAACAAAGCCTTACTTACAATATCTATACTATTTTTTATTGAATTATCATAATATCATATAAAGATATAAAAGACAAATGGATTTCAGATACTATTGAACAATAAACAATAAAAAAAGGGTAAATCAAATCGAATGGGTTTTAAGATCTATAAAAGAACAATATAACTTTTACATCAGATTAATATTTTTCAATTGAATCATAAAGGTTAAAGTTTTTTTTGCTTTTGTGGGGTTTAACGCCGTATCAAAACAATATGTTAGTCATCAAACGGCTGCCAGCCAATGTACTCACTGTTTACCAACTACTACCAAGTACTAAGCGCATACTTTCATCAGTGGATGACAATTGCCTTACATATATATTTAAGAATCATTGGTAGGAGCCAAGCCAAGTCAGTAGCCAAGCAAGGAGAAAAGATAAGCAATGATTTGGAAGTTGCCATTCAGAACGGATTCAAGCTAGCACTTGGACGCCAAAGACACTTGAAACTTTGATCAAACTTTGATAAACTACCTACAAAAATTTCATTATGTTTCCTCCTTTATAGACAATTATATAACCCTGTATACAGAAAACTTCGATTTTTCATTGTACATTGTAATTAAGACTTTAGTATACAGACAGTACGTATTAGTGATATATTGAACAGGAATTATGAAAAACAGCGTAGAATAAGAAATGAATATCGCTAAATAGCTATACTCCAAGACAAGCATTATAAATGATAAATGGTGTGCATTAGTTTTTACTTTGGTCAGTTTACTACTGATCACATGACATATTCGGTTATCCAATGATACGCCACAAAATATATGTTTGTAACAGAACAGAACAGAACAGAACAGAACAGATACTTCATTAAAGGGCTTGAGCAATACTTATCACCCAAATAAATACAATATACATACATATACAATTACACGCGACATGTAAACATATTTTTAACATAAACATACAAAAAGAGGGAAATACATACAGATAAATAAACAGTTTATTTATATCCAGTAAAAGAATTTAAGGTTAATAAGTCAAACGCTTTCATGAGATGACCTTGTCATAAATTGGGTGATGAGTATTGCTTAAGCCCTTTAATAAAGTATCTGTTCTATTCTGTTCTGTTCTGTTCTGTTCGATAACATTGTTGTCATATTTCTTGTATTTGATTTTATGAATTTACTGAAGTAATGTTAACTTAAGAAACTATAATATTGTGTTATTCTAATTTTGAATATTAGTTAATAACAAATATGGACGAAAAACATCGATTTATGTCTTTACATCCAAGTCTCGCTCTATACAAAAGAAGGACGCGAAACCTTTCGCATGTTGGAGAGCTGATCTTTACATTTCAACTACATTTAACTGTAGTTAAATTTACAAACTTCTAACCCTTTGATCGCCTGTAAGACCGACCAGAGACGCTGTTTTACAAATTTAATGACATGTGACTAAGTTTAATGAAAAATTACCGGTGACTAAGGGCCGATTGCATTATTCTAGTCTAAAGATAATCTCGAGTTTAAACCCTCGCGGACCATTGCATAAATGTAGTTGAACAAGTCGCAGGATAAGCAAAAGAACTGGATGGATCGCATAAATACAGTTTAGACAAAAACTTTAGTTAATATTTAGTCTAATACACCAAAATGTATCAAGTTTGTAAGTTGCAAAAAAGGCTACTCGCATATTTGTAATATGTTTGTTGATGGTAAATATGTTTTATGTCATTGTCACGTGAAGCTATATTTAATAAAATGTATTCGTATGTTCACACAGGTCTATTGATCTATTGATTCAAAATTTAAATATTCTTCTTTTTTCATATTTGCAATGGATGATGAATTTCAATATAATGTGCAAAGTTCTATCGCTCAACAAAGATTAATCACAGCAGTTGCTTCTAAACAAAATTAGAACTAACACTGAAGGTACAAGTCTACTGTCAAAGCTGATATGTTATAACCACGCAGTGTTTTTTCGATGCAGTTTTTCCTTACAACTCATACTTAAATTTTATCTTACTTTCTATAAATGAAATTTCTATTTAAATTCAGATAGTTTGCTGGGAATACTCCAATCTAAGATATCTGTACCCTATACTGATCCCACGTTTTTAAGTTTCTTCACCAACACTTACAAAATGGCTGCCACAGGTTTGAAATGGGTGTTTTAACTTTAGTGAATTTCAAAAGTTGTTGCAAAATTGACCGTTTTTCACGCGCCTCCCCATCAAAAGATGTCTGAGGGGTTTCGAAGGTGGATGTGCGCCCATTTATTGCAGGGTTTGAAGTGGGCGCAGCGCCCCTCATCGCCAGAAAAAAATCGCAGAAAAATGCGCCAAAATGCTGATAAGCAAAAATGTTTTCAGTATTTGAAAATACCTTGCACTTCAGACCTCAATTTTGGAAAAAAACACTGTTTGAAAAGCAAAGCTGGGGTTAGAAAAAAATAAAATGCATTTTTGCCCCGCCCCAGCGTAGCAAATGTAATTGGGATCAGGGCTCAATTTGATTTGTCTAAGAGACAGTCATCGAGGGAATTACTTGACAATCTGTTTGTTGATTAGTAACGAAATTAGAGCATCGTGAAATAGCACTAGCGCATAATGGTGAAAAAAATGGATCTGTTTTACACATGTCGCAACCAGTAAAAGGTTAATATTAGGGCCGGTAAAATATTCGAATATTCGGATCGTCACTATACATATAAATGTAAAACGACAAGTAATAGCATTTCCAAAAATGCTTGAAATCGACGTTTAGCCGTGTATTATAACATTTCCTTCCAAGTAATATACGTCAACGCTATTAGCCGTGCCAAGTCTATTTAGAGAATATCGGGATTTGCGTGACCCGCTAACGATATGTAAAACATTTAGACCTTTTTGATTCATTGTACGGAACCTTCCGGGCTGGTAAAAATACATCGAATGAACAGGTGTTGTCCAGGTCTTGTTCGGATTATGCACGTAAAACAGCATTATGGTAGAATTGTTCCTGTCTATTTGGCATATAGGAACTTCATTCATTTTTTTAGCAAACCAAAATATTCCGGCGAACGATTACCGATATGAATCAGTGGGGCGTTCCCAATGGTTAACGTTAAGCGAACAGCGATATTTATGAGGGGTGTGACTTAAACCTGTCTCAGCGGATACTGATTACGCCTCTCAGCTGATTGGATACAGATAATCTTCTCCCGTAAAAATAGATTCGCCCATTAATAGGGAAGATAAGTTTGCATTTTTTTTCAACAAATGGGAGTTTTAAAAAGAAAACAAACATGTTACAGTTAGTTTTGCATTTTCTGGGTCTTAAATGCAGCTTTCTTGAAACTGGTACTCATTCCTATTCTGATAATTGTATTTTCTGGTAATACCTGACAAAAGATGGCGTCCAGACTAGTCAATTCACGCACCCCTAAATTGACAATTTGCCGTCCATTTTTCTATCATGTGACCTCAAATACATCGTTTTGATTGGCTTAAGGCAACCGGTGTCGACTACAAAATGCTCAAATCTTGATAATTGTATATATCGACGTACAGGTACGTCGATAATTATGAATTTTCGCAAAAATAAGATTTTCCAAATTTTGCCGCACTTAGTTGCAATTAAAATCATAGTTTAAGAAGCCTGTTAAGAGTTTGCATGTTTTTAACAAATGTTAAATGTCCAAAGCTAGGTTAAAAATCAAACTCCTCACAGCGGTTACGTCACGCGTTGCTACTTTAACTACTGCCTTCATATGAATCACGTGACGCTAGTAATAAATACGTAATACCATATGACTAATGTTTAAATTACGAGCAATAACGGTAATTATAAGATACGTTAGGCGACGTAATGTAGAGAAAAATAACATTGAATAAATAAAAAATGTGGTTTATTTATAAGTACTGCCAAAGAACTAAAACAGTTTCATTTATGAATAAATTACAGCGGGAAGTATGCAAGGGCGGGAATGAGCTGCGTTGGCCAAACAATACTGAATAGGGTCCTTGGTTCACCTCACGCTACTTATATGATGCTTTTGGGGAGAAATTTATAGTATTTATGATAAATAATATGTACATAATACTGATAAAATAGCTTTTTCACATAAAATTACTAAAATTAATACAATAATCTATTTAATATTTACTTTGCGCAACATTTAATAATCATTTTGCTATTCATGCAATTTTACACTCTTTAGGTCACCGGTGTCAGGGTAAAATTAATCTTCTTTTACAAATCATTTTTTCTGACTGTTTATTTATTCCTTTTATGTACTTTGAACATCATATTTTACTGAAAGAAATTTATTGGTTATTGGTTGGATAAAGGGAGATAACTGCTGCGGGGAGTTTGGTTAAAAATCATGAAATATCATGAAGGAATAGTTCTTACAGTATACATATACAAAAAGATTTCCGTATAAACACACGTCAATTAATTTATAACCTTAATGAACTATCTAAACCTGGGATTTATATGGCACCTTTCTTCATATTTGCACATTAAACTTTATTTTAATACTTTGATCGTTCATCAAGATAACAAATAAAAGAGTTCACACTTCTGCATTATATGTATTTTTGACCGTGGAAACATCGGACATCTATGGAAGGAGAAATAAACGAAAAGAAAAATGACCCGGGTGTGAGAAAACCTTAAAACAGACCAAGAAGACAAAGTAATAAAATATAAAATAATACACCATCAGAAGGAATAGTAAATTTTCTAAAAGATGTGCTATGGACAAAATTGATTAAATTAATCAGTTTTCGTAAAAACACGAATGATTCAGACGTTTTAAAGATTTTTTCCTATTTTTGTTCTTTGTCCACGGTAACACATAATTCTTCAATCGCAAAACAGACTAAAATGCCATAATTTTTTTTTTTGTAAAAACATTCATATTATTTGGGATAAAAATATCTACAAAATGTACTATGGTCAAATTTGATATTTTTATTACTTTTTCCAAAAAGCGCCTTAAACTAGATCGGTCCTTCATAATCTTATAGTAAAAAGTGTACAACGATTTAAACCATTGATGGTCAAGAAAGTTCGGTATGAATATTTTGACCTTGTAATACTTTGACCTTGTAATACTTTGACCGTGTAATACTTTGACCAAGTAATACTTTGACCGTGTAATTCCGTCGTAGTCGGCGCTTCATTGTTTTCCAACACAATTGATGATTGTCGTTACCAGACTCGATTTAAAAGAAATGACTACTTAAAATTGTACTAAACTTTCTGTGAAATTTAGGATATTGTACTTCTATATAAACCGAAGTGGGCTATTATTCAAATAAAAACAATCCAAACACGAAAATCGCAATATGAGGCACTGATATACTGTTTATATATGTTTGTAAATGTTGATTGTATCATATACATATCCTCCAGGTTACATTTACATGCATGTATTCTTATATATTTTCCAAATAATGATATAACTGTTTATATATGTTTGTAAATGTTGATTGCACCATATACATGTCCTCTATGTTACATTTACATGCATGTATTCTTATATATTTTCCAAATAATGATATAACTGTTTATATATGTTTGTAAATGTTGATTGTATCATATACATATCCTCCAGGTTACATTTGCATGCATGTATTCTGATATATGTTCCTATTTTTTCCAAATAGTGATACATGTATAACTGATTATGTATGTTTGTAAATGTATATTGCCTTATACATGTATACATGTCTGCTAGGTTAATTATCATGTATATATTCTTATATGTTTTCCTATTTGTTCCAAATATTGATATAACTGTTTATATAAATTATGTTTGTAAATGTTTATTGCCTTATTTAGGGATCCATTCCCGTGACAATGTAGATTATATTTATAATCAAAACTATGTACTATGTACACGTTTCTTGAATAAATTAATGTTCTGTTCTGTTCTGTTCTGATATACTTGGAATCTGTTTTAGCAATATAAAATCGAACATTCGAATATCAAAAATTGTATCCGTTCCCAGTCCTAGTTAATATTGCAGAAGATGGACACGTGATATTGCATAAAATGGGTTAGGTCTGAATCCACCGATACCCACATACTATAGAATCAGATTGCCAGGTCCCATGGACAAAAAGTCCCATATCATTTTTGACAGGGGTGTACAAAAGGTCCCATATAGTCTTGCCATCCTAGACAAAAGGTCCCATTTCAGTTTGACAGAGGTGGGGTATTTACTTGAATTTCAATAAAAAAAGTAACGATGACTTGTACTGTAAAATTTTGATATCTAACTGATAGTTTTGATATCTAACTGACAGTTTTGATATCTAACTGACAGTTTTGATATCTAACTAAATATTGTCAACGTCAAGATAAATGAGTTTTAACGGACCCTTTAACTGAAGATCCCGTTTAAGAGCTTTCTGTATGTGCAAGTATACTTATCTAAACATCACACGATTCATTTATTTATTTACAATTCTATCCATCAAATGAGATTTTAATGCAGAAAATATAATTAAATACATGCCATATATAAAGTTACAAAATCTATGTATAGTACCTTATATTTCCTCTTGCTTTTTTCAAGACAACTATATAAAGGACATCAATCACTGCAGATAATTTAAACAAGTAAAATAGTCTACATTATTATACCTAGAGGTTATCAAGATTCTAGAGACCTGATAGCCTCTGAATACGAGAATGAAGTTTATTGAGACATGTCTTAGATGAAACATCTCTAACAGCAGTAATGTCCGAAAATCCGCCCTTAGATCTGGAGGTTTTGATAAAACGGTCTATCTTTAAATTAGGTATATGTAAGCGTTTCAGTGATTATGTAAAAAAACTTTTTAGGTTTTAGGCAAGATGGCCTAAGTCGCTGCTTATTCCCTGCCCAAGGGTGTGCGCTCAGTCAAAAGACCAAAAAGTGAAAAAAGATAAACAATTTACAATAATGTACATGTATAAACCATTTCAGAGTAAAACGATATTGAATTAAAGTGTATAGGTAAATTAAGTAAATAAAACAGAAATTTTGAAATCTTTTTTGAAACGTTCAGAACTGGCTCAAGTTTCCGCCTAGTCCGTACCGTGGGGAGGGCGTGTAGTCACACCCCAGTAGGTAAACTGAACTCTACATTAAGAATAATCTGATGTTCTGTGCCTAGTTCGTGCCTTACGGTGCGTGACGTCCGAGTTCAGCCTTAAGAAAATATATTGTTGTGATTATGACAGCCCCCTACAGAACAGAGTCATGCTAAAGTTTATACACTATGATGACCAAATTATTCGACAAAAAATAAGCTTCAAGAAAAGTAAATGGATCAAAATTAAGCATACCAATGATGCAAGCGCCTGTACACTTAGTTCTTTATGTATTGATTATTTCTCTAAAAATTATTGAGTTACAGATCGAACATATCAATAATAAAATAATAATAAAATATCAACCCAGAGAAACAGTAATAGAAGTAAAGGACTTTACTCAGCTATAAAACAGAAGTCTCTGTCCATGCAGCCTTTATCCTAAGTTGCGCGCACAGTCAATAGCACAGTAAGCAAATTAAACACAATACATGTAATTTTGTTGGCGTCGTTAGGAACAAACTCAAGCTAAAATTTTGCATGAATAAGACTAGGACGAGAAATAAGCTCGCGTAATGAATCAAAAATCCTAAAGATTGTGTAAACTTCATAGAATACTTAAACGAAATGCAAGTAAGATTTTACAAAGTAAGTCAAAACATCAGAATATTGCTCATAAATATGATAGAATCAATACTTTGAAAAACACCCCAGTAAAAAAACTAAGTACTATGGGCGAGGGTTCGAGTCTTATCCAAAACTATACCGTTGTTTCCTTAAGCAAGACACTTTATCCACTAGCTCATTACTGGGTGACCCGAAGCGGACTTAAATGTGATTAAGATATATAACCTTGTTTCACAATCGAGCTATAATAAATTTGAGTAAACTAAAGAGAATGAAGTCAACAATTAAAACAAGCAAAAGTCGCTTTGTAACTCGTGTTCTAGAGTGCTCGCACGGACATATGAACAAATATTTCAGTGAAAAGTATTAAGTGAGAACAAATAAAGTCACAACCTAGCCATTGTCGTAGATTGTGATTGTGCGCTCAGTCAATAACCAACAAGAGAAAACAGTATTACATTGATTTTGATAGCGTCATTCAGAACAAAATTTGGACACCAAGATAACTGTAGTCCGACGATACAAAAACAAAATTCATCAAATTTGACACACATTTAGTTAAAGAGCACTAATACAGTCATGGAAACATGGATGGGGTCATTTAAGTAAATATCAAAGAATATTACTCAAATATACATGTAATAAATATATCAAAGCCAAAAATTCTCTACTGTGCACTCATTAATCGATTATTTTATCAAATTGACACATTATAAAGCGTTTACATATCATAATAAAAATCCGTACTGCGCAATTCACACCACGTCAGTAGACATGTAAGAGAAATAGACAGTAAGTTTGATATCACCATTTAGAACAGTGCCAGGTTGAAATTTGTCTCACTTTTTCTTCTCTCTGTTTTGTCTTCTTATTCATTCAATTAAGATTTCTTATACAACAAGTGAAAACTATCTATTTATATATTTAACATTTAAATCCTAAAATAACATTATCCCATAGTGCTTTTATGTTTTCAAATGTATGTATGTATGTATTTGTCTATCTATTTATTTATTTACATTTAAAAACAATGCTGTAATACTTTGACCATGGAAAGGATGTGTATAGGCAGTATATGCCTGTTATCTAATCCAATTTATGCAATTAATATGTATTAAACCACAAAGTTTGGACAACGAAGATCCGACAAAAAACTGCTTACAATAATAGAAATTAGATCAAAATAAGGCAAATCTTATTAAATATATCATAGAATATAACTCATCTGGAGCTCACAGTATATGCCTTGTACTCTTAGAGTATAATGTAACTCAAGTTACAAACATACGGAACTCCTCGGTCATTTACTAGGAAACGACAAGAACATGATTATTTTGACGCCATTTTGGATCTACCATAATATCATATTCCTAAACAAAATACTTCAAACGATCTTTATTACGAAGTTAATGATACACGGTCGTTTAGGCGGTGATTAAATGTTTCGTTTTAGTCCACGAAGTTAAAAAGCAACGATGAAACTATATCCTCCGAACAATATGTAATCATATAATACTTGTATAATATTGTTTCAGAAAATGCATTTAGGTTTTTACAATAATTAACAATAACTAATTTGCATAACAGTAACATGGTTTGCCTGCATGTGCTCTTCTGCGAGTATGCAGTAAAACTCAAGTACTATTGGCGGACCCCTATGAATCCTTCCGAGATATTCAATCAATGAATGAAGGTGTTTCGAAGAACATTACAGATTGTTTATATCAATACATAAAATAAAAAAAGAAACATTCCATGCGGAAAAAGAAACAAGGTATATATTAGATTCAAGGAACTGAACTTGATGAGTGCGGCCCAAACTCGCTGTCTTGTTCGTGTGCGCCAGTCATTTGTCAAGCAAACAGAAAAACATTTCAGTAATTTTGATATCAACAGATTTATAGCTAGCACTAAGTCACCAAACTTGTTAAGTTCCGGTGAGATAAAAGCTTACAATAATAGAAACATGGATGTTATTTGGAAACAAAAAACATAGTAAATTTGATAGAGTAACGCTTAACTTTAGTTCATGGTGTGAGTACTATATAGCACATAAGTTATTTAGTAATTTAGACTAGAAAATAGCATGCCGATACATGGACCTCTGTCTTAGATATATTGAGAATTTTCTCAGATAAAGCGGCCATGTCCGAACAAAGGAAGACCCTGTCTCTGTGTTATGGATGGTAGTGACTCAATAAAACATACTGATATATTATATCTATAGATTGACTATCAGACATATTTCTCAACATTTCAGTGAACAAATTACAGGTGAGCACAAGCAAAGTAGCTGCCTAATCCATGACTGTGAACCAAGTCAAAAGACCAGCAAGCGGAAGAAATGTACAATCATTTTGTTAGCGCCATTCAGAACTGATTCAAGCTAACAATTGGGCACCAAAAATACTTAAATCAGACGTGATATAAACTAACAATACAAGAAACATGGATCAAAATTTGAATAAAGTCATTGTGTATCGCTCGGCCTTTATAGACAATATGTAAATGAGCCATTGTGCACTTAAAATTTTAATTAATTCAGTGAAATATGATTATTAGGTACATATTGTACAAATCAATAATTTGATTAACTACTTGGATACATTGAAGATAGATTTCATCAAAATCAGGCAAAACTTCATTGAAATTATGACAGGAATAGATACATGGTTTTTACTCGATGCAAATAATAAACACATTTTACATAAGACTGACATATAATTTTATCAATGTTTCAGTAAAAGTGTTGGGTGAGAACATTCTAGAGACGCTGCTAACTCCGTGCCTATGAGTGCGAAAACAATCAATTGCTAAGAAAGTAAAAAAGTGAAAAGGATAATACAGCAATTTTATATACACCATACAGAACAGGTTAAAGTTTCGATGCTACTACTAATGACTATGATACGACAAGAAATAAGCCAGAACTAATTAAAACATGGATCTAATTAGACATTAAGAACTTTCATTGAATTATCATCACAATAGATAAATTGTACATACATTATGAACCATTTAAGTGAAAGAATACCTTAGAATTAGAAGCAAGGAACTGAACTCTACGATAAGAAAAACTTCTTAGTCGCTGCCTAGTTCCTGTCCCTGAGCGTGCGCACAACAAACGAAAAATATAATTACATTATTAAGAACGGAGTCAGATCAAAATTAAACAAAACTTGGATGATTTAATGGAGTAATGGTTATCAATAACCTATGATGTAAGCCCTGTGTATAATCTGTACTTTGAATAATACTTCAAATATTCAACACACTTTTAGTGGTAAAAGGTGGCATTCCTACCCACTTTGTAACATGTTACATTGTATGTTTTTGTATATGTTGTAACGACAAACTTGTATCAAAATATACAAAACTTAAATTTTATTGTGAATCTCATCTATATAACTCATGAGATGATGAGGCCCTGTGCTTTGATTATGATTTAAAGAAAATAGTCGCATTGTACATATCGTAAAAAAATCAGTAAAAAACCCCAAAATATCAGAAGCAAGATACTTAAAGACAAAAGAGTGATCGCCCAGCCAGCGGCCAAGCAAGCGGAACATACATGTTGTATTACAGTGATTTGAATAGCGTCATTTAGAAAAAAATGTTCGAACCAAGGACCTTGACCTTGAATTGATCACACTCTTTTTCATAGAACTTATAGGACATATATTTTATTTATGATTTGTACATAGTAGATCATGAATATATAATTTAGAGCACTATTAGAATCATAAAACCATGGATCGAAACATTATAATATGGGTCAGGACAACTCAACCCGGAGACAAGTCAACCCGAGACAACTCAATCCGTATTGTATTATAAGTTTTACATGTAGATCATAAAAAATTGTCAGACAATTAAATTTGAAATTTAGATAAAAATATATTTAGTGTAAAATTAATGACTAAGTGTTGTTGTTTTTTTCAAAATGAGAACATCACGAAACTGAATGTTTTCCCTAACTTGGATAACCAATTTTAACATAAATTTTGTTTATTTAGATGAAAATATGAGACAAACCGTTCAATCAAGAATTATTTTCAATTATACATTTTTCCCTGTAGTTCGTTCGACAATTAATGCAACCTTAATTTTTTAATTGTGTTTTATTCGATTGAATTGAATTCGGCACACTTCAATCAAGAAATTCATTTTGACGGTTTGCCAGACAAGTTAATAAATTAATTGCACTAACATTTACAAATAATCAATTTATAATGCTAAATCTATCTTAACATAACATAATATAACAGTTAAATAAATATTTAAAATATGTATGCTGACAATAATAGAAATAAGGATCAAAATTAGATGTGGTCTAAGATGTTAGCCCTGTACATCCAGTACTTTGATTATTTCATTGAAATTTTAGCTTTAGTTACAGATTGTACATAAAAATCAGTACCTTCCCCTACCTAAAGTGAAATTTATTAAATGTAGTAAAAACACCAATTTCAAGTCTGTGGCGGCAATTATGTACGGGGGGGGTCCTGATATCAAAAATAATAATAAATTCTTTTTAAAACATTTATAAAATTTAAGAAGAAATAAAGGATGCAACTTGCTGGTAGCCTGCCAATACAAAATGTTGAAAGATTACTCTCCCTTTTCATTTTTATAAGTATGTAGCGTTTAATAATCGCCCATGATTAAGCCCCGGCGTTCAGTACCTAGATTAACTGTTAGAAATTTTGAGACAAGTATACACATAAACAATCTTAGACAATGACTCAGTAAAAAATAAGTACTCCGCCCCTGTGATTACGTCATGTCCCTAGGTTTGAGCTAAAACCCGTATACGGACCGGCCAGGATGCTCGGCCACTTACAGCAAAGTGATATACTAAGATATTATATTGAATTTCATAGAGCCTTTTAGAAGACCGTCATGAGTACATTTTTAGGTAATATTTTAAGATCTCTAACAGAAATAAGATCACAATGTAAGAAACATGTATCATTAAATATAATAAAGTAAAGTATGGATTGACTCTGGGTGCGCGGCCGCTTATAACATAATGATTTCCTACATAACATTACAAGACATTACATTGAATATTATAGCGCTCTCGTGTCATAGGTATATTTTTTTTAATATAAGATCACTAGCAGAATTAAGCTCTCGATGAAAAAAAATGTATCAAAGGTACGGTGAAAATACGGAACGGGCCGGTGTCCGCCCGTTTTATACCAAGTGAGTACTAAGATATCATAATGTATTTTATAGCGCCCTTTAGGAGACCGTCTGAGGAACATTTATAGTATTTGATCTATAGCAGAAAATAAACTCACAAATGAATGAAAAATAAAGTTTGATAAAAATAGTACAATAACATTGACTATTGCTTACTTATGGCTCTTTAACCTAAGCCATTGGCACTCAGTGCTTTGATTTACAGTTTGAAATTTGCAAACAGAACACATTTATAATATAAGACAAGAATTCAGTGGAAATAATTAAGTATTCAGTCCTGGTAATGACGTCATGCCCCTAAGTTCGAGCTAAAACCCGCAAACGGACTGGCCAATGACGCGATGCCGCTTATAGGAAGGTGATTTACAAAAATATTATATTCAATTTTTTGGCACCGTTTAGAAGTCAATGAGAGGTACATTTTAAGTTAAAAATATAAGATCTTAGCTGAGATGTACAACAAGAGGAAAAGACAAACACCGATTTAATAATACAATGGTATCTGGAGCAAGCAAGATATGTACATTTGTCAAAAATATATAACGACGTAAAAAAGTTGATGTTTCTAATGAGGTCACGATTACAATCAATACAACTAAGTTTCGAGTAGTAAATAGTACAGACAGTTCTTAAAAAAAAACAGCAGTCAGTTCATATGTGACATTATTGTAATATCACTTCTGTTCTGTTTTACAAGTGATGGAAACATTTCAACAGGAAGAGAGAAGGAAATCAACTACAACAACAACAAAATAAAGCAAAGATATTAGGGTCTCCCTAATTACCGTCAAGAAACGTCAAGAACCGTCAAGAACCGTCAAGAAGAGAAATTTATTAAAATAACACAATGAAATCATTATAATGTTATTATTTTTATAAAATTTGTCAAAAGCAATGTAATTTGAATGATTTAGATGTTAATTTCATGAGTAAAAATGAATTTATGACCAGCGACAAGAATTTTTTATCGACCGCCGAATACGCGAGAAAACCGTCAAGAGGATTTACATACTATATTAGATAAGTCATTATTGCTTATAAGATAATTCTTCTAAAGTTACTTTGTAAAAGGTTATGATATCGAAAATTATACTTTATTCATACTAAATAAACTTTAATCATTGTAAATACATAATGATAGAGGCTATTAAGCGTTGATCGCGATTTGCCGTCAAGAAGTCATAGATTGGGAATTACCGACAAGAAACGATCGAGTGGTTAAAATGATATAATGTGTACAGTGCGTCAAGATATCATGCTTTTAATACACTTAAAACAAGAATCAGTGTGTGGAAAATGTTGAGATAATTAGTGATTTTAAGAAAATTAAACCTATTTCGACTCCTCATTGAGTCTCATCAGGTGGTGGCTAATAACTTTATAGAACAAATGCCAATTCATTGGCAGGCGCTCATCAGATTTTCTAATATTATACACATGGTCTTTTATTGATGGAATAAGTTTTTCAATTAAGTAATTGCCCACTTTGTCTTTATATTTCTCTGTTTTTTCTCGAGATTTGGAACTAAAGTCTATTGAGGTATTTTGTTCTGTAAGGCCATTTGGTCCAAAACCACGCGTAACTTTCACGACTCAAGCTCGGTACCAGTTTTAGGATTCAATCATGGCTTGCTAAAGCCGTTAGCGTGAAAACCTAGCTTTCACACATTTTAATGCTCAAAGCCTTCACAGATACCACGCGTAATTTTCACGGCTTTAATAATTGGTTTTAAAAGCTAATTAAATCATGGCTTTAAATGATTGAATTAATGAGATTAATTAACAATCACACCTTTGGAGTGCACGATTCACACAGGCGTTGTCTTCATATATTTTAATTTTGTCAAAAATGTTCAATGTTACTGTGATTGTTGTAAGGTATTAGATTTTGCACAATTTCTGTGATGAGCACTATTATGTGAAATCGTGAATGTAACATAAATTTTGTTTAAATATCTTTTTTATGAATGTAACATTGGTCAATAAATCTTACTCTGATTAAACAGGATTTTATAGTTAATGGACATTCATCACGTATGATATAAAAGGTAAGTCATGCTTGTGTTTTCTATCACTTCTCGGTTTCAGGTGTAATTTTTAAGATATAATTTGTTGAATTTAAAACAAAGATTAATGGTGTATTTTTGCCAACAGAGGTTAGGGTACGGATCTTTCTTGACGGTAATAACTTCTTTAACATTTATTGTTTAACGACTTAGAAAAAATCTTCTTGACGGTTTTACGCAATTCTCTTGTCGATTAACCACATTTATGCAATGTATATAATGATTAAATAAGGTTTTAAAATTAAACTAAACATTATAATGCATTAACTGGACTAACATTGCTTATTTCTCGGTCAACGTTCAGGTTACGATTTCTTGACGGTTTTTACATGAATCTCTTGTCGGTAATGTGGCTTCAGATTTTCCTTGTCGGTATGAGTTTTACTACTTTAAATATGATTTAGAAGTATGTATGAAGCATTTATAAATTATTTATATTGAATATACATTTTAAAATTCATTTAGTTGATTAAAATTGGGTTTTTTTTCTTGACGGTTTCACATGAATCTCTTGACGGTTTCACACGAATCTCTTGTCAGTATAACTTTTTTAAGTCACAGACATACAACAACTCATAATCAAATACCTGTTAATTGTAATATAAATTGTAAATGTATATAATGATTAAAATAAGGTTTTAAACTTAAATCTAACAGTAAAATGCATTCACTTGACTAACATTGTTTATTACTCGGTCAACGTTTGGGTTACGATTTCTTGACGGTTTTTACGCGAATCTCTTGTCGGTAACGTGGTTTCAAATTTTCCTTGTCGGTATGAGTTTTTTTAACTTTAATTATGATTTAGAAGTATGTATGAAGCATTTATAACACGATTAAACTTAAATATATATTCAAATTTTTATTTATTTGATTAAAATTTACATTTTTCTTTCTTGTCTGTTCTTGACGGTTCTTGTCGTTTCTTGACGGTAAATAGGGAGACCGAAGATATTACATTGAATTTCATAGCGCTTTTTAGAAGACAGAGGTAAAATATAAGATCTCTGTAAGCTCACAATGAAACAAACATGTAAAAATACAGTACGGACTGGACCGGGATGCACGGCCGCTAATAGCAACATGATTCACTAAGATAAATTGAATTTCATATCTCCTTTAAGTATGTAGGTTTAGATATCTGATAGAAAACAAGTTCACAATGACAGAACATTAGACAGTTACAGTACATATACAATTTCAAAAATCAAAGGTAATTCAAGAAAATGGTACTTACTTCCTTTCAGGCATGCTGATCCTCGATCCTGATCCTTTACAAAAATTAAATTTTATTACAAAATCCTCAAATTACTTCAATAAAATTTACTCAAATCTAATTAAGTCCAACTTTTTAAATAAGCACAAAACACAAAGTCCAATAAAAAAGCACAAAACACTAAGACCGATTAATTAACACTAAAAAAACAAAGTCAGATTAGCAACCATTAGACAGATAAAACAACAGCGTAAGCTAGCGAAAAATTAAACACTGAGTCAGCGATTAATTGAATCGTAAGCGAGCGATTGCATTGTTAGAAATTTGCCTAGCTTATATAGGAACTTGGGCTCGAGCACCAACAGGTGACCGGAAGCTGTCAATGAGTTGTTAATTATGTCAATTATGTCAATTAAGAGCTTCAAAGTGACAGTTTGCAATTTGATTCTTGGCATATGCCGCGCCATCACAGGTACGAACCCAGGTCGCGACAAATTAGGGGACTGTTAATTGCACTTGCGACAAATTAGGGGACTGTTAATTGCACTTGCGACAAATTAGGGGACTGTTAATTGCACTCGCGACAAATTAGGGGACCTTTAATAGCACCCGTGACGACGAGCTGCAAATTACAAATAGGCGTCAACAAACAGATTATTACCTGTCAGTGTCATTAAGTGTATTAAAATCTGACGTTTCTAGGCAGTCAAAAATGGCCGACTTTAATTTAATTTTAATGAGCATCTTTCGAAATAGAATAAAGTGAACTGAAATAATAAAATAATAATAATTATATAATAATATAGATGAGGCATGTTCAGTAGATTTTCTCCCTAAACCCGGACAAGTAGGTGTCGGTCTGGTCCGGTCTTTATACTCGACTAAGTCAATACATATAATACATATATATAGAACGAATACACTTAACATAGTAGCGTTCATGTTTCGCCGGCTTTGAGTTTATTTACCGTGCATATTGCTTTCAAATTTCACAGCACCTGGGCAGAGGTGAGAACCAGTGACCCAAAAAGGATCCAGACTAGAAAGCACTCGGCTGCCCTGCTACAGCCGGTGCGACTTTGGGCTCAAACTCATTGATATGGTCTGATTAACGAGCTCGGGTTCCGTGATTTCTTATCTCATAGACTTGAAATTTACAGGCCAGGTAGATACAAACCTACATGTCTCTGAATTTTTAGCGCAATCGGATGAATAGTTGCTGTGTAGGGGTTGTTCCACGGAGACATTCTCTTTTGTCGCATTTTCCTACTATTAATTTTTATATTAAGGTACTGAGCGTCTTTGCCACTTGGGGACACCTAGGGCCTAACATGGAGCACGTTATTTACTTTGAATAATATTCTGGTAAAAATATACACTTTAATTTTACTTACAACACTTACAAAATAGACTGAACAACATAACATATTTTTAGATAACCAACATGGGCATAAAGAATCAACTAGTACAATAGATTGTATATTTATCTTACAATCCATAGTATAAAAAGTCTATAGCTCAAGTAACAAATTAAACACAGCGTTTATCGACCATGAAAATGCCTTTGAAGAAATAAATCATTCGGGTTTTTTTTGGTTTTGTTTGCTTAATTGGAAAATGAATCTTAGATGATATACTACGAAACGTCTCAATGTGTACACTTCAAGGAGTAAAACAGGAGATGCTAGTTCTGCTACTATTCATGCTTTAAGTAAATGGTTTAGTACAAAATATAGATACAGATATATAAGGAATATCAATAAACTCAAGTTGTTATTTCACTTTGTTCGAAACCTTATTTTTATGTGGCCCTGTAAGGGTGCCGGTGTGCCGTTGTGCCCTGTTGGAATTTGACGTTTTGTTATGAAGAATAATTGTATTTTAAAGGTCTGTGAAGTTAGCTATCTATTGTCTATTCTCTATTCAAAAGTCTATTCGCACAATAGACAGCTATGTATTGAGAAATCTATTCATTCAGAAATCTATTCGCATTTACTGTATACATAGATATAGGTAAGTTCAAATATCTGTACAAATATCTGTTCACAAAAAGCCGAAAAGACAGCTATCTATTCGGAAGTCTATTCAGAAATCTATTCGAAAAAAGTCAGTATTGCAATCAAAAAGATTTAAAAGTCTTTTCGTGGAATACTTAAAGAGACAAATGTCCATTCAAAAGTCTTTTCATAAGTTTATTCGCAAATACATAGTAATGCAATCTGAATGAGCAAGGTTTCTATTCCAAGAATGCAAGCGACAAATGTCCATTCAAAAGTCTTTTCGGATCTCTATTCGCAAAATCATATATATATTTTAAGAATGTGTCTGTAGTCTATTATAAAGTTTTGAATGGAGAGCTGTCCATTCAAATGTCTATTCAAAAGTCTATTCGCAAAATCATGTATATGCATTCAGAATGAGTCAGAAGTCTTTTATAGAGTTTCGAATAGAGAGCTGTCCATTCAAAAGTCTATTCAGAAATCTATTCGCAAAATCATATAAATGCATTAAGAATGGGTCAGAAGTCTTTTATAGAGTTTCGAATAGAGAGCTGTCCATTCAAAAGTCTATTCAGAAATCTATTTGCAAAATCATATATATGCATTAAGAATGGGTCAAAGTCTACCATAAAGTTGCGAATAGACAGATGTCCATTCAAATGTCTATTCAGAAGTCTATTCGCAAAATCATGTATATGCATTCAAAATGTGTCAGAAGTCTCTTATAGAGTTTCAAATAGAGAGCTGCCCATTCAAATGTCTATTCAGAAGTCTATTCGCAAAATCATGTTTATGCATTCAGAATGAGTCAGAAGTCTTTTATAGAGTTTCGAATAGAGAGCTGTCCATTCAAAAGTCTATTCAGAAATCTATTCGCAAAATCATATATATGCATTAAGAATGGGTCAAAGTCTACCATAAAGTTGCGAATAGGCAGATGTCCATTCAAATGTCTATTCAGAAGTCTATTCGCAAAATCATGTATATGCCTTCAGAATGAGTTTGAAAAATTTATAGAAATCGAATAGAGAGCTATCCATTCAAAAGTCTATTCAGAAGTCTATTCGCAAAATCTGGTAAATGCGTTAAGAATGAGTTAGAAGTCTATAATACAGTAGCGCATACACAGCTGTCCATTCAAATGTCTATTCAGAAGTTTATTTGCAAAATCATATAAATGTATTTAGAATGTGTCAGATGTTTATTATAAAGTTGCGAATAGAGAGATGTCCATTCAAATGTCTATTTAGAAGTCTATTCCAAAAAAATTAGTAATGCAATCAAACAGATTTAAAAGTCTTTTCGTGGAATACGTAAAAAGACAAATGTCCATTCAAAAGTCTTTTCAGAAGTTTATTTGCAAATACATAGTAATGCAATCTGAATGAGCAAGGTTTCTATTCCAAGAATGCAAGCGACAAATGTCCATTCAAAAGTCTTTTCGGAGCTCTATTCGCAAAATCATATATATGCTTTAAGAATGTGTCTGTAGTCTATTATAAAGTTTTGAATAGAGAGCTGTCCATTCAAATGTCTATTCAGAAGTCTATTCGCAAAATCATGTATATGCATTCAGAATGAGTCAGAAGTCTTTTATAGAGTTTCGAATAGAGAGCTGTCCATTCAAAAGTCTATTCAGAAATCTATTCGCAAAATCATATAAATGCATTAAGAATGGGTCAGAAGTCTTTTATAGAGTTTCGAATAGAGAGCTGTCCATTCAAAAGTCTATTCAGAAATCTATTTGCAAAATCATATATATGCATTAAGAATGAGGTCTGTGAAGTTAGCTATCTATTGTCTATTCTCTATTCAAAAGTCTATTCGCACAATAGACAGCTATGTATTGAGAAATCTATTCATTCAGAAATCTATTCGCATTTACTGTATACATAGGCATAGGTAAGTTCAAAAATCTGTACAAAAATCTGTTCACAAAATGCCGAAAAGACAGCTGTCTATTCGGAAATCTATTCAGAAGTCTATTCGAAAAAAGTCACTAGTGCAATCAGACATATTTAAAAGTCTTTTCATAGAAAATATAAATAGACAAATGTCCATTTAAAAGTCTATTCCGAAGTCTATTTGAAAAAAGCCAGTAATGCAATCAAACAGATTTAAAAGTATTTTCGTGGAATACGTAAAGATGCAAATGTCCATTCAAATGTCTATTCCGAAGTCTATTCGCAAATTTATGTATATGCATTCAAAATGAGGGTGAAGTCTTTTATAGAATTTCGAATAGAGAGCTGTCCATTTAAATGTCTATTCAGAAGTCTATTCGCAAAATCTGGTAAATGCTTTCAGAATGAGTCAGAAGTCTATTATGCCGTAGCGAATACACAGCTATCCATTCAAAAGTCTGTTCAGAAGTTAATTTGCTAAATCATATATATGCAATTAGAATGCGTCTGAAGTCTTTAATTAAGTTGCGAATAGATATATGTCGATTCAAAAGTCTATTCAGAAGTCTATTTGCAATATCATGTATAAGCAAGGACGGAAGTCCATTCAGAAGTATATTCGAAAAAAGCCTGTAATGCAATCAAACAGATATCCATTCAACCGTCTTTTCAAAAGTCTATTCGAAAAATCATATATAGGCATAAAGAATGTGTCTGTAATCTATTTTAAAGTTGTAAATAGACAGATGTCCATTGAAAGATTTATTCAGAAGTCTATTTGCAAAATCTGGTGAATGTATTCAGAATGAGCCAGAAGTCTATTATAGGTTTTTGAATAGAAAGCAGTCCATTCAAAAGTCTATTCAGAAGTCTTTTCGCAAAAATCATATATATGCAATATGAATGTGTCTGCAGACTGTTATAAAGTTGCAAATAGACAGATGTCCATTCAAATGTATATTCAGAAGTCTATTCGCAAAAAAATCTGGTAAATGCGTCCATAATGATCCAGAAGTCTATTATAGATTTTCGAATAGACAGATGTCCATTCAAAAAGTCTATTCAGAAGTCTTTTCGCAAAAATCATATATATGCATTATGAATGTGTCTGTAGACTGTTATAAAGTTGCAAATAGACAGATGTCCATTCAAAAGTCTATTCAGAAGACTATTCACAAAATCTTGTAAATGCGTCAATAATGATCCAGAAGTCTATTATAGATTTTCGAATAGAGAGCTGTCCATTCAAAAGTCTTTTCAGAAGTCTTTTCGCAAAAATCATATATATGCATTATGAATGTGTCTGTAGACTGTTATAAAGTTACAAATAGACATATGTCCATTCATAAAACTATTCAGAAGTCTTTTCGCAAAAATCATATATATGCATTATGAATGTGTCTGTAGACTGTTATAAAGTTGCAAATGGACAGATGTCCATTCAAAAATCTTTTCAGAAGTCTTTTCGCAAAAATCATATATATGCATTATGAATGTGTCTGTAGACTGTTATGAAGTTGCAAATAGACAGATGTCCATTCAAAAGTCTATTCAGAAGTCTTTTCGCGAAAATCATAAATATGCATTATGAATTTGTCTGTAGACTGTTATAAAGTTGCAAATAGACAGATGTCCATTCAAAAGTCTATTCAGAAGTCTATTCGCAAAATCTGGTAAATGCGTCCATAATGATCCAGAAGTCTATGATAGATTTTCGAATAGAGAGCTGTCCATTCAAAAGTCTTTTCAGAAGTCTTTTCGCAAAAATCATATATATGCATTATGAATGTGTCTGTAGACTATTATAAAGTTGCAAATAGACAGATGTCCATTCAAAAGTCTATTCAGAAGTCTATTCACAAAATATGGTAAATGCGTCCATAATGATCAAGAAGTCTATTATAGATTTTCGAATAGAGAGCTGTCCATTCAAAAGTCTTTTCAGAAGTCTTTTCGCAAAAATCATATATATGCATTATGAATGAGTCTGTAGACTGTTATAAAGTTGCAAATAGACAGATGTCCATTCAAAAAGTCTATTCAGAAGTCTTTTCGCAAAAATCATATATATGCATTATGAATGTGTCTGTAGACTGTTATAAAGTTGTAAATAGACAGATGTCCATTCAAAAGTCTATTCAGAAGACTATTCACAAAATCTTGTAAATGCGTCAATAATGATCCAGAAGTCTATTATAGATTTTCGAATAGAGAGCTGTCCATTCAAAAGTCTATTCAGAAGTCTTTTCGCAAAAATCATATATATGCATTATGAATGTGTCTGTAGACTGTTATAAAGTTGCAAATAGACAGATGTCCATTCAAAAGTCTATTTAGAAGTCTTTTCGCAAAAAATCATATAAATGCATTTTGAATGTGTCTGTAGACTGTTATAAAGTTGCAAATGGACAGATGTCCATTCAAAAATCTTTTCAGAAGTCTTTTCGCAAAAATCATATATATGCATTATGAATGTGTCTGTAGACTGTTATAAAGTTGCAAATAGACAGATGTCCATTCAAAAGTCTATTCAGAAGACTATTCACAAAATCTTGTAAATGCGTCAATAATGATCCAGAAGTCTATTATAGATTTTCGAATAGAGAGCTGTCCATTCAAAAGTCTTTTCAGAAGTCTTTTCGCAAAAATCATATATATGCATTATGAATGTGTCTGTAGACTGTTATAAAGTTACAAATAGACATATGTCCATTCATAAAACTATTCAGAAGTCTTTTCGCAAAAATCATATATATGCATTATGAATGTGTCTGTAGACTGTTATAAAGTTGCAAATAGACAGATGTCCATTCAAAAGTCTATTCAGAAGTCTATTCACAAAATCTGGTAAATGCGTCCATAATGATCCAGAAGTCTATTATAGATTTTCGAATAGAGAGCTGTCCATTCAAAAGTCTATTCAGAAGTCTTTTCGCAAAAATCATATATATGCATTATGAATGTGTCTGTAGACTGTTATAAAGTTGCAAATAGACAGATGTCCATTCAAAAGTCTATTCAGAAGTCTATTCACAAAATCTGGTAAATGCGTCCATAATGATCCAGAAGTCTATTATAGATTTTCGAATAGAGAGCTGTTCATTCAAAAGTCTATTCAGAAGTCTTTTCGCAAAAATCATATATATGCATTATGAATGTGTCTGTAGACTGTTATAAAGTTGCAAATAGACAGATGTCCATTCAAAAGTCTATTTAGAAGTCTTTTCGCAAAAAATCATATAAATGCATTTTGAATGTGTCTGTAGACTGTTATAAAGTTGCAAATGGACAGATGTCCATTCAAAAATCTTTTCAGAAGTCTTTTCGCAAAAATCATATATATGCATTATGAATGTGTCTGTAGACTGTTATGAAGTTGCAAATAGACAGATGTCCATTCAAAAGTCTATTCAGAAGTCTTTTCGCGAAAATCATAAATATGCATTATGAATTTGTCTGTAGACTGTTATAAAGTTGCAAATAGACAGATGTCCATTCAAAAGTCTATTCAGAAGTCTATTCGCAAAATCTGGTAAATGCGTCCATAATGATCCAGAAGTCTATGATAGATTTTCGAATAGAGAGCTGTCCATTCAAAAGTCTTTTCAGAAGTCTTTTCGCAAAAATCATATATATGCATTATGAATGTGTCTGTAGACTATTATAAAGTTGCAAATAGACAGATGTCCATTCAAAAGTCTATTCAGAAGTCTATTCACAAAATATGGTAAATGCGTCCATAATGATCAAGAAGTCTATTATAGATTTTCGAATAGAGAGCTGTCCATTCAAAAGTCTTTTCAGAAGTCTTTTCGCAAAAATCATATATATGCATTATGAATGAGTCTGTAGACTGTTATAAAGTTGCAAATAGACAGATGTCCATTCAAAAAGTCTATTCAGAAGTCTTTTCGCAAAAATCATATATATGCATTATGAATGTGTCTGTAGACTGTTATAAAGTTGTAAATAGACAGATGTCCATTCAAAAGTCTATTCAGAAGACTATTCACAAAATCTTGTAAATGCGTCAATAATGATCCAGAAGTCTATTATAGATTTTCGAATAGAGAGCTGTCCATTCAAAAGTCTATTCAGAAGTCTTTTCGCAAAAATCATATATATGCATTATGAATGTGTCTGTAGACTGTTATAAAGTTGCAAATAGACAGATGTCCATTCAAAAGTCTATTTAGAAGTCTTTTCGCAAAAAATCATATAAATGCATTTTGAATGTGTCTGTAGACTGTTATAAAGTTGCAAATGGACAGATGTCCATTCAAAAATCTTTTCAGAAGTCTTTTCGCAAAAATCATATATATGCATTATGAATGTGTCTGTAGACTGTTATAAAGTTGCAAATAGACAGATGTCCATTCAAAAGTCTATTCAGAAGACTATTCACAAAATCTTGTAAATGCGTCAATAATGATCCAGAAGTCTATTATAGATTTTCGAATAGAGAGCTGTCCATTCAAAAGTCTTTTCAGAAGTCTTTTCGCAAAAATCATATATATGCATTATGAATGTGTCTGTAGACTGTTATAAAGTTACAAATAGACATATGTCCATTCATAAAACTATTCAGAAGTCTTTTCGCAAAAATCATATATATGCATTATGAATGTGTCTGTAGACTGTTATAAAGTTGCAAATAGACAGATGTCCATTCAAAAGTCTATTCAGAAGTCTATTCACAAAATCTGGTAAATGCGTCCATAATGATCCAGAAGTCTATTATAGATTTTCGAATAGAGAGCTGTCCATTCAAAAGTCTATTCAGAAGTCTTTTCGCAAAAATCATATATATGCATTATGAATGTGTCTGTAGACTGTTATAAAGTTGCAAATAGACAGATGTCCATTCAAAAGTCTATTCAGAAGTCTATTCACAAAATCTGGTAAATGCGTCCATAATGATCCAGAAGTCTATTATAGATTTTCGAATAGAGAGCTGTCCATTCAAAAGTCTATTCAGAAGTCTTTTCGCAAAAATCATATATATGCATTATGAATGTGTCTGTAGACTGTTATAAAGTTGCAAATAGACAGATGTCCATTCAAAAGTCTATTTAGAAGTCTTTTCGCAAAAAATCATATAAATGCATTTTGAATGTGTCTGTAGACTGTTATAAAGTTGCAAATGGACAGATGTCCATTCAAAAATCTTTTCAGAAGTCTTTTCGCAAAAATCATGTATATGCATTATGAATGTGTCTGTAGACTGTTATGAAGTTGCAAATAGACAGATGTCCATTCAAAAGTCTATTCAGAAGTCTTTTAGCGAAAATCATAAATATGCATTATGAATTTGTCTGTAGACTGTTATAAAGTTGCAAATAGACAGATGTCCATTCAAAAGTCTATTCAGAAGTCTATTCGCAAAATCTGGTAAATGCGTCCATAATGATCCAGAAGTCTATGATAGATTTTCGAATAGAGAGCTGTCCATTCAAAAGTCTTTTCAGAAGTCTTTTCGCAAAAATCATATATATGCATTATGAATGTGTCTGTAGACTATTATAAAGTTGCAAATAGACAGATGTCCATTCAAAAGTCTATTCAGAAGTCTATTCACAAAATATGGTAAATGCGTCCATAATGATCAAGAAGTCTATTATAGATTTTCGAATAGAGAGCTGTCCATTCAAAAGTCTTTTCAGAAGTCTTTTCGCAAAAATCATATATATGCATTATGAATGAGTCTGTAGACTGTTATAAAGTTGCAAATAGACAGATGTCCATTCAAAAAGTCTATTCAGAAGTCTTTTCGCAAAAATCATATATATGCATTATGAATGTGTCTGTAGACTGTTATAAAGTTGTAAATAGACAGATGTCCATTCAAAAGTCTATTCAGAAGACTATTCACAAAATCTTGTAAATGCGTCAATAATGATCCAGAAGTCTATTATAGATTTTCGAATAGAGAGCTGTCCATTCAAAAGTCTATTCAGAAGTCTTTTCGCAAAAATCATATATATGCATTATGAATGTGTCTGTAGACTGTTATAAAGTTGCAAATAGACAGATGTCCATTCAAAAGTCTATTTAGAAGTCTTTCCGCAAAAAATCATATAAATGCATTTTGAATGTGTCTGTAGACTGTTATAAAGTTGCAAATGGACAGATGTCCATTCAAAAATCTTTTCAGAAGTCTTTTCGCAAAAATCATATATATGCATTATGAATGTGTCTGTAGACTGTTATAAAGTTGCAAATAGACAGATGTCCATTCAAAAGTCTATTCAGAAGACTATTCACAAAATCTTGTAAATGCGTCAATAATGATCCAGAAGTCTATTATAGATTTTCGAATAGAGAGCTGTCCATTCAAAAGTCTTTTCAGAAGTCTTTTCGCAAAAATCAAATATATGCATTATGAATGTGTCTGTAGACTGTTATAAAGTTGCAAATAGACAGATGTCCATTCAAAAGTCTATTCAGAAGTCTATTCACAAAATCTGGTAAATGCGTCCATAATGATCCAGAAGTTTATTATTGATTTTCGAATAGAGAGCTGTCTATTCAAAAGACTTTTCGGAAGTCTATTCGTAACATCATATTAATATATGCTTTAAGAATTTTTCTGAGGTCTATTATAAAGTAGCGAATAGACAGATGTTCTTTCAAAAGTCTATTCAGAAGTCTATCCACAAAATCTGGTAAATGCGTTCAGAATGTGTCAGAAGTCTATTTTAGAGTTTCGAATAGAGAACTGTTCATTCAAAGTCTATTCAGAAGTTTATTTGCAAATTATTTTAATGCATTTAGGATGCGTCAGACATTTATTATAGAGTAGCGAATAGACAGCTGTCCATTGAAATGTCTTTTTAGAAGTCTATTCGCAAAACTATGTTTATGCATTCAGAATGTGTCAGATGAAATTGTGATAGACCTGCCATGTCTACTGAAGTTTGCGTGGTTTTGCCTGAACTAAGTAAGTTTTTTAACTCTCGTAAACATAAATGAATCTCCCGAATGTTTCCGCAATTTTAGATGAAGATCGAATTTGCCTTTTCATATCGTCGATTTCTTGCAGATTCTGTAAACCAAGTCGAGTCGGTAAAGCCTGGTTCAGACAAGATTACTGGAACCGTAGATTACACAAGTGCAATTGCAAATTCGGTAACCAGTGCTGGTTCTATTCGAGGACGCGCCATTGATTGAGACATGCTAATATTTCGAAGTTTGTAGGCAGAAAAACCTTTGAATTTCATATTAAATCGTAAACAAATTGTTATTATCCACAAGAAAATAAGCGCCAAAACAAAACTACTAAGTCACCAATTTACATTTAAGTGATAAATTTATAAATTTATTGGAGTTAACGCCGTATCAACACAATTTAGGTCATTTCACGGCGTCTAGCGCACCTAACCTATCTTTCCTGGACCATTGTCTTTAACCAGTACTCACCTACCCTTCCACAAGGCCGGAAACTTCTCCATATTATCTAATCAATGGAGGAAAATCGACATTATTGTCAAATTTTCATTGAAGGGTATGACCTCCCAGGGTGGGATTCGAACCCGCACCACCTCGGGCACGAGTATCCAAATCCCGGCGCGCTACCAACTGCGCTATCGACCCGGGTTTTAAGTGATAAAGCCTGTTTAAATGATTATTTTTGTTTTATAAGAAACACAATTTTACACCATTTTGTTAATTTTTTTGACGGTGCTACAGCGTGACGTCAATCTTGGTGTTTTCGCACAGGTTCGTGCTTGTAGTATATATAATGTAAATGTATTCATAACCGAAGAATTTATCTCATGCCAGTAGCTGTCTCTGAAAGTCCGTTGGACTTTATTTTAAAACAAAATCAGCTACCGAAAGAAGACTTACTACCAGGAGAAAAATAGAAGTATTGCTTTAAATAGAAAAAAAATTAGACCTGAGTGCTTCAAAGAGCATGTCAATTCACTAACCCAGAAAATTATTCCGACACATTAAAAATGCATATGAATGATTTTGCATATAAAATTTCTGATAATAATTTGAAAATGTTATTTTAACACTTTACAAAAAGTAACTTTATTAAAAGACTTTTGCTACATACTGAATAAAAGCTACTGTTTGCGAACAGACTTCAGAATTGGCATATGAATGGGTAGCTGTCTAATCGCAATCCTTTCATATACTTCTGACACAATCTACAAGCATTTACTTGATTTTGCAAAAAGACCTCTGAATAGACATATGAATGGACAGCTGTCTATTCGCAACTCTAAAATAAACATGTGACACATTCTAAATGCATAATAAGATTTTGCGAATAGACTTCTGAATAGACATTTGAATGGACAGCTGTCTATTCGCAACTCTATAATGGACTTCTGACACATCCTTAATGCATATAAAAGATTTTGCGAATAGACTTCTGAATAGACATTTGAATGGACAGCTGTCTATTCGCCACTTTATAATAGACTTGTGACACATTCTAAATGCATAAAAAAGATTTTGCGAAAAGACTTCTGAATAGACATTTGAATGGACAGCTGTCTATTCGCAACTTTATAATAAACTTGCGACATATTCTAAATGCATATACATGATTTTGTGAAAAGACTTCTAAATAGACATTTGAATGGACAGCTGTCTATTTGCAACTCAATAATGGACTTATGACACATTCTTTATGCAAATGAAGGAGTTTGCGAATAGACTTCTGAATGGACATTTGGATGCACAGCTGTCTATTGGCAACTCAATAATAGACTTGTGACGCATTCTATATGCATATGAATGATTTTGCGAATGAACTTTTGAATATACTTTTTTTCGAAAAGACTTCTGAAAAGACTTCCGAATATACAGCTGTCTATTCACATCCCACGAATGAACCTCGGGGACAATCTGAATGCATAGCTATATTTTCGCGAAAAGACTTTTAAAAAAAAATGATCCAAATAGACTTATGAATGGACATCTGTCGCTTTGCATTCCGAGAATAGACATCTTGCACATTCAGATTGCATGACCATGTTATTGTGAATAAACTTCTGAATCGACTTTCGAATGGACATTTGTCTCTTTAAGTATTCAAAGAAAGACTTTAAATCAGTTTGATTGCTTTATGATTTTTTTCGAATAGACTTCTGAAAAGACCTCCGAATAAACAGCTGTCGATTCAAACCCCGCGAATGAATCTCAGGAACAATCTGAATGCATAGCTATATATTCGCAAAAAGACTTTTGAAAAGAGATCCGAATAGACTTTTGAATGGACATCTGTCGCTTTGCATTCCAGTAATAGACATCTTGCACATTTAGATTGCATTACTATGTTTTTGTGAATGAACTTCTGAAATGACTTTTGAATGGACATTTGTCTCTTTGCGTATTCCACGAAAAGACTTTTAAATCTGTTTGATTGCATTATGATTTTTTGCGAATAGACTTCTGAAAAGACTTTTGAATTGACAGCTGTGTCTTTGCTACTGTATGATAGACTTCTGACTCATTCTAAACGCATTAACAAGATTTTGCGAATTGACTTCTGAATAGTCTTTTGAATGAACATCTGTCTATTTGCAACTTTATAACAGTCTCAAGACACATTCAAAATGCATATATTTGATTTTGCGAAAAGACTTCTGAATAGACTTTGAATGGACATCTTTCTATTCGCTACTTTATATCAGAATTCAGCCACATTCTAAATGCATATACATATGATGTTGCGAATAGACTTCTGAATAGACATTTGAATGGACAGCAGTGTATTCGCTACTGTTTGTAAGTTCTGACTCATTCTGAACGCATTTTACAAATTTTGCGAATAGACTTCCGAAAAGACTTTTGAATGGACTTTTGAATGGACATCTGTCTATTTGTAACTTTTTAACAGTCTACAGACACATTCATAATGCATATATTTGATTTTGCGAAAAGACTTCTGAATAGACTTTTGAATGGACAGCTCTCTATTCGAAAATCTATAATAGACTTCTGGATCATTATGGACGCATTTACCAGATTTTGCGAATAGACTTCTGAATAGACTTTTGAATGGGCATCTGTCTATTTGCAACGTTATAACAGTCTACAGACACATTCATAATGCATATATATGAATTTTGCGAAAAGACTTCTGAATAGACTTTTGAATGGACAGCTCTCTATTCGAAAATCTTTAATAGACTTCTGGATCATTATGGACGCATTTACCAGATTTTGTGAATAGACTTCTGAATAGACTTTTGAATGGGCATCTGTCTATTTGCAACTTTATAACAGTCTACAGACACATTCATAATGCATATATATGGTTTTTGCGAAAAGACTTTTGAATAGTTTTTTGAATGGACATCTGTCTATTTGCAACTTTATAACAGTCTACAAACACATTCATAATGCATATATATGATTTTTGCAAAAAGACTTCTGAAAAGACTTTTGAATGGACAGCTCTCTATTCGAAAATCTATAATAGACTTCTGGATCACTATGGACGCATTTACCAGATTTTGCGAAAAGACTTCTGAATAGACTTTTGAATGGACATCTGTCCATTTGCAACTTATAACAGTCTACAGACACATTCATAATGCATATATATGATTTTTGCGCAAAGACTTCTGAATAGACTTTTGAATGGACATCTGTCTATTTGCAACTTTATGACAGTCTACAGACACGTTCATAATGCATATATTTGATTTTGCGAAAAGACTTCTGAATAGACTTTTGAATGGACAACTCTCTTTTGGAAACTCTATAATAGACTTCTAACACATTCTGAACGCATGTACCGATTTTTTCGAATAGACTTCTGAATAGACTTTGAATGGACATCTTTCTATTCGCTACTTTATATCAGAATTCAGCCACATTCTAAATGCATATGCATATGATGTTGCGAATAGACTTCTGAATAGACATTTGAATGGACAGCAGTGTTCTCTATTCGAACTCTATAATAGAATAGACTTCTGAATAGACATTCTTAATGCATGTATATGATTTTGCGAATAGTTTTCTGAATAGACTTTCGAATGGACAGCTCTCTATTCGAAACACTATCAAAGAACTCTGACTCATTCTGAACGCATTTACCAGGTTTTGCGAATAGACTTCTGAATAGACTTTTAAATGGACAGCTTTCTATTCGCAACTTTATAATAGACTTCAGTCACATTCTGAATGCATATATATGACTTTGCGAATAGACTTCTGAATAGACATTTGAATGGACATCTGTCTATTTGCAACTTTATAATAGACTTCTGACTCATTTTGAATGCATATATATGATTTTTCGAATAGTCTTCTGAATAGACTTTTGAATGGACAGCTCTCTATTCGAAACTCTATAATAGGCTTAAGACTCATTCTGAAGGTATATACATGATTTTGCGAATAGTCAACTGAATAGACATTTGAATAGACATCTGTCTATTTGCAACTTTATCATAGACTTCAGTCACATTCTTAATGCATATATATGATTTTGCGAATAGACTTCTGAATAGACATTTGAATGGACAGCTCTCTATTCGCAACTTTATAATAGACTTCAGTCACATGCTTAATGCATATATATAATTTTGCGAATAGACTTCTGAATAGACTTTTGAATGGACAGCTCTCTATTCGAAACTCTATAAAAGACTTCTGACTCAATCTGAACGCATTTACCAGGCTTTGCGAATAGACTTCTGAATAGACATTTGAATGGGCAGCTTTCTATTCGAAACTCTATAAAAGACTTCTGACTCAATCTGAATGCATATACATAATTTTGCGAATGGACTTCTGAATGGACATTTAAATGGACATCTTTTTATTTGCAACTTCATGATAGACTTCAGACACATTCTCAATGCAAATACATTATTTTTCGAATAGACTTCTGAATAGACATTTGAATGGACAGCTCTCTATTCGAAACTCTATAAAAGACTTCTGACTAATTCTGAATGCATATACATGATTTTGCGAATAGACTTCTGAATAGACTTCTGAATAGACATTTGAATGGACATTTTGCAACTTTATAATACACTTCAGACACATTCTTAATAATTTTGCGAATAGACTTCTAAATAGACTTTTGAATGGACAGCTCTCTATTCGAAACTCTATAAACGATATCAGACTCATTCTGCAGGCATATACATGATTTTGCGAATAGACTTCTGAATAGACATTTGAATGGACATCTGTCTATTTGCAACTTTACAATAGACTACAGACACATTCTTAATGCATATATATGATTTTGCGAATAAACTTCTGAATAGACTTTTGAATGGACATCTCTCTATTCGAAACTCTACAATAGACTTCTGCCTCATTCTGAACGCATTTTCGATTTTTTCGAATTGACTTTTGAATAGACTTTGAATGGACATTTTTCTATTCGCTACTTTAAAATAGACGTCAGACACATTCTAAATGCGTATTTGCATATGATGTTGCGAATAGACTTCTGAATAGACATTGGAATGGACAGCTGTGTATTTGCTACTGTTTGTTAGTTCTGACTCATTCTGAACGCATTCACCAAATTTTGCGAATAGATTTCTGAATAGACTTTTGAATGGACAGCTCTCTATTCGAACTCTATAATAGACTTCTGACCCATTCTGGACGCATTCACCAGATTTTGCGAATAGACTTCTGAATAGACTTTTGAATGGACAGCTGTCTATTTGAAAATCTATAATAGAATTCTGACTCATTCCGAATGCATTCACCAGATATTTTAAATAGTCTTTTGAATAGACATTTGAATGGATATCTATCAATTCCCAACTTATTAATAGACTACAGACACAGTCTTAAGGCACATATATGATTTTGCGAATAGATATCCGAAAAGACATTTGAATGGACATTTGTCCCTGGATTTTTGGGGATAGACATCTTGATCATTAAGATTTCATTACTATGTTTTTGCGAATAAACTTCTGAATAGACTTTTGAAAGGACATTTGTCTCTTTGCGTATTCCACGAAAAGACTTTTAAATCTGTTTGATTGCATTACTGTTTTTTTTCGAATAGACTTCGGAATAGACTTTTGAATGGACATTTGTCTATTTATGTATTCTATGAAAAGACTTTTAAATATGTTTTATTGAACTAGTGCTTTTTTTCGAATAGACTTCTGAATAGATTTCCGAATAGACAGCTGTCTTTTCGGCATTTTGTGTACAGATTTTTGTACAGATATTTGAACTTTCCTATATCAATGTATACAGTAAATGCGAATAGATTTCTGCATGAATAGATTTCTCAATACATAGCTGTCCATTGAGCGAATAGACTTTTGAATAGAGAATAGACAATAGATCGCTAACTTCACAGACCTGTATTTTAACCCTTCTGTTTTAAATCTGTTTTTACCTGCCCAACAGGGACCTCCCCCTCCCCCTGACTATGTTGAATGCTGACAAATATAGCAAACTATTATAAAATAGAGAATTTTTGTCATTATCTGTGCAATATTTATTCATATTAGATTTTTATTACAGTCTCATATCTCAATATACCGTAGTTATTTATTTTTTAAATAAACAGTCAAAATTAAAAAATAGGTCACATTGTTATAGTGGGCTATAGATTATAGTAAACACTCGCTCAAAACCTCTTCGGCATATAAGCGAGTTTAAAGAAATACATACAGCTGCTGCAAGTTGTTCTTGATTCTATTTGCTGATCATCAAGCTTTATTCACTCTCAGTGCTAGAACTGCATCAATACTAACAAAACCAAGATTTAATATTCGTAAAATCTACGAGACATACTAATCATGACTTTTATTTGGTGGTATCAAACTTGATAATAGTAATTTCATTTAACATTTTTATGCACATGTGCCATTTTTTAAACGAAATTTTGTACATCTAATATTGACTGTATATCAAAATTTATTTCCTCAAATAATGAAATATAATCTATGAGCAAATCGAAAAAATCAATTAATACTGCGTAGTCTCTTTTTTTCGATAGTAATATAGCCGGCGCGTTAAACAACATTCTCGTTCCCAGTTGTTGTCAACATCTATGGAGGCCACGCTCGTTTATTAGAGAGAATAGCAGACCTGGATGTCACTATCATTTTACTACATTCACTTTGTCATGCAGATCGCACTCACCATTTTGTTACTTTGACTTTTTCATACACTGTGGCGTTTTTGTTATTATTTGAAAAGTGTTTTAAATAATCATAACAACTGCTCCGAGTTTAATCTATATTTGTTGAAAATTTGACTTAAATCAGACAAACATACTTAGATATGAGTCTAACTATATACGTATACTTAAAAGTTTTGTTAAGAAACACTTCTCAAAAACAATGCAGAAAAGGGCTTCATTTATTATGGTCAAAACTTGGTATATCAGATAAAAACATTATAAAACGACCTTGGATTTCGTATTTATGGATAAACCAGGACACCAATACAAATGCTTTAACAACGAATATATGTTCATCACTACCAATTGTGATATGCAGAAATAAAAAAACCTCACAAAGACTTTTAATGTACTCAATTTTAAACATACATTCCAACTACAGTCATATTTAGATTTTATACATGAACGAACGTACAGTTGTAAATGAATGCAGGTAAAAATGTCAGAGGAAAAATGCCAGACCTTTCATATAAATGTTAATCAGATTTTTATATTAGGTAAAACATGTATATCTTAATATTTTTTAATAACTTATTAATAATTAAAACATTTGAAAAGTGTTGTACATATTTTGTTCTGTGTATGATTGAAATAATAATTCAAAGTAAAAGGTAAACATAATTTTTTCAACAACAATCTTATTGCATTGAACATACAACTTGGTCAAATAAGAAAAATCAAGAAAAACATAACTTTTAATGATTATTTTTTTAATTAAATGTATATTATTAAAGACAAACATTTTTTACGATGCATTATGGTCCCTCGGAGTGAAAATTTTTTATATGATTTTCCTTGTGAAAGAGTGTAATAGATCTACATGTAGTCACTTCAATTATCTCTAATTATTGGATTTCGGAAGATCAAAGACAGTCAGTTATACATTCCATTAAATAAATGATGACTTTCAAACATCTTCAAATAATGTGACCATATTTATGAAAGATAATTAGCTAACTTAAATGAATTTCTTTGATGACTTTTAAAAAGTTAAACAGTTATCCGTCCCTGTCAAAAATGACATAAGAACAGTTTTCCGGCTCCCAAATTGTGTCTCTGGTCAGTTTAAGCCTATTTCACATCACGCTGGCGGCAGCCGTACGACAACTTTTTCTGAAAAATCGCAGAACTTCGTACGAACGCCGCAAGACAGTCGTGCGTTTTTCAGGTGATCGCATCGTCGTAGACGTCGCAAGTCAAATTTTCAACATGTTTATTTTTCTTGCTATCTCTATGCGATTTTTGGACCCCGCAAGACAGTCGTATGGCTGCCGTACGACAGCCGTGCGTCATTCTTGAGACAGTCGCACGTCAGTTATAGAATCTTTTTTGTAAGTTTGTCTTGCTAAGATCGTGCGACAGCCGTACGGGCATCTTGCGACTGTCTTGCGACGCCCTCATTTCGGTCAAGGTTTGTCGTGAGTCGGCTGCGAAACGTACGAAGAACGTAAGAACAACGTACGACATTCTCACGGCTGCCTTGCGAAAAGTAAGAACCAACCCTGTCGAGTCTATAAATAGCATTCGTATTGTTCTCGCCAAAATCGTCATTCAGTCTTTTGATTACGAAGAGGAAGGCATTAGTAATATAAGATTTTGTGCTACGAGGACCAACACGAAGAAATAACTCAGCAAACATGTTGGAACTCATTCGGATGTATCCGACGTAATCACCATGAAATTCTCTTTCCAACTTTCAGACCGTGTAATATTGGATGAATAAACGACGTCGCTCGAGCCATGATTTTACCCAACAACGTTTTTGGATGGATCTTTCTTAAAGACGTCTGTGGATCAGAAGAATTACAATTTCGTCTTCCTGATCTTTAGCAGTAAGTGCTACAATGTGCAATTTACTTGCCAAGTAGCCATGACTCATTTAAGGCCTACTGTGAAATGAAACCTTTCCCCTGCAGACCCAGTATTTATACCAAAATTAAACAAGAGGAGATAACCCATTCTTTCGATCGCATGAACAACGTACGACTGTCGTACAAGTTTGCGTTTGTCGTGCGATTGACGTACGGGTGACGTACGAAACTTTTCGAAATCTAACGACGGTCTTACGACTGACGTGAGGGTTGTACGGCAGCCTTGCGATCATCGCACGGCAGTCGTACGGAAACTAGGGTGTGTGTTGTCGTGCGATGAACGAGCGAACAACGTACGGTTCGTAAGACCGTCGTACGACCGCCGTACGACGATTGCACGGAAAGTTTGAAGTATCTACGGCGGCTGCGATTCGTCTGCGAGTTCGTTGGCAGGAAAATTCGTACGACAAAAAAAATCGTACGGCTGATGTGAACTAGGCTTTACAATACATAAATTGGGAAGTAAAAATTAAGTAAGCTGAGCGTGCAGAGACAATTATAAAAACACTTTATTACAATAAAATTATAACACATTAAGTAAATATTCCAACTTATCTTTCCTTACTTCCATAAAGAAGTATCTGACAAGGCGACAGTAAAAGAATGGGTTTCAACTTAGTGTACCGACATTTTACATTACCTCAATATGTATTTTATCCGTGGTATGTGAGTTGGCTTGTACATTGTACATAGTAGTTCAACTTGTTGTTCGCCAATTACTTGCTAGTAGATGGGTATTCATCTTGTAGTTCGAACCATCAGTTTTGAATAAATAATATATAATACAGTAACGTTTCACATCTAAGACCACGAAAATATATGATAGCAAAACGGTCGTAATTAAAACTCATGAAAATATTTAAGATGTATCTGCATGGATTTATGTTTATTTCTCATTTAGTGAAAATATTTTAAAGAAATAGTCCTAAAGTATTTCTATAACTGAATTCCTTTTTAAATTCATAATTTCAATTATTGTTCGCTACTTTTATATGTCGCAATATGTCGCAACGTCACATATTATGTCGCACTTGACGCAAAATGTCGCAATGTCGACGCATTATGTCGCAATCGACGCAATATGTCGCAATCGTCTCCCGCAAAATGTCGCAGCGCTGACGCGAAATGTAAATGCGTCGATTGCGACATAATACGTCGACATTGCGACATTTTGCGTCAAGTGCGAAATAATGTGTCGTTGCGACATATTGCGGCAGTGCAGTAGGCCTACGTGTATTTATTCATATTGTTAGGCCCCTATAAGCGGTCTTTCTTGGGAATTTTTTACATGTAAAGCGAGATCGATGAGCGAACTTTACTATTTCATAATACTGCCACACACATTTCACGAGTATTATAGGCAGGTCACGCGGGCGATTAGCAAAGATAAAAAAGATTTAAAATAAATAAGATAAAACTGTTATATAAAACCCTGAGACAGAAAGAACATAGTTGTAGAATGAAACAGTTAAAGGTTAAAAAGTAAAAGATAAATAAAAGAAACAACTAAAAGATAATTTAAACAATTGCTATGCCTAGTATTGGAGTTTGGCCACTGCCTGCTTGAATTGGTAAAGATCAGACAGGGTTACTATATGATGGGGTAATCTATTCCAGAGAACTGTTGTATAGGGAAAGGAGGCAAACCTAAAGAAATCTGCTCTAACATGGTGTCGACGGAGACTGAGGGGGTGCATGATACGTGTTAATATGTTGGGACTTCTAAATAGGAGGGGAGTGGGATAGCAACAAGACCATGATATATCTTGTATAACATTACAAGTTTGGAATCTATACGCCTCCTTTCTCCTTATGTTTCTGTGATATACCATTGAGTTTCAATAAATAGCGAAAATTGACTTTAGTGGACGCCGGTCGTCGGCACATGTATTTGAAAACAAACTGAACGTATCGGAAGTGCTTTTTTTTGGACTGAAGTGGTTGGCATATTCTTACTGGCTAAAATGATACCCTGCTCTCGTGTTAACTTTCTTGTTAAACATGCAAAAATGTGCAATCGCGATATTTTTTAATAAACTTACCATAGCAGTGTATGAAAAAATATTTCGTTGTTGTATTCACCACTTTCTGTATTTTAACGTTTTTGCGACTTTTTACATTGAAAATACTTACCAATGCACCGTTTGTTCCGATGACGTCGCTCATTCGGAACGGCGATCATCTACGAAGATACACCTCGGATATCAATCATAGTAGAAATACAACAAAGTTATGAGGTCAGGCGATTAACCTCATAGGTTAAGTAGTGCCGATGTAAACAACCAACATGGCAGATCATTTTGCAGAAAGTATCGAGTACACAAAAATGTTTGAGGATCAACTTTGATTTGAGTGAATATCAGTTACATGCATTGAAGAGCTTTAACTGCCCGTAATCGTCCGTCATTTTTGGTGTGTGCCAGCGTTCCAAACGTCGGATACGAGGCTAGATTCTATGATGGAACTATTTTCGCTCCTCGTGATATCCGAGGTGTATTTGCGTGGAAAATCGCCGAGGTAGTTCCGAATGGACGTCGCTTAGAGGCGTTCATGATAAAACCGGTACGTTTCCGTCCCGTAATGTTACCGGGCATTGTTTTAAGTAGGAAATATCTCTGTCGTTAAAAGATAGTCCAGACGGCTAGCTCAGCTGGTAGCACGCAAGTCTACTTCCAGGTAGATACTAGTATACGAAATGCTCAAATCAACACTGATAGACAAAAGTGAAGACTCCATTTGACATTTCATCACGCATACCTAGTTGGAAATGTTTAGACCCCGACTTCACAAAATAATTCGCGGAAATCATTGTAAGAAACTTGATGTAAAACTTACTGTTCTATAACTCCAGCCGTTAAAACCCGTTGTGATTGTACCTTTGCGTTACTGACACCTAACATTTACCTTTAGAACAACTTAGAACAAATAGAGCCGCCATCGCTAATTTCTGCACCTCGAACCAAACCATAAATTCTAAAAAAGGCATACCGACAGATGTCAGTAATTAATGTATGAAATAAAATATCAACATTTTAACAATCACAAAAAAATGTTAAATTTAAATCCACGGTCTGTACAGCATACATTAACCCTGCTAATTTAAATTCTCAAAGAGATAGTTACAGTAAACCTTTCTGTTGTTTTTTTTTAACGTCGCATTCAACACATATATCGGTCATATACACGACGACCAGCTCTTCCTACTACATGTTTCCTGGACACTTTTTCTATCACTAGTACTAACTTACCCTACAATGAGGCCGACAACTCATGTATAGGGTATGACCTGCTGCGACCGGGTTTCGAACCCGCGATCTCCGGATTCGAAGTCAGACATGCTAACAACTACGCCACGGTCGCGGCTTTTTACAGTAAACCATAACTGGGACCCGAGAAAGTGATGTAAAAGTGCTAAAAGTGTTACGGCATGTTATGCAAAGTACCTAAGCAGGTATAATTCGATTTCTCATCGTTACTGGCGAGGTCTGCGGGCCGCACTAGGGTGAAAGTGAAAAAAAACCGAACATGGACCCAATATTACATAAAGCAACATACCCAAAAATGAGCAGAAAATCACGAAATTTGGTGATTTTCCACCCCTGTCGTGCAGGTGACTTTGAGTAAATAATTTAAGTTAAGAGCGTTGGAAAGAATGTACCATATTCTCCTATACATTTCAAGCCATATACAGTATAATATGATTAAAAATAGGGTGATAATGAAACAAACGTCCATTAATGGTCGACCATTATGTGTCTGAGAAATATTCACGGTAAACCGTAAGCGGGTCCAGCTTCCGTAACTGGAACCCGGTCTATCTTTACTATGTCTATGGTTACCTCCCATTTTAATGATGTCCGTTATGTTTTATAAAGAATTAATATAATTTCATTGTTGCGGGTAAATATCATGTTTTTTTAGTAATTTTAGACATATTGTCGGAGGAAGAAATGTACTTTTATGAATTATTTGAATCTTTCATAGTTTTAGCCTGCTGCCAGAATTTGATGAAATTTAAGAGAATGTTAACATTCTGAAGATCAAAGTATGGCGGTATCCGTATCACATCAGTGTTGTTTTTCTAAGACAAATTTGATTGAATTCAGATGGGTAAAACTCTTAAGTAAATGTGGAGGATAAAAACTCCTTGTCCTAGCTGGGTACTCCCGGGTGGGTGGTTTGCAGGACACACGACCGCGTCGCTGAAAGGATCATACTACCAGCAAGACTGTTGAAAGTGACTATAAAGTCACCTAAAATTACTTCACTCTCCTCTTTCCAGAGAGATGGTCAGGATCTCAGTAAATTAATTGTCCATGCGGAGACTTTTGAGTGAATTCGTCAAACACCTCTTAAACCATTTGAGTAAATTGGTAGAATAAGATCATGCACACTGACGTGGAATCAAACCTATTTCTTCAGAGTGGTAGACGAGACACTCAACCACATCACTCAATGGTTAACCCAACAGCAAGGCCGATGGAAGTGACAATGTAGTCATCTTTGTTTTTGTATTTTACATATTGTATCACCAGACAGTATCATAGCTGAGTTTTACTATGTATATCAGTAGTTTCATTCGTTCTTGTTTTCCACTTAACAATATTACGATAAAAATCATCGTAAGTCTATTCTGATCTAGCGTTAGGTTTTTCTTTTAGTTTTATAAACGTTTTCTGCTTTAGACTTACGTTGAATTTCATCGTAAGATTGATTTTTGAAAATACTCAATGTTTGTATAACCTGTGCTAACGACCACCTGATCAGTACAACCACCGATCGACAACAACCACTGTAGGTAAACAAAAAAGTTTCTTGAGTTAGGTCTCCGCCTGTTGCAACATTTATCTCCGTGGTTGAGTAGTTAGATCTCTGACCTTACCCGGGTCGAGTGCGCAGTTGTTGCCGGGATTTGATATCTCGAGTCCCGAAGGGAGTACGGGTTCAAATCCCACCCGGGGAGGTAATACATTCCAATGAAAATTTGATAATAATTTCGATTATCCTCCATTTATTAGATTATATAGAGATGTTTCCGGCCTTGCGGAAGGGTTGGTGAGTACTTGTTATAGACAAGGGTCCAGAAAATCTAGGTTAGATGTGCTGGACGCTGTAAAATAACCTAGATTGTGTTGATATGGCGTTTAACCCAGTTAAAAACAAGAATATTTCTGACCTAAAGTCAATGTTACCTCTTACGGATTGTGAGCGAGACAAGCAATATTTACATTTTCTGTGTTGAAGAACCTAATACTGCAGCGTGTTCAGTTACCTTTAACGTTCCAAAACGTTCCGAAACGGAAGTGTCGGAACAACTCAGCCCATAGACAACTCAATCCGAGACAACTCAATATCCTACTAACAGATTGAGTTATTCCAACTTTGAGTTGAGGTATGCACGGGTTGAGTTCTCCCGTATCCGTGAGGTGAGCTATCAGTAGTTACTGAACTCGGGGCTGATACATCTTTAATTTCGTTTGAAACGTGATATGACAACTTCATATTTCTCCGACAGTGGATGAAGTGTGTAAATTCTAAAATTCAAGTCAACAATTAACAAAGATTGACGGGTTCAAAACCAATACACTGTCTGTATTGTACTGTAGATCAGGAAGTGGTTTCATTGAGTTGATTAAATAAGTTATTTCTATAGTTGTGTATACCATCTATTTGGTCGTAAGTATCTTTCATAGAATTCTTACGACAAAAATCACCGTAAGTCATTTTTTATAAATTATCGCAGAAAATCTTAAGATCAAAATAGTTTTCAGTGATAAAATATATTCAAAAGACCTACCACTTAATTCTGCGTAATATTCTCCAACTAGAATTCATTTATTAAAAATGAATATTCCATTACGAGTTTCTGATAATAACTTGCGTTGAATTTTGTGGTAAGAATTTTTGTGAAATGATTACTGCAGGTCATACAAAATGTATCAGTCAAGTATAGTATAAACACAAATAAACAAAACAACAGTTCAGAGTACAAGTTTTAATACATATTTTACAAACATATATGCATTGAATTCATATAATGGCTTATTAAAAGATTAAATAAAAAGCCTACATGGATAAAGTACAATCACTTATACAAAATACATGTAAAATACATTTTACACACAATTTCTCTACCTTTATATGTTGTACATAATTATCAACGCACCTGTGCGTTGATATAAACAATTATCAAGATTTGAGCATTTTGTAGTCGACACCGGTTGTCTTAAGCCAATCAAAACTATGCATTTGAGGTCACATGATAAGAAAATGGCCGTCAAAACGTAAAAAAGGGGTGTGATAATGGACTCGTCTAGTTGTTGACTATAATCAAGCTAGCGCATAGTCAATAGCGGGCATTAGCGGATGTTTAGGAAGGCTGCACACTACTAAATATTTTAGCGGACGGCGGAACGATTTACCACATACTCCCCATACTTATTGCATGTTTAGGAAGGCTACGCGCCACTAAATATTTTAGTGGACATAAACATTTTCACGCAAGTATTTTTGATCGGAAAAAAGTAAAATTTACAAAGATAACTAATGTATAGTAAATAGAATTGTTCATCGAAATCAATATGTATTTTATATTCATAACATCCGCCCCGTTAGCAAATGAATATTAACCACAAAATATATACATCTATGGAGACGAAATCAAACACGGCTGAGCGTTGATTTCAAGCATTTTTGGAAATGCTAATACTTGTCTTACCAGTACAATTAGCTTTTAAAAAATATCTTACATTTTAAGTCAACATGCTCAACGTTCAAACTTAGGTGAGAAAAATGTAAAATAGAAATGATTTAACTAATAAGCCAAGCAATTTTCAACCTTTTCTAAACATACATATTGCAACCATAAGAGAAAACAATGGCCACATCACGTGACCGAATGCTACAAAATAAAACCAACTACCTTACTTCATAGCACTTTAAAATGACAAAATATGCATGACAGTATATCTATAGAATAAGAAAAAATAATTTACCAAATGTGGCAACTTATAAACATTAATAATATAAAGTACCTTATGTTATGAACAAACCAGCGATATTATACTCAGTTCTGACTCGTTACCGACTGCGCTATTTTGAACAATGATTTTCAATTATTATATCATGCATATATACTTGAGATATTATAGTTTGTATTGATTTTTAGTGTAGTATTTACTGGTTATACCTATCGTCATGGTTATGATTAGACTCATCCAATCTGTCACGGCTCACCGAATAAAATCAGACTATACAAGTTTATTTCGTATCTGAACTTAATGCTGTGATCTATTCACACTTAGACCTTAATGATATATGACTCATTGCTTAAATATAATATTAAGCTAAATAAAGTAGTTGAATGATAAAATATTCTTTTAACCTGGGAAAAGATATATACTGTTAGATAAGATAGTCAAATTGTGTATTTAAATACAAGAATTATAAAAAATAAGATAATTTAGAATTTCTTAGTAACCATATATTTTACAAATGGTCAGTATGATTGTACATGTTATTTCAACATCAATGAATATGTAATATAGAAATAGGCGTTTAATCAAATGAAGAAGTCAAGATAAGCCTATTATCTCAAAATCATGAAATTTTGTACAATGATAACTTTAAATCACCAACACAAGAGTTAGAGACAACAAGATGTTTCCTGTCCTTAGATATTGCTACAGACCGAGGACACACCATATCTACTTGATGTGATGATAATACACGACCACATGGTGTAATCTCAACTAAACTGTTTGTAGCTGCACTACATAAAATATATGATCATACGGACCTACAGCTACACCACATGGTGCCTGTATCAGATCACTGTGTACTACACATCTCTCACCTGATTTGATATCATATATATATATCTTATTATCATCTGTATCACAATGTACAACTTTCTCCCTTCCACGTATATATGTACAATAGCTAGAGCCTAATGGGTATTTCTTGTCTGGTAGATTGATATCAACATCACTCTCATCCCCAGACATAGATACAATACGGAAAGGTTTCATGTGATCTATTGTACCAACAAGAAAATTCTCATCATCCGTCATACTAATAGAAAAATACTTAGCATTCATTTTACATGTTCTATTTAATGTTATATCATTTGTTTTACTTACATTCAGAAAATCTAATCTATAGTTATAACCAGATGTTACTGCCACAACATCATTAGATACAACAGTAACAGAATAAGGATATTTAAAAGGAAATTTATAAGAGTTCTTCATATTCAGGTTTACATCATAAATGAGAAATTTTTTATTCTTGTTATCAACAGTAACCACTCTACCATCTGGCATGAAATCCACGCCAGAGTAGAGTGGTTCTTTAACGTCGTCATCTGACTGCTGTAAATTAATTGAACTTACTAGTTTAAGTGTTGAACTGTGTGGTAGTTGATATGATATATCTAATCCGTCCGAATCTTGAAATGATAACAATCTCGATTTGAGATCATGTAATTGTTTTTCAAACGAACAGTTAACTTTAATCAATGACGTCTCATTCTCTAAAGATGTTGAATATTTTACGGTCTGTTGTACTTCATTTGACATTTCACGCTCTGTAATGAATTTTTCTGCAGGAGTTCCTGTATTCATTACGGAATCAATGGTTCTTATGTGTTTCTTCAAGGACTTGATCTGTTCTTCACATTTGACTTTCTTCTTTGCTAAATCAGTCTTGGTAGTGTTGCTGTTTGCTGTGGCATGAGTAAGGACGGCTTTGGAGAAATCATCATATATTTGTATCAATCGAGTCTTCAAATCTTTCAACTTGTCAGATAGAGTTTGAATATCGTCAGCTAAACGCGCATCAGTTTCATCTAAAAGTTTTGTAACTTGGTTTGTTGTGTCCATGGCTGCAAGTAATTCACTTTTCAATTTCTCACACCTACCATGTCCATCATGACTTTCAATGTCAACAATATTTTCACATTTCCTATGACTTATAATGACACACTTGCTGCATAAAAATGCATCATCATTTTGACAATAGTATTTAAGTTTTTTGCTATGCGTTTTGCATATACATGTAAATCGTCTAATATCCTCGTCATCGCCATCGACAGATGAAACGTGATATTGACCTTCTTCGACACTAACTAGTTTATGGTCACGCATAAAAGCGAAATTCTCATGAATGGCAGAACACTGATGACATTGATATTCATTACATGTGCTACAATAAATATCCGCAATAATTTGAGTATCTTTTCTGAAACAAGGTTGACATTTTTGCGTGTCGCTTATTTTACTGTCAACTTGTGCCTCAGCCATTTTAAAGAATATAGTCAGGTTATTCTGACGTTAATGTACTATCCATATATTTCACATTAAATAAATATTTTCAAATATCTACAGATTTTTCTCATTAAAACTTCATTTAACATTAAATCCAAATTTGTGTCTTCAGTCAGTTATATATGTTTGAAATAGTTGGCGTACGTGTAACCTTGGTTATATTTATGATATCAAGTCACATGTACATACATTGTAATATGGGTTATCAATATGACCGTTTTGATAGACTCAAGTATTTGTGACGAAATGGTTCAAAATGTAAGACTATATCCTGGTGTTAGGACACAAGATAATTAAACTCGATAGTTTTCATTGTTTCTTGTATGTAGGAGCAGTGGTCCAGTGGTAGGACGCGCGCTTAGGGATCAAGAGGTCTTTGGTTCGATCCCCACTAGGGGCGCTATTAATTTCCTTGAGCAAGAAACTAACCTACACTTGTTCCTCTCCACCCAGGTACAAATGGGTACTGTGAGGGATCGCCTGCCCGAGGGTGATTTCAGTGACCATGAGTTATTGTACAAGATTGTAAAGTCGGCTGAACATGTATATGGAAGCAGACTTTAGACCGCACTTAACTTACGTATTCATTTCATGAAGCATAATTAACACAGAGTTATAACAATAGTTAAATATGTCCTTTGTCCGTATACTTGGAACGTCTTATTCTTTAACCTAAGCTATTCCTTACCTTAAAAAATTAAAGCAAATTAATAGACATGAGAACACAGCTTGTTTTGTGTGATTAAGCCGGCGATATTGACCTCAGATGAAAAAATTCAGCCACAACAACAAAACGTTTTTTATTATTAGTGAACGACGGTAGGGTCAGGACAAGAGGAAAATCTTTTCTATAGTAAAATTCTTATATATAAATTACTAGAAGGAGTAACACCACATAAACACGATATATCATCATTATGAAAATTGCAGGCATAAACTACATTAATAAGCACATGTCAACTGTCTACGAAATAAGGATCTAAAAGTGGTTGCCCAAACAGGTCGATCTAGCAGCAAGCACTATCTTTTGTTTTAGAATTTAAATTGCCCAAAATAAATTTGTGGTTGCCCTTAGTAAAAATTGGTTGTCCCGGGCAACAAGACACCCACTAATATCGTAGACTGTGTCAATGATCTTTTGGGATGGAATCTATACTTTATGTCTCCTAATATAAAAAATACAATAAATCTCACCAATGAGAACATGTCAATGCTACGAGAGACCGGTCGGGCCATTTCAACTTCATGAATTCACGATTTCAACTTCATAAATTCACTATTTCACGATGAAGTTGAAATTGTGAATTCATGAAGTTGAAATCGTGAATTCATGAAGCCGAAGTCGTGAATTCATGAAGCTGAAATAGTGAATTCGTGAAGTAGAAATCGTGAATTCACAAAATCGAATTCGTGAAGTTGAAATCGTGAATTCATGAAGCTGAAATCGTGAATTCGTGAAGTTGAAATAATGATTTCACAAAATTGAATTCGTAAATTCATGAAGTCGAAATCGTAAATTCATGAAGTTAAAATCGTAAATTCATGAAGCTGAAATCGTGAATTCGTGAACTCCGTATGTCGAAAACGTGAATTCACGAAAAGAAACATGTGAATTCTTGAAGATGAAGTAGGGAAATCATGAAGTTGATATGGCACTACGGGTCTTCGTGGATATAATCCATACTTTATGTTTCCTAATATCATAAAATACATTTCGAATGTAGTAATACAAAAAAGTTTCTATGATTTGTTTGTTCGCATTAGTTGCACAAGTATGGTTATTGTTTTGTTTCAATTTTCATCAGCGCATATTTTCGATTTTGATATACCCCGTCCAATCTCACGCTATGTCCAGTAACCGTGTTTTTGAATCAAACTCTATAATTCATTGTTGTAACACGGGTAAGTATAATGACTTATATACATTTGTTTCTATTAAGTTAACTCTACAATATTACATAAACAATCATAAAATTATCAAACTGTACCAAGCTCTACCAGTCATTTTATCTAACTTCATTTGTTCAGATGATGATAACCTATACAGAATGTTATCCTTATTTTTTTTATTATGCGAAGTTCATTGAACAATAACATGTCCTAACATATGTGATACAAATACTGTTTCTTTCAGATCATTAGATTACATGGTGGGAATGTTGAGTAATCATAGAAGGCTGGTTTTACAAGATAAAAGGTTCAAATCTAACCAAAGGCACCATTAATCTAACTAAAGGTCAAATCTAACCAAAGGCACCATTAATCTACCTAAAGATTCAAATCTAACCAAAGGCACCATTAATCTAACTAAAGGTTCAAATCAAACCAGAGACACCATTGATCTAACTAAAGGTTCAAATCCAACCAAAGGCATCATTGATCTAACTAAAGGTTCAAATCAACCAAAGGCACCATTGATCTAACTAAAGGTTCAAATCAACCAGAGGCATCATTGATCTAACTAAAGGTCAAATCCAACCAAAGGCACTATTGATCTAACTAAAGGTTCAAACCCAACCAAAGGCACCATTGATCTAACTAAAGGTTCAAATCAACCAAAGGCACCGTTAATCTAACTAAAGGTTCAAATCAACCAAAGGCACCATTAATCTAACTAAAGGTTCAAATCAACCAAAGGCACCATTGATCTAACTAAAGGTTCAAATCAAACCAGAGACACCATTGATCTAACTAAAGGTTCAAATCAACCAAAGGCACTATTGATCTAACTAAAGGTTCAAATCAACCAAAGGCACCATTGATCTAACTATGTCGCAAATTGCGAATATTTGCTAAGTCCGGTGTACCGGACTCTAGGTTAAGAGTTCACCGGATCCCGATCCGGTGATAACAGAATCCGGTAGTATAGGATCCGACGGTTCCCTCTGGGTATAAAAACTCTGTAACCCGTGTAAACGGGGTTAGACGAAGGTTAGACGAATTTTAGATTTAAAACATTTCGGATATAACTTGTTGTTATTTAGATTTAATTTTATAATTTTATGTTAATACAAAAAGTACTTAAAATAAAGTAATGTAAAGTGTCAACTTGTGTTAGTTAAATATTAATGTAGATGTAGAAAAAACCAGCGATATATTTATGAAGTCTAACCAGTACCAACTTGGAAATTTTACCAGTACCAACTTAAAGTCTAACCAGTACAACTTAAAGTCTTACCAGAACTAAATCAGAAGTCCAGCTAGAAACGACTTTAAGAGACTACACCACAAACTAAAGATCAAATCCAACCAAAGGTACCATTAATCTAACTGAAGGCTCAAATCCAACCAAAGGCACCATTGATCTAACTAAAGGTTCAAATCAACCAAAGGCACCATTAATCTAACTGAAGGCTCAAATCAAACCAAAGGCACCATTGATCTAACTAAAGGTTCAAATCCAACCAAAGGCACCATTAATCTAACTGAAGGCTCAAATCAAACCAAAGGCACCATTGATCTAACTAAAGGTTCAAATCAAACCAGAGGCACCATTGATCTAACTAAAGGTTCAAATCAAACCAGAGGCATCATTGATCTAACTAAAAATTCAAATCTAACCAAAGGCACCATTTATCTAACTAAAGGTTCAAATCAAACCAGAGGCACCATTGATCTAACTAAAGGTTCAAATCCAACCAAAGACACCAATGATCTAACTAAAGGTTCAAATCAACCAAAGGCACCATTAATCTAACTTAAGGTTCAAATCAACCAGAGGCATCATTGATCTAACTAAAGGTTCAAATCCAACCAAAGGCACCATTAATCTAACTAAAGGTTCAAATCAACCAAAGGCATCATTAATCTAACTAAAGGTTCAAATCGAACCAAAGGCACCATTAATCTAACTGAAGGCTCAAATCCAACCAAAGGCACCATTGATCTAACTTAAGGTTCAAATCAACCAAAGGCACCATTGATCTAACTAAAGGTTCAAATCCAACCAAAGGTACCATTGATCTAACTGAAGGTCAAATCCAACCAAAGGTACCATTGATCTAACCAAAGGTTCAAACCCAACCAAAGGCACCATTGATCTAACTTAAGGTTCAAATCAACCCAAGGCACCATTAATCTAACTAAAGTTTCAAATCCAACCAAAGGCACCATTAATCTAACTAAAGGTTCAATTCCAACCAGAGGTACCATTGATTTACTGAACAAACATTTACCTGTTATATTAAACATCAAATTTCTCATGGAAGGGTTCACATGATACATTGTATGGTTGGAATTAAACTAGAGAAGCTTGCTGTCAACTGTCTGAGCTCTACTACTGCATAACAACTGTGACTAATGTTTGCTTCAGTCCGCTCAACAATGTCAGTTGAAAGTGTTACTGCGAAAATCGTTTGCTTTAAAGTGATTTGAAGTTGTTATGGTACAATACAATTTGTAATAAAATACTTTGAAGTTGTTTTTTATTTCTATAAAATAATCTTTTGGTTATATCAGCACCTGACATATCGTCCAGTAACCGTGATTTAAAGATAACAAAAATATGTATTCATAATTATAACATTACTTGTGGTAATGATGTTCAATAACATTATCAGTCAAAAAAGTCAGTATAAAAACATCATATGATTCAATTATTAAACTTTATCTACTAATTACACTTTGATGATCAACTTAGTCGGAGACGGTAACCTAATTACACTGATAAAATGCTATGTACGCTACTTCAAAACAATCAAATGACCTTCAAATAACAGTTAGTTTTGTTCTACTTTAATGAATCATTTTCTTTAATTATCAGTATTTATATACAGACAAAAATGAATATCCAGAGGGAAGTATTTTCAAACATTATGTTGGTGGGCTCATCATAGCTATCAGATACTGAAATAAGAACCATCGCTATGGTCACTAAACTATTCACAATGGTCATCGAAGACGTCAGGATGCCAAGGCACCATGATATTCTGGTTAACAAAACCTGGTTGACATTCCCTGTATTGTTTAATTCTATTCAACTGTCAACCGCTGATTTGAAATATATATCTCAATCCTGTGTACCCAACTTTTAGACCCATCAAGATTTTCGCTGTTTGATACATCCATATAGCACTGACAGTAGATACACTAGTTTAGCAATATAATTATCCACAAGCTTTGACCCCATGTTGTTATCGATAATGTAAGATTAGGATCATAGATCACGATCATAACCATATAGATTTCACTCTATCATTATGGGATTATATACCTTGTAAACAAATGTTAAGTATTTGTATAATTTTCCATTGTACATGAGGTGTAAGCAGTAGGGAATACTTCCCGTTCGGGAAACAAGGGGATTCCCCTTCAGGGCTTCCCGATCGGGCAGCAAATGTCAAAATGTTTCCCGATCGGGAAGGATTTTGGCCTTTTTTGACGTACCTTACAAAAAATGGCCGCTGCATAAAAGTATTTAACCTACAAAGATTTGAAAAACACCATCTGATACAGGAAAGATGTATGTAAAATCCTACCGAGTCGTTTTCTTTTAAAATGCATACAATTAAAATAATCTGAAATTGAAATTCAGAAAAAAATATGACTTCAAAGAAAAAAAGTTGTTTCCCGATTTGGAAACATTGCTTCCCGATCAGGAAGCAAGTTATACTATTTGTAATATAGTTTGTATGTAATGCAAAAACTAATTTCTGCAACAGGCATGTATGTTTTTGTAAAGAATTTAAGGCTGTATATACAGTCAATATAGTAACAAATGGTCAAACACATACACTTTAAATAAACATTCTGATTTTCTACCACAATCATCTGAGCAAAACAAAATTTATTGTCCAATTTATTTTTTATTTTTGTACATAGTTGTGAATATATTTAGTTATATGAACTCTCACATTAAAATACCACAACATTTGATTAATTTCACAAATCTGTAACTTCATCATAATTTTATTAGAAAATTAATATGAACCAAGGCTTGAAAGTCTGGTATTCTTGATTGTCAAATGATGGTACTTAAGTCTATTGTAGATGGCTGGACTTACTAGTTTTTTTCTTTACTCTACATATGTACATAATTCTAACCAGACAAGCTAAGCAGTATCTTGCCAAAACAAAAAGCAAACAAAATACACGTTCATATATAGTTGTACATTGTATTATTATGTAAAAATAAAACATTTTACCCTATACATTATTTGTATTTGAAAACAAAATGACATTAAAAAAAATCATAGTAAACATTTGGAAAAGCAAGTGTTTTGCATAATGTTTTTTATGGGATTACATACTATAAAAAACGTTATTGGACACACCTCCTGTACTCAATGTAAAATAATGATAGAAATGATGATGTGATTGTGCTTTAAGCATTCACGTAATTTTCCTTCAAAATGGAAATATAATAACCATTTCTTTAATCAGTTTTTCTTCACTATAACTTGTAAAAATAGTTTAACAATTCTGCTCAAACTTAACTTTTATAGCAAAAGATATACTTATGACCGCTAGGTGTCATTGCTTACTCCCTAATAGTCTAGTTTTACTGGAAATGCAATAATTTAAGTTAATGTATAATAATAGGAAATTGTAACAAATGAATTGAACCACATTTACAATCTTATGTTAGTGGTTATTGATAAGTTTTTATCAGTTTATATTTGTATAAATCGTTAAGTATACCGCTAGTCTAGATTAGTTGGTAGCATACTAATCTACTGATTGAGGGTTGTGGGTCTTAGTCATGAAAAAATTTCTACGACTATTCTCCCTCTCACCACTGATTTTAAATTATGTTGAGCAGCTGTCAGTAACTGACCAAGTATGCGCTTAGTAACTAGCGAACTGCTCAGTTCAGAGATTTAGCCTTTCAAAAAACAGTGAGTATGTTGACTTACAGCTGTAATATGAAATATGACTTAAACAACGTGTTGCTACAGTGTAACATCCAACAAATAATACTTTCCATTTATACACAAGTCAAATAAAATTGATAAAAAGTAAACTCATTTGAATATCTTTTGGGATGTTATGATTATACATATAAAAATTGAACAATGTGATTAAATTTCTATACAATTCCCATTAAGGAAAAGCTAAATTACTATGAATGGTACTTGTGAAAAGTGTTTCTAACATATGCATTGGAATCAATGCAATATTTCCATTAACATAAAAAAGATGCCTATTGCTTAAGTTTAATTTACATTACATACAAACTATATAACAAATAGTATAACTTGCTTCCAGATCGGGAAGCAATGTTTCCAGAACGGGAAACAACTTTTTTTCTTTGAAGTCATATTTTTTTCTGAATTTCAATTTCAGATTATTTTAATTGTATGCATTTTAAAAGAAAACGACTCGGTAGGATTTTAGATACATCTTTCCTGTATCAGATGGTGTTTTTCAAATCTTTGTAGGTTAAATACTTTTATGCAGCGGCCATTTTTGGTGAGGTGCGTCAAAAAAGACCAAAATCCTTCCCGATCGGGAAACATTTTGACATTTGCTGCCCGATCGGGAAGCACTGAAGGGGAATCCCCTTGTTTCCCGAACGGGAAGTATTCCCTACTGGTAAGTAACAGACTACTTGAGAGGTGACATTTTGTACACATGACAGTTAGTTGAAATAGGGGATTTATATAACAAATGCATACACATGTATGTTATATAAAATGTTATATAAAATCCCTGGTTGAAACAAAATTAACGATGGAAATAGTTTGTTGATTGCTTAATTATGAAACTCAGTAAATTTACTCTTTTTATTGATATTTCGCCTCTAAGGCTTTTTCAAATTTCAATGTGAAAAAATGTAGTTAAGGGGGTGGGTCCATGAGATCGCATTTTTTAAAAGGACTTAACTTTTGTTGAAACTTTGCACAAATGTTGTTCAATGTTTAAACTTTTAAAAAATGTAATAAAATTTGGGGGTCACCGAACTCGTTTTTGGGTCAAGGTCATTTGAAGGTCACCACCTCTGAAACTGCTGATTTGAGGAAGAATTTAGACAATTTAAGCTAGTACCTACAGCAAAAAATTATTAATCACCGGAATTTTATTTTTTCGCTTAATTATAAGTAAATAACCTGTAAGAATTGTAGTACATGAAAATTAATTATCAAAAATTCTATATTTTTTCTTGTAGGCTCTAAACTGGTCTCCATCATGTATGCCCAAAATTGGTTATTTTTCGCGGGATTTAGATAAATGTTCAACGTATATTTTTATATATATACAGAACTTAACTTTTGCTTAAATTTTGCGTCATAAATCAGACATCAATATTGTTTGATTTTATGGGGAAAAAAACATAGGTCACCGACCTTTAAAAAAAGTTACGAGACTCTTTTTGATACATTATGTAGGTAAAAATCAGGTAAAATATTATAAAATACTACAAATGTGTTATAATAGTGTAAAATGATATAATAGTTAATTTTATGGGTGATTAATTTTGATTTTATGTATCATATTTCGTGCATTTGTCCCTAAAGTAGTATTTAGGTAACTCGGTTGGTCATTTTGCTCGAAATGGTCTGTCAAATTACCCCACCCACCAAAAAACAAGCTTTTGAGGCAAATATTCAGGGTTATGAGATTTTGTCAAGAGAGAGGTTTATAATACATTTTTGAATCTTCGTGAATTTGTTAGGGCACATCTGAAGTAATTTCATCAAATAAATTAGGTTCACCAAACATTTCAAAGGGTTATGGTCATTTCAAAATGACCCCCAAAAAACATGTAAAACTCCGCCAAAAATGCGTCAAAAATAGCATGTATCAGGCAGATGCATAGAAAACAGTCCATATGATGAATAGGTTAGTGATAAATGTTATAGATTTGATGAATCTCACTTTATCATGCATTTTTTACCATTTTATTCGGCGAATTCCGCAAAATGTGTGTTAAAAAAAGTACCCCACCCACTTATAAAACTTGTCAAAAAGTCTAATTTTTACATCAATATAATTAGTGACTTAGTAACATTTTTAATTGTGTTTAAGGGGGTGGGTCCATGGGCGAATTTTTGATGACGACAACCATAAAACGGTAATATACCAACTAACTAATTCAGGCCATTAAGCTATCGTAATTAAAATATCTGCCTCAACTGACGACAAAAAAAAAATTGCAAGATTAACTTCCCTTTGTTAGAGCCTATGACTAAACAAAAATATTTTACGACATTAATTGTAAACAAAGGGAGGTAACTTTAGATTTACGGCAAAGTCCTGCAGATGCTGTCAAGAATAACATTCTGTAAAACTACTGAGTCTGCTGAACGTACTTTTGCCAAGTAGTATTGTTGAGAGGTACAAACAGAGATGACATGCAATGCAACACTGAGTATAGTTGATGACGTCAAAATTCGTCAAGAAATCAAACCATGATATCATCAGCGTTCTGCAGACGACCTTGGTCTGTGTTGACACTGTGAGATGAAACACATGTTAGAAAAATGTAAGTTATCCTTCTTAATTGTATTAATATTGATGCGTGAAAATGGTGTGTATAATACACTGGTTAAAATATAGTGTTTCCCAAATTTTAGAGTATTGATGCAATTATTATATAACAGTTTTCGGATACAGATGATTTCGGATACGGATTTATAATTTTCCAATTTCGTACGTGAAAGATAGAATACTATTTGTGACTTATAATTTAATATATTGACACGTAGTGTACAGTATGATGCTGATGGTTATTTTCCATGTGAAGGCGTCTATAAGTCTAGACAAACTGTCTCCAGTTAGAAAAATTTAACTTGATTATGAACTATTTCGTTGATGTTTAGAATCTTTACTTGGACAGGGTTTTACGGGACGCAGGAATCCGCGTCCATATACGCATAAATCACCAAGTTGTACGCATAAAAATTGAAGGCTGCGTCCATGTGGACGCACAAAATGTGTCTGAATCATAGGTAGCGAAATCAGCTGTTCGGGTCGTACATTTTAAGGTCTGGCCGTACAAGTCATTTCATTCTTCATTTATTTAAAATGCTTTCACCTCTGAGTAACTTCGTGGCAATTATAGATATATGTACACAACGGTACAAATCGTCGAGCAGATTTGTCGTATATTCGGCGAGAACATAACGTTTTCGAATTAACGATAGTCGTCATTTTCTGTGTTAAAAAGTTGGAGCTATATGCCATGCGTATTTGGGTGTATATAATATTAATTTTAATAAGAAATCTTGACTTATTACATTACAAATTGTTATGTACACCCAAGAAGTTAATTCTTTAATTCTTTGCTGCAATTAAAATCAATATTAATCCATTGTTTGATGACAAACATAGGTAAGCAGTTTCATACGGAATGTAACAATTTATGTTAAGATGTTTGTCGGAATTTTTCACACTTTGTCGATGTTTAATTATGTAACAATGTCATAATTGCTAAGACTCATTGTGAAAGCTTATAGTCCAATTTAATTAATTGTTATTTTGAATTAATTCTTAAAACAAGCGTGGCCTAGTATTTTAATTGTTGACTTTAGTTGTCAAGCATATAATGGCCGACGATCGCAGGAAATCGAATTTGCTTTGTTACAAAATTCCTTGAAAATAAACGTCAAAGCAAACTGTTTTAACATCATTTTACATTTGAACAATGTTTTTATTTAAAATTTAGAATAAGTTTTCGTAAAAATGAATCCCTTTCATCATTGGGACAAATGTCATATATTTTCGCGACCCACGCTATCGCAAATTTGAAAGAAACATTCTTATATATACGTTAGTAATATAATTAGCTTATTATTTTGCAAAGTGGATTGTCTTAATTTAGCATACAATGCCTCATGAAATGACAAATTCAAACATAAGAGCTCGTTTTCGCACTTGCGTAGTTGTAACAAAGAACTGATATTTTCTTTCTTTCCAACAATATTTGTTCTGGTAAAGTTTAAAGCATATAATGTCATATTCATAAATCTAAAACTTGATTAAATACTGAAAATGATATCATAACTTCGCATGTATCATTGACATGGTATCTTTCTTGTAATCAATGGCACACAGTTGAAAAACCAAACACCTAGATGAATGAAATTATTTCTATCTAGTCACATGTTTCAAGTCATAGTTTATCTTAATTTGAATTACATTGACTATTTATTTGTATCTTTATATTGCTGCCATTTATATAAAGAAAAAAATACACACCAAGTGTGAGCAAATCTGTTGGACTCCCAAATTTGCTCATTGGACTCCTATTTTCACAGGACCTGCGTCCATTGGACCCTTAAAAGTTGAGTGCAATGTAAAACCCTGCTTGGAGACTTTATTATTTATATTTTCAGGTGTATATGCTATTTGAGCATACTGTTTGACTGACTAAATGGTGATACCTTTAATCTAGAATCTTACTCAATGCACAACAATACACAGGTTTGTTTACATTTCATACCCCACCACTCTCTAAAGCTGATCAGTGGCAGATCAAGTTGTTTGCTGGAGGGGGGGGGGGCATACAATTTTCACATAAACTTCAACTTTTTTATTTATTCTTTGTGTTATGCTTTTTATGTATTATAAATTTGTATAGTGCACCACATTAGTTCTTTCATTTTATTAACCTGAGCAAGGCTATTTTTCATCTACTTAGAAGCATGTACATGTATATAACCAGAGGAACAGACATGTATCTATATTATAAATTTTTTTAGATGACAATCCTTTTATTTTTCTAGAGAATTATTATAATCTGGATCTTTCAGCAATCATACTCACATGTTTAGTAAGGTGTATATTGAGGTATATGATCAGAGACATGACTGATATCATAAAACATAAAAACATGGGTTTATTGTCAACAATGATAAAAGTTTGATGAAACATTTGACTTCTTTTATATTTTACAAGAAGTTATTTTTAGGTATTCTATTTTCTTTTATTTGTTACATTGTCCATAACTGAAAAATACTAGTCACTATCTTTCTTTCTTACAGATGACTGAGGCATTGAGTTGTGCCACACTGATGATACTCTGACAGCATGATAGGTGGTTAGGAAACAGATTATGAATTATAAAAAAAATACCCACATTTGAGTGTCTTGGCCACAAGTGATTGTTGAAATGTTTTAAAACAATGTTATAAATAAATTGACAGTCAGAACTCACTTTGTTTGTTCATGATATGTTATTGATCTACTTGGTTTTGGTGTTGGAATGGTGTTGATAAAATCATTGTAAATAAAACAATCCATGCAATAAATATATTAAATGAGTTTTCAGTTGTTTTATTGTTGACAATTCTAAAAGCCATGTCATTATAAATGGCTTTCACTATATAGTAGTCCAGTAGTAGTCATGCAGTAGTCAGTTATTCACAGATACAAATCCTAATATTTTGTTATGTGTAGTGGCAATTTAGCAATATTATTGCATTTCCATGCTATGGTAAAGGAGGTACTACTTGGTAAGGAAAACCATGGACATGTATCATACCTTAGATTGACAAGAACCTTGCTAAATGGTCATGAGTACAACACAATCCATTTGTTGGACTCGATACACTATGAACAAGTAGCTCACTTAAAAAGTGATAAAGCTAATACTTATGATAACTAGTGCAACAAAAATATAATTATACAGGACTTACTCCCACAATATGATGTGTTTATTCATGAAAAAATAAGGATTTACACTATAAAATATGCATATAACATAAAACAAAATTAAAACATGTGAATATCTCTTCACTATAATTCAGAACATTTGGTTGCCATGGTGACTTTTTTAAAATGGTATATTTCTGTAATACAAATGTGAAGTAAAGAATTTTACATCACATCATTAAGAATGGTCTATTGCATTATCATTATTTCATGACAATAATATATAATAAATAATGTCAATATATGGATTTTCAATTGGAATTGAAGAAGTGGGTGGGGTATTCCTCACTTTAACTGATAATGCATCTTAAATCTTTTAAATAATTCAGCTCTAAAAATCATTAACCCCACCTGAAGTGATAAACTATTAAAAACATGCATTTGAGTTATATACTATATTTATACTATATATATATATATACTCAGATGCTATACTTTAGACATGATGAAAATAATAGTAAAATTAACTCAATTTTTACTTCTTATACTAGGTATTATCATCATCTTGTAGGCCTAGCTATTGTATTAAAATTTAAAAATTCGGTGACTTTTTGCTTTTTCACTTCTATCTGATAAAAAATCATTTAATCTCACATTTAAACACAATTAAAAATGTTACTAAGTCACTAATTATATTGATGTAAAAATTAGACTTTTTGACAAGTTTTATAAGTGGGTGGGGTACTTTTTTTAACACACATTTTGCGGAATTCGCCGAATAAAATGGTAAAAAATGCATGATAAAGTGAGATTCATCAAATCTATAACATTTATCACTAACCTATTCATCATATGGACTGTTTTCTATGCATCTGCCTGATACATGCTATTTTTGACGCATTTTTGGCGGAGTTTTACATGTTTTTTGGGGGTCATTTTGAAATGACCATAACCCTTTGAAATGTTTGGTGAACCTAATTTATTTGATGAAATTACTTCAGATGTGCCCTAACAAATTCACGAAGATTCAAAAATGTATTATAAACCTCTCTCTTGACAAAATCTCATAACCCTGAATATTTGCCTCAAAAGCTTGTTTTTTGGTGGGTGGGGTAATTTGACAGACCATTTCGAGCAAAATGACCAACCGAGTTACCTAAATACTACTTTAGGGACAAATGCACGAAATATGATACATAAAATCAAAATTAATCACCCATAAAATTAACTATTATATCATTTTACACTATTATAACACATTTGTAGTATTTTATAATATTTTACCTGATTTTTACCTACATAATGTATCAAAAAGAGTCTCGTAACTTTTTTTAAAGGTCGGTGACCTATGTTTTTTTCCCCATAAAATCAAACAATATTGATGTCTGATTTATGACGCAAAATTTAAGCAAAAGTTAAGTTCTGTATATATATAAAAATATACGTTGAACATTTATCTAAATCCCGCGAAAAATAACCAATTTTGGGCATACATGATGGAGACCAGTTTAGAGCCTACAAGAAAAAATATAGAATTTTTGATAATTAATTTTCATGTACTACAATTCTTACAGGTTATTTACTTATAATTAAGCGAAAAAATAAAATTCCGGTGATTAATAATTTTTTGCTGTAGGTACTAGCTTAAATTGTCTAAATTCTTCCTCAAATCAGCAGTTTCAGAGGTGGTGACCTTCAAATGACCTTGACCCAAAAACGAGTTCGGTGACCCCCAAATTTTATTACATTTTTTAAAAGTTTAAACATTGAACAACATTTGTGCAAAGTTTCAACAAAAGTTAAGTCCTTTTAAAAAATGCGATCTCATGGACCCACCCCCTTAAATGTGAGATTAAATGATTTTTTATCAGATAGAAGTGAAAAAGCAAAAAGTCACCGAATTTTTAAATTTTAATACAATAGCTAGGCCTACAAGATGATGATAATACCTAGTATAAGAAGTAAAAATTGAGTTAATTTTACTATTATTTTCATCATGTCTAAAGTATAGCATCTGAGTATATATATATATATAGTATAAATATAGTATATAACTCAAATGCATGTTTTTAATAGTTTATCACTTCAGGTGGGGTTAATGATTTTTAGAGCTGAATTATTTAAAAGATTTAAGATGCATTATCAGTTAAAGTGAGGAATACCCCACCCACTTCTTCAATTCCAATTGAAAATCCATATATTGACATTATTTATTATATATTATTGTCATGAAATAATGATAATGCAATAGACCATTCTTAATGATGTGATGTAAAATTCTTTACTTCACATTTGTATTACAGAAATATACCATTTTAAAAAAGTCACCATGGCAACCAAATGTTCTGAATTATAGTGAAGAGATATTCACATGTTTTAATTTTGTTTTATGTTATATGCATATTTTATAGTGTAAATCCTTATTTTTTCATGAATAAACACATCATATTGTGGGAGTAAGTCCTGTATAATTATATTTTTGTTGCACTAGTTATCATAAGTATTAGCTTTATCACTTTTTAAGTGAGCTACTTGTTCATAGTGTATCGAGTCCAACAAATGGATTGTGTTGTACTCATGACCATTTAGCAAGGTTCTTGTCAATCTAAGGTATGATACATGTCCATGGTTTTCCTTACCAAGTAGTACCTCCTTTACCATAGCATGGAAATGCAATAATATTGCTAAATTGCCACTACACATAACAAAATATTAGGATTTGTATCTGTGAATAACTGACTACTGCATGACTACTACTGGACTACTATATAGTGAAAGCCATTTATAATGACATGGCTTTTAGAATTGTCAACAATAAAACAACTGAAAACTCATTTAATATATTTATTGCATGGATTGTTTTATTTACAATGATTTTATCAACACCATTCCAACACCAAAACCAAGTAGATCAATAACATATCATGAACAAACAAAGTGAGTTCTGACTGTCAATTTATTTATAACATTGTTTTAAAACATTTCAACAATCACTTGTGGCCAAGACACTCAAATGTGGGTATTTTTTTTATAATTCATAATCTGTTTCCTAACCACCTATCATGCTGTCAGAGTATCATCAGTGTGGCACAACTCAATGCCTCAGTCATCTGTAAGAAAGAAAGATAGTGACTAGTATTTTTCAGTTATGGACAATGTAACAAATAAAAGAAAATAGAATACCTAAAAATAACTTCTTGTAAAATATAAAAGAAGTCAAATGTTTCATCAAACTTTTATCATTGTTGACAATAAACCCATGTTTTTATGTTTTATGATATCAGTCATGTCTCTGATCATATACCTCAATATACACCTTACTAAACATGTGAGTATGATTGCTGAAAGATCCAGATTATAATAATTCTCTAGAAAAATAAAAGGATTGTCATCTAAAAAAATTTATAATATAGATACATGTCTGTTCCTCTGGTTATATACATGTACATGCTTCTAAGTAGATGAAAAATAGCCTTGCTCAGGTTAATAAAATGAAAGAACTAATGTGGTGCACTATACAAATTTATAATACATAAAAAGCATAACACAAAGAATAAATAAAAAAGTTGAAGTTTATGTGAAAATTGTATGCCCCCCCCCCTCCAGCAAACAACTTGATCTGCCACTGATCAGCTTTAGAGAGTGGTGGGGTATGAAATGTAAACAAACCTGTGTATTGTTGTGCATTGAGTAAGATTCTAGATTAAAGGTATCACCATTTAGTCAGTCAAACAGTATGCTCAAATAGCATATACACCTGAAAATATAAATAATAAAGTCTCCAAGCAGGGTTTTACATTGCACTCAACTTTTAAGGGTCCAATGGACGCAGGTCCTGTGAAAATAGGAGTCCAATGAGCAAATTTGGGAGTCCAACAGATTTGCTCACACTTGGTGTGTATTTTTTTCTTTATATAAATGGCAGCAATATAAAGATACAAATAAATAGTCAATGTAATTCAAATTAAGATAAACTATGACTTGAAACATGTGACTAGATAGAAATAATTTCATTCATCTAGGTGTTTGGTTTTTCAACTGTGTGCCATTGATTACAAGAAAGATACCATGTCAATGATACATGCGAAGTTATGATATCATTTTCAGTATTTAATCAAGTTTTAGATTTATGAATATGACATTATATGCTTTAAACTTTACCAGAACAAATATTGTTGGAAAGAAAGAAAATATCAGTTCTTTGTTACAACTACGCAAGTGCGAAAACGAGCTCTTATGTTTGAATTTGTCATTTCATGAGGCATTGTATGCTAAATTAAGACAATCCACTTTGCAAAATAATAAGCTAATTATATTACTAACGTATATATAAGAATGTTTCTTTCAAATTTGCGATAGCGTGGGTCGCGAAAATATATGACATTTGTCCCAATGATGAAAGGGATTCATTTTTACGAAAACTTATTCTAAATTTTAAATAAAAACATTGTTCAAATGTAAAATGATGTTAAAACAGTTTGCTTTGACGTTTATTTTCAAGGAATTTTGTAACAAAGCAAATTCGATTTCCTGCGATCGTCGGCCATTATATGCTTGACAACTAAAGTCAACAATTAAAATACTAGGCCACGCTTGTTTTAAGAATTAATTCAAAATAACAATTAATTAAATTGGACTATAAGCTTTCACAATGAGTCTTAGCAATTATGACATTGTTACATAATTAAACATCGACAAAGTGTGAAAAATTCCGACAAACATCTTAACATAAATTGTTACATTCCGTATGAAACTGCTTACCTATGTTTGTCATCAAACAATGGATTAATATTGATTTTAATTGCAGCAAAGAATTAAAGAATTAACTTCTTGGGTGTACATAACAATTTGTAATGTAATAAGTCAAGATTTCTTATTAAAATTAATATTATATACACCCAAATACGCATGGCATATAGCTCCAACTTTTTAACACAGAAAATGACGACTATCGTTAATTCGAAAACGTTATGTTCTCGCCGAATATACGACAAATCTGCTCGACGATTTGTACCGTTGTGTACATATATCTATAATTGCCACGAAGTTACTCAGAGGTGAAAGCATTTTAAATAAATGAAGAATGAAATGACTTGTACGGCCAGACCTTAAAATGTACGACCCGAACAGCTGATTTCGCTACCTATGATTCAGACACATTTTGTGCGTCCACATGGACGCAGCCTTCAATTTTTATGCGTACAACTTGGTGATTTATGCGTATATGGACGCGGATTCCTGCGTCCCGTAAAACCCTGTCCAAGTAAAGATTCTAAACATCAACGAAATAGTTCATAATCAAGTTAAATTTTTCTAACTGGAGACAGTTTGTCTAGACTTATAGACGCCTTCACATGGAAAATAACCATCAGCATCATACTGTACACTACGTGTCAATATATTAAATTATAAGTCACAAATAGTATTCTATCTTTCACGTACGAAATTGGAAAATTATAAATCCGTATCCGAAATCATCTGTATCCGAAAACTGTTATATAATAATTGCATCAATACTCTAAAATTTGGGAAACACTATATTTTAACCAGTGTATTATACACACCATTTTCACGCATCAATATTAATACAATTAAGAAGGATAACTTACATTTTTCTAACATGTGTTTCATCTCACAGTGTCAACACAGACCAAGGTCGTCTGCAGAACGCTGATGATATCATGGTTTGATTTCTTGACGAATTTTGACGTCATCAACTATACTCAGTGTTGCATTGCATGTCATCTCTGTTTGTACCTCTCAACAATACTACTTGGCAAAAGTACGTTCAGCAGACTCAGTAGTTTTACAGAATGTTATTCTTGACAGCATCTGCAGGACTTTGCCGTAAATCTAAAGTTACCTCCCTTTGTTTACAATTAATGTCGTAAAATATTTTTGTTTAGTCATAGGCTCTAACAAAGGGAAGTTAATCTTGCAATTTTTTTTTTGTCGTCAGTTGAGGCAGATATTTTAATTACGATAGCTTAATGGCCTGAATTAGTTAGTTGGTATATTACCGTTTTATGGTTGTCGTCATCAAAAATTCGCCCATGGACCCACCCCCTTAAAGTGTTTTGAATGCTTTGAAAAAGCCTTATAGGCGAAATATCAATAAAAAGAGTAAATTTACTGAGTTTTATTTAAGGTCCCTCTAAGGACTTGTACTGTGAACTGCTTAATTATGTTTAGAAGTAAGAAATATAATACACTATTACAACTCTTTTAATTAATTTATTGCCCGTCCGTTCATTTTGATATGTCATATTTTAATAAAGTTAAATTGCAACAACTTATTCAATTCTAATCGTTATTTTGACTGAAATGTCCATGCATTCATAAGTATAGCTGTTTAACTAATTTCATCTTTTTCATGAATTTGTTTTACATGAATAAACTAGTCAATAAAAAGTTTTCACAGTATCTTCGTTTAAATAAATTATAACTGTAGTGGTGAAATTAAAACAATTATATGTCAGTTTCTACATGTATAATGCCGACAATATAAACTACAACACTTAATTAATGTGTGAAAGTATTCATTTATCAGAGAAATGTGAATACATCAAACGCAAATTCTATACAAGTATATATTATAAGCAATGAGAGAGTCTTGTTTCAAGCTAAATTGCTTTAATGTAATATTATTTTATAATACTGATTTCAGTGATTCTTTTAGTCGAGTAAATCTACCAAAATTATATTATCTTAATAGTCCAGAATAATATTTTTTCGAAAACGTTCTTGCTACATGTACATGTATATATAAAGTGTACCAGCTGTGCCTTGCTATAAACAATGTATTATACAACCACACCAGGGGTCCATATATCCGATAGCGCACATTATAAAATTAAGAGAAAAAACATTGGAAATCCAAAACTTTTGAAAAAAGTGCTAAACAGACCAAAACTTCATATAGATATTTTAAAAATAAAAAAATGCTCCAGAAACTAGAAATATTTAACTTTCTTAATTTCGTTGTGGACACGAGATGAAACACTAAAAAACTCTTACGATGGTTTTTATCTTAAGATATTTTGCAAAATCATTGCAGGGCTTTATCTATTTTGAGTCTAACATAAAATATAAATAAATTGTCTATTATATTTTATAAGAGATGAGATAAATTATGACGGTGTTGAATAAGTTCAAGTTTATAATATAGATCACGTCACGTTACAAATAGATTAAAAACACGTGCCGATGATAGTATTCAACCTCATGACCAACTGTGAGTTTTATGTCACAGGTACACAGTTTTATGATATTTTATCACACTCTGCAGTCATTGATACAAATAAATCTTCAGACAAATATTATCGTAAGTCAATTTCAAAACATTTACAACAAAGAAACTATTAGATATTAGTTTTATAGTTTATTTTTATCGAATAACACAATGTTTCACCGTAAAGCATGAAAACAAATAAACATTTTAACTACATGTATTTTCATTTTTTTCACATAACAATAATTTATTACGATAAAAATCATCGTTAGTTTATAAGTAGTTTAGTCATGCCTTAAGATAAAATCCAAGCTCCCTGAATTAGTAATCAGGCTCTGTAGATACTACGCTAACATGGTGTGTAGATGTTTGAGGTAAGGTTATAACAATCAATCAAATATCGACTGCTGGCTTGATTCATTACTTCATTCTGTTTTTCTGATCAAGATAAACATATACGTCATAACAATATTGTCATAAAGGGACATATAAACATATCATACTAAACTAGGCTGATATTTGAATTATCTCCCTTTAAACGCAAATTCAAAATTGTGTAAGTCAATATTTCTACCATAAATGTGTCTATTCCTACAAAAATGTCATTTATCACATTTCATTAAATTAGACAGACTTAAACTTATATTATAAATACAATTAATGAAATGTATTTTACCAAGGATTTCAAGTACCAGATCTTAAACTACGTTGAATTTTAGTTAAAATCAGTACTCGTGTTTTTAAAAAACTAAAACTGCATATTTTCAAGCAACTTGCGAAACGATAGTCGTCATACAATGTACTGCCCGAAAATAAATAGCAGATAAATTACATATATTTTTTAATTCTTATTTTCAAAAATATATAACGGGTCATCAATGTGCTTTCTGCTGAAATATAAAGGAAAAGGTACAGAATGTCGGGTTTGGGCTCGACTCACGTCTCTAAGTCACGTTTGCATTTTATAAGTATCGCAGTTGAATATATAGATAAGGTATCCCGCTAAATCGGGTGCACGACGCTAAAACGACGGGCTAAACCGTTCGTGGAATATTTGTATATTTGTGATCGATACATGTGGACTTCTTATGTTAATTTTCTTTATCTATAAGAACTGTCTTGTGGTTCTATTTTTATCGATACTTCAGGTAGAGCAAGGAAAATCTGTCAATATATGCGATGATACGTGCTCAGTACTGGGTTAAAAGTTTAGATACCGAGACTTTGGTATGTTGAGAAACACAAAGGTTAATAAGATGGACTGACCACCAGACATTGGAATAAAAATCTTGAAAATATACTAAGTACAGCACCGTGTATTACTTATCCTTTGTCTCTTTTATGTAGATTAAACTATGGTGTTCAACTTTCTAATTTCTCTTTTAGCAAGAATCGTAGACTCAAACAAGTGGCCTTATTCACAAAAAATCTCACGATAAAAATCATCGTAATTTTAAAGTAGGAACAATTCATTATACCTTCTTTCGTTGTCCAATCAATTAATAATATTTTTTAATTATGAAGAATAATGAATACTTTCTGAAACTCATATTATTATAAGATATCATATACTTTAGCCTGTGACCTTTAACTATGTTAGAATTGACTTACGATCATTTGTGTAAGATATTTTTGGTGAAATTTACCACTTATATCTAGGATAACTTTTTTAAATGTATCTCATTTAATCACCAGTTTGTAAAATATTTCACCCACTTCATTTATTTTTTAACTTAACAATATCACGATGAAAATACTCGTAAGTCAAATTCATTAACTTATTAAAGAAATTCAACAGTTCTGAACATTCTAAACAGGCGGTTTGTTCCTCTAGGTAAATGTTTTCTGTTTTTGACTTACGCTATTTTTATCTTAAGTTTGATTAGTAAAAAAATATTTAATGTTTACAAATAGGTACACAAAACTGTTACATGAGGTAGGTCTCTGCCTGTTGCAACATTCTTCTCCAAGGTTGAGTAATAAGGTATCTAACTAAAAGTCAATGTTACATGTTACTGATAGTTAAGTGTATGCTAGCAATGTTGACACTTGTTATGGCTAAGTGTCTTATACTGTTACTGATAGTAAAGTGTGTGCTAGCAATGTTGACACTTGTTATGGCTAAGTGTCTTATACTGTGACTGATAGTAAAGTGGGTGCTAGCAATATTGACACTTGTTATGGTTAAGTGTCTTATACTGTTACTGATAGTAAAGTGTGTGCTGGCAATGTTGACACTTGTTGTGGTTAAGTGTCTAATACTATTACTGATAGTAAAGTGTGTGCTGGCAATGTTGACACTTGTTATGGATAAGTGTCTAATACTGTTACTGATAGTAAAGTGGGTGCTAGCAATGTTGACACTTGTTATGGTTAAGTGTCTAATACTGTTACTGATAGTAAAGTGTGTGCTAGCAATGTTGACACTTGTTATGGTTAAGTGTCTTATACTGTTACTGATAGTAAAGTGTGTGCTAGCAATGTTGACACTTGTTATGGCTAAGTGTGTAATACTGTTACATTTCATGTTTTGATAGTTAGGTGAACTGGCCAGCTGACATTTATCCGATAGATTATAAAAAAAAACTTTAAAAATCTTCAATCTACAATAAACACATCTATTTGCTGCAAATACTGTCCATGAAACATAAGTATGCCTGTATTGTACTGAAGTTCAAGATTTGGTTTCCATCATGTGGTAAATATAAGTTGTTTGAACTGTCTCTGCACAATGGTTATTAAAAAGGTCAACACAGCTTCTGTATATAAATTTTACTTATAATATACATGCAGCGAAATTACGACGATAATATAATATAATACTACTATGATCATAAGTAAAGAGAAATCGTATTCATTAATTGACAAAAAGCAAGTACAACGTACATGTCGACAAAATAGCTACCTAGATATTGATATAAAAGGCCGATAAGTTGAAGAAAATAAGAAAATATCATCTTAAAGACTAAAAATTTCATCACGCTTAAGTAAATCATGATATGTAAGCAAAACAATATGTGCCATTTATCAATTAAGCAAGTCGGTTTTTATTTTAGAGAAATGTCACGGCTAAACTAAGCCCTTAAACGTTCGCCAAGTATCTATTAATTAAATTTATAACTCATTGCCAACAAATATTAGACACTGGAATCATTATTTAAACAAAAAAAACACAACAGCGCAACAATAAGTGCGATCGAAAACAATAAAATGTTAACAGGTTCCCGTACGTTCACATAGCGTAACTAGGAAAGCGCGTCGAGTTGTGCCTTAAATATGGCGGCCAATTGCGCGTTGGCTAAAAGTAACGCGTCCGCGAACAGATGACTCTGAGAAATATTCACGGTAAACCGTGAGCGGGTCCAGCTTCCGTAACTGGGACCCGAGATGACTCTGAGAAATATTCACGGTAAAGCGTAAACGAGTCGGGGTCAATGGTTCAGGTTAACCTTAACTGAGACGGTTGACAGGAAATATGATGGAAAAGAGATGAAAATGTTATGACATGTTAAGCCAAGTAAGATTGGAGGTATAATTCCATTCCTCTCAGTTACTGGCGAGGTGTGCGGGCCGTGCTGGGCGGTCTGGACCCAGGTGATAAAGTGCGGGTAGATGAAATTGGCGGTTTGACTAAAACCTCGTATATTATTCTGGATATATAAGCTGGATAAGATTTGTAAGCCGAACATCGGCATTAAACATCTATAGCGAGCAAGGCCAGCGTTTGTTGGCCAGGTTGGCCTCACAGATGCAGTGGCTCAGCAACCGGCTTACCAACAAAGATAGCAGATCACTGCTGCGAGCGGGGTAAAGGATTTTAGGCTTGCTTTCGGGTGTCTTGGTAATTACAGAGTAATTAGGGTTTCCAGATGTAGATACAATCCTGTATTCTAGTATAATCAACGGTTAATCAACGCCAGTCTTACCAGGCAGCAAGTAAGTGACGGGTACAGAAGGCTCCGTCTATCTGGGGTATTTGGTCAGGTGCTGGAGTACACACAGTATCTGCCCGGGTAGTCCAGATGGACAGTGTGATCTGACTTGCCAGGTCGGCCAGGCAGCAAGTAAGTGACGGACACAGAAGGCTCCGTCTATCTGGGGTATTTGGTCAGGTGCTGGAGTACACACAGTATCTGCTCGGGTAGTCCAGATGGATAGTGTGATCTGGCTTGTCACTTACGAGAAGAAGATAAAGAAGAGCGAATGATTACTTTATAATTACCAAGATATGCTTAAGTTATCCTTCTTGATCTGGCTTGATATTATGGTAAGCGGGACTGGTGTCGACTGCTCACATCTGGGTGTTCAACCGACCGTCTCTAGGCTGGATCCCAGGCCACCACCACAAAGTCGTCTGAACTCTTTGAATGTGTTCCAACCCTTTTGTACCGTTTATATATTGAGAAATGTTTAAAGTCTTTTAAGCTACTAGCTAGCTACTAGGGCACAGCATCCATTTACTGTAGGCATGTACCGTACTATTGAGCTATATAATAAATGAAGCTCCAATCAAGGCCACTCGTACATGACTTGTTGCAGAGTTGTTGTTCTTGATGGGTCACAACTTGATGGAATGCTCTCCGACTCCACTCATTCATTATAAGCTAGCTTCTAAAGGTGAACAATAGTGGTTGATTGGACAGACAAATATTAAGTATTATTCACTATTCTCAAGTTGTAACCCCGCTGAATTTTACAGGCATGCAGCGTGTTGTATGGGCTACATTCTATCTGAGTTTCACTTGGATCCGACTAGTACTAAGTCCAGGGCTAGCTGCACACGTTTGGACCCCGCTGACTTTACTCTATACAAAAGCATTAGCTAACCTGCCACTGGTTGCAGCGGACTAACCAGGCTTGGTATCGAGCTTAAATCTACCAAGCATGAAGCCTACTGTAAGGGGTACAATGTACTAAAATTTGAACTTGATAGAACAAGTACAAAGTCCAGGGCTAGCTGTACATGTTTGGACCCCGCTGTTTTCTATTGTCACTATTCGGTAAGCACAGTCATTGCTAACCTACCACTGGTTGCAGCGGGCTAACCAGGCTTGGTATGGAGCTGAACTTTAACAGGCATGCAGCGTGTTCTAAGGGCAACACTGTATCCACGTTTCAAGTTGATCGGCCTAGTACTAAGGTCTAGGCTGGTGGTGCACGTTTTGACCCTGCTGATTTCTATTGACCCTTTAGTATAGTCAAAACACACGAAGGGGCAAATGTCCGGCCTTCAAAAAAACAGAGGGGGGGGCAAATGTCCGCCCTGTCAAAAAAGGGGCAAAAGTCCGGATACCCGACCAGGTACCGGCATCCTATATAGTGTTATATATATATATTATAATGGACTGCTGTTATATGTATATGTATGTATGTAAAGGGGTTGACATGGGTTGAAATTAAATTCTTCAAAAGTTAAATGTGGCCCTGAAAAGGGCCGTTGTTTTTAAGCTGAAAGCTTAAGGTCTGGGGTCGGTGAATCTCAACTCCCACTGCACGGCTTTCTTGAACACCACCAAACCATTGGGAGCAAGATGCACACCGTCAGCCAGGTACGAGCCCCGGTTTTTCAGTCTTTTGAAACCTGGCGACATCTGGCCCGAACCATGCCTTGAGTTGATTGTTTACTTCCAGCTGTATCTCGTCAAAGGTAGACTTAGTTAGCCCACCTCTGAACCTGAAGTGGGTGACCAACTCGCAGATGATTACTCTCCTTGCCGAGGCACCGTAAACAGCCAGGCAAGGTCCCTCAGCCGTCTAAAGATCTCCGCGTGGCACGAGTCCTGACGTTTGTCATTGCCGCCAAGCAACAAAATCACAACACCAGGCCCAAGTTTCACAAATAAAACCTTAAGTACGGACTCAGTAACAGACTCAAGTGTTTTTGGTCTCTAAATAGCTTGTCAATGTAGTTGGAATGGCCGTTATTAGATGATCATAATCTCAAAAATATATAAAATGTTTCAACATAAAATATCATTGGGTTGATTATTGAATTAAAGCCACAAACTCAATTTTTACTTGAGACTAAACTCAACTGTTCATTAACAGACTCAAATCAATACAATTAAATTAAACCTTATCTAAATATGTAATTCAGTTATATTTTATATACATTTGTAACACAGCTTTAAAATCACTATAAGGGTTTCTAATGATACTACATTTGTTGTTAGAATGATTAAATAAGTAAAAATAATGATCAAAACATGATTAAGTTTGAGTCCAAAGTTGAGTTTTTTTTAGTGAAACTGGGGCCAGGCTTGTGCGCCAGGGCCTCTGTCAGCATCTGTTCAGGGAGGCTATCCAGTCGTAGGCCTCCCCTACTCATCCACGTACACTCGTACTGGCTGGTCTCGATGCCTGCTTCCCGCCGCAATCTGCGGACGTAGCTGTCCCCGAAGATTAAAAGTTTGTTGTTCATCGTGCGAACTACTAGCCAAGAATGACTAAGGACGAATAACAAACCCAGCAAGCAAGCATGCGGAAAGATGCGAAGAGTGTATAAAGTTCCGCTCTTCCGTACTAATGTAGAGTAGTGGGCTATATACTAGGCTATATACTTTGTAGAAGTCAGCGGGCTCCAACCTGTTACGCGGTGACCCATCCAATCGAAACGTTAATAGAATGTGGCCCTTCGAACCCCCAACACGCCTGCAAAATTTCAGCTTGATATCAAGCCTAATTAGCTATCAGCAGAATTGCTCATGCGCGTTCAATAGAAATCAGCGGGGTGAAAAACGTGCACCGCTTGCCTAGACTGTAACACAAGTCCGGGGTTGAAATTTGCAGAGAATGTTTCCCTTGGAACGCGCTGCGAGCCTGGAAAAAATCAGCTCAATACCACATCCGGTTCGTTCAGGGCGGCCAGCACGGCATTCGGTCACTGTGTAGTCTATGTATAGGGCCTTTGTAGTTTAGCCTGACCGAGTATATAACTCAGGAGGCTAACACAGTCACCACCGGCAGGTAGAGCCGAGCTAGCCCGTTCCAACGGTGTATTTGACATTGTCGTACCTATATTTTAAGCCCAGGGCGACACTCTGAACATACCTGCCCAACTCGTTCTATAGAATGCACGATTATTGACTGTTGACAAGAAAAATAACTCTGCCCTCAGACTAAATGCATCTGAGCTCGGATTTTTTAATGGCTGGCATCTCCGTGATCGGGCTGATAAGCCGAGTAAAATGAGCCTAATACGCGAAAATCGCCCGGCAAATAAAAAACTTTGCTTTTGTAAGCGCCCCTATCCATTGATCTATATTACTGGATAGGACATTCCCATTGGCTGACGCAACGTTCAGTGTGTCATACATTGATCTATATTTAGACCAATGCCCCAATCAATGAGCCCTACATAGGAGGTCTGTACCCGGTCGTTGCTCGGGCTTGGGTGCTCGGACTTTTTAATGTTGGGCATCTCCGTGATCGGGTTGAGAAGACGAGTAAAATGAGCCTACTCACGCAAAAATCCGCGGTGAATAAAAAAGTTTGCTCTTGTACATTGGTAGAAAAGGCAGCCAGAGCACTACTCACTCGACCAGGCTGTAGCGTTAATTCTCCCGGCTCGATCAACATGTAACTTACACCACGAGAAGCGCAGGGTTCTGGGTTTTAAAATGAGCCCGGGCTTTGATGGGAGCTAGCAGCGAGTGAAAAGTTATAGGTCCATGTTATAAGAACATAAGTGAAATTGCCAAAATCGGGACTAATTCAGTTCATACAGAATGTATATCAAAATCCCCTTGATCATAATCCCCTTGGTTGAAAAATGACATAGTGATCGAAATCCCCTCAACAGAAATGACCGGGTGTTCATAATCCCCTTGATGGATAGTCAAAATCCCCTTGGCAAAAATGATGGGGTGGTCAAAATCCCCTCAACTTGTGAAAAACAACCCCCTTTACTCAATATTCTTTTTCCTTTGATCTTTTGTCACTCCAGCTAAACTATTGTGTTACATAAAGAAATGTTGCAAACAGCAGTTACATTGAGTAGAGGAAAGAGTATGGAGTATACTTTAGCAATATAATACAGGTTATTTTTAAATACTCCAATGTTGTCATTTTCATGTTAATATAAAATATAAAACCAGACATAAAATTTCACTCTTATTTATTTTCTGACAGCACATTTTACATATGTTAGCACATTCACAGAATTTACATAGCAACGACATTATTTTATTCTGATAATCTGTCCCAGAGCACCCAAGAAGTCTTCAAGGGATTTAATGCCACTTGCGTACTGTGAGCACAAAACTTTCAGTCTCTGCTGGTGAGCTTTAGTGGCCTTCTTCACTCGTTTCACCACGATTACATCTCAGGATTAATTATAATCAACTATCATTTATTTGTTTGTATTTTACAATTTTCTCAGCAATAATAACATCAATAAAGGGTGTCATTATTAACTGGCTGTGACAAACATACACCTTTTAATTGTTTGTATGCTTTTCTCTTTTTTTTCAGCAATTCTTGAAGCAGTTGGTTCTTAAATTCATTGAACTAAAAAGAAAAATAAGAAAAGAAATTTCCCAACCATTTCACATTATTTGAGGGGATTTTGACTACCCACTGAGGGGATTATGACCACCCCTTTATTTTTGCCAAGGGGATTATGATAACCCTGTCATTTCTGTTGAGGGGATTTCGATCACTATGTCGTTTATCAACCAAGGGGATTATGATCAAGGGGATTTTGAGCGTCTCCCGTTCAGACAATGTACGTACATTATAAAATGTTATAAATTTTCAAAGTATAAGTTTGCCTAAAAATCTATACCCCCCCCCTATTTGGGCCACATTCCGATCAAGAACATGTGTTTTAATCCTAAAAAATCGATAATCGATATCCTCCACCGTCTTAATTGCTCTAGGTCTGGTCACCATGGATACTTTCTAGGGATCGGTTGACTTTTATACTTAAGCAACTTTTCAGCCAAAATGAACAAAAAGGGTTTTAAACTCATAATTACCAGAGACAGTCAGTCATCGTGAGTCAACCACCTTGTTGGTAATGAGCTATTCCACCCCTACTCGGGGCGCCGGTCTCTAGAGCCAAAAATACGAAATCTTGCCTTTGAAAACTTTTTCTGAAATAGAGAAATGATTGTAATTACAAATTAAAATATAGCCTTTAAAGTCACTTTTTTCGCAGCCAGTGGTCCGATCTTGGAACCCGACCCAGCGCCGTGATCGACACTCTTAGACCTACACGAGGATACCAGTGTCAGCTCGATAGGACCAGTATTAGCGAAATGATGACTTTGAACGTTGTTTCACCAAGCGAAAATTCTTACATTTCGGAATTGAAAAATAGCCGTCAAAGTCATTATTTTGCAGCCAGTGGTCCGATCTTGGAACCCGACACAGCGCCGTGATTGGGGTACTTAGCCCTTCACGACGGTATCAGTGCAAGCTCCATAGGACCAGTATTAGCGAAATGTTGACTTTGAACGTTGTTTCACCAAGCGAAAATTCTTACATTTCGGAATTAAAAAATAGCCATCAAAGTCATTATTTTGCAGCCAGTGGTCCGATCTTGGAACCCGACACAGCGCCGTGATCGGGGTACTTAGCCCTTCACGGGTACCCCGTGCTCGCCAGCTCGATAGGACCACTATTAGTCAAATGATAACTTTGAACGCTGTTTCACCCAGCGAAAACTCTTACATTTCGGAATTGAAAAATAGCCATCAAAGTCATCATTTTGAAGCCAGTGGTCCGATCTTGCAACCCGACCCAGCGCCTTGATCGACACTCTTAGACCTACACGGGGTACCATCGCCAGCCCGATAGGACCGGTATTAGCGAAATGATGAGTTTGAACGCTGCTTCATCCAGCGAAAATTGTTACATTTCGGAATTAAAAAATAGCCATCAAAGTCACTATTTTGCAGCCAGTGGTCCGATCTTACAACCCGACCAAGCGCCGTGATTGACACTCTTAGACCTACACGAGGATACCATCGCCAGCTCGATAGGACCGGTATAAGCAAAATGTTGACTTTTAAGCTGTTTTATCCAGCGAAAATTCCTACATTTCGGAATTAAAAAATAGCCATCAAAGTCATTATTTTGCAGCCAGTGGTCTGATCTAGGAACCCAAACCAGCGCCGTGATCGATGTACTTAGCCCTACACGAGGATACCAATGTCAGCTCGATAGGACCACTATTAGTCAAATGATAACTTTGAACGCTGTTTCACCAAGCAAAAATTCTTAAATTTCGGAATTAAAAAAATAGCCATCAAAGTCATCATTTTGAAGCCAGTGGTCCGATCTTGAAACCCGACCCAGCGCCATGATCGACACTCTTAGACCTACACGGGGTACCATCGCCAGCCCGATAGGACCGGTATTAGCGAAATGATGAGTTTGAACGCTGTTTCATCCAGCAAAAATTGTTACATTTCGGAATTAAAAAATAGCCATCAAATTCACTATTTTGCAGCCAGCGGTCCGATCTTGAAACCCGACCCAGCGTAGTAATTGACACTCTTAGACCTACACGAGGATTCCATCGCCAGCTTGATAGGACCGGTATAAGCAAAATGTTGACTTTGTAAGCTGTTTTATCCAGCGAAAATTCTTACATTTCGGAATTAAAAAAATAGCCATCAAAGTCATCATTTTGCAGCCAGCGGTCCTATCTTGGAACCCAAACCAGCGCCGTGATATGGGTACTTAGCCTTACACGACTGTATCAGTGCCAGCTCCATAGGACCAGTATTAGCGAAATGATGACTTTGAACGCTGTTTCATCAAGCGAAAATTGTTACATTTCGGAATTGAAAAATAGCCATCAAAGTCATTATTTTGCAACCAGCGGTCCGATTTTCGGAACAGGACCAGCGCTGTGATGGGGAGTCTTAGACATACACGACGGTACCAGTGCCAAGTCGATAGGACAACAATTTACAAAATGTTGACTTTGTACTCATGTCTATTTCCATGATATACATAGATATATACTGTAAAGCACATAGTTCGAACCCTGAGACGCGCCGACCGTAGCAGACCAGCCGATCACTGTTTAGGCCGAGATTCTTTTTGAAAAACTTGGTCTCACCCCTTTCAAGGCACTGTGAAAATTTCACGCGATTCGCACGTTATATAAACTCACAGCCGACAAAACATGAATCCTACTCTATGAGTATTAGTTCTATATTAATGCAGTGTGTGAGTAGAGTTTAAAGACCGACTCGGTACGGTGCTTGCCTGTATTGAGGGAAGACCTTGCTAAACAGACCTCATCTCAAGTTGTAACACTGTTCATTAAACTCGGGGAACATTCAATCAAAGTACAGCATGAGTACTAAGGTATAGGCTTACATTAGGAACTCTAATTTTTATTGGCACTAGACTATTTATACGCGCTAGACTATCATTTCTTATGTTATTCTTGTAGTTTTTTTTCTATTATTTCATTTTCTTTTATTCATCAAGTTCATTTCTTGAGTCTTGTTCATAAAACTTAGCTAAAAATCGGCCATTTTGAATGACAGGTGTCACTTTGTATATTAATTGTTTGTATATTAGCCATGGTGGAATTTACAACATGGCCCCCGAGTTTGACGCGGTGACCCCTAATCACGCAGCATCCTGGCTAAGTCAAAAGAAAGGTCCCCTCTGTTTCCGCTAATTGGCATTTGTTGCCATAATCAACATCCGATGAGAGATTAACAACTGATTGGCAACGTCCGGCCACCTGGCCGAGCTCGAGCCCAGAATCCCCATATAAGCTAAGGAAAATCCCAAGCTAATCATTCGCTCGCTTTCGCTTAATTAATCGCTGTCGCAGTAATTAATTCGCTTTAGCTTACGCTCTTAATTGCTTAATTGTAATTAATCGGACTTAGTGAGTTTTTGTGTTAAATTTATCGAACTTACTGATTTTTTTCGTGAAAAATAGGACTTGGTGAGTTTAGTGCTTTTGGATCGGACTCTGTGTTTGTGTTTAATAGGTTTAATAATTGTTATAAAGTTTTATAAAGTAGTTTATTTTATTAAGTAATCGGAGGATTTTCTAAATTTTAATTTAACTTTATTTAATATTTGGAAAGGATCAGGATCGAGGAGCAACATGCCTGACAAAAAGTAAGTGTCATTTTCTTGGATTAACTTGATTTTTGTACTGTACTGTATATTATTTACTGTCTTTTTTATTCCATCACTGTGACTCTATTTTCTGTTAGATTTTTGATAACTGTACCTTACATTGTTCGGCTGATTGTCATTTTCGAGGCGCTTTAAATTTTAATGTATTATCTTAGTCATTCACGTTGCTATAAGCGGCCGCGCACCGTAGGCCAATCCGTACGCGGGTTTTAGCTCAGAAGTGAGGGCGTGACGTCATCACTGGCGCTTGATTCCAATCAATTCTTGTTTTATAATATTAATGTGACCATTGTGTAATTTATCTCTTAGTTCAAAACTGTTAATCAAAGCACTGAGTGCATAGGGCTTAATTCAAACGCTGTAAGTGAGCTAATTGTGAAAAGTGAAAATTGACTATTTTTGTAATTTGTTGACATTTTGATTTTTTGTGTTTCTCACATTGTGATCTTTTCTTTGACTTGATCAAGCTGTATTTAGGCCTAAATTGTAGGCGAGACTCAGTTCTTTTTAACGGTATATACTTTATATAAATCAATTAAGTTTAAAGGGCAGGGCAACTCGGGCAAGGAGACCGGTATGACGCCTGAGTCAACGGGCCTTCTTCTGTAGTGTCTTTGTATAAATTTTCTGTGTGCGCTCGGCTTATTGTGGCTAAGGTTCTTATCCTATCAGGCTGTATTAGGGGACACTCTGGTTTTTGCAACGCTGTTAACATATTTATTCAAAGTCGCCCCAGGCAAAGGGCGGCAGATCCTACCAAAGCGTGAACTCCCGCTGGTTTTTGCATATGTCTTTTCATGTACTGGGTGTATGTTTGTCTCGTTGTTTCTCTATGTTTTTGGGCTTGTTTGTAGGGGAAACTCTGACAGTATACTTTATAAAAATTGGCTAAGTTTTAAGGGGAGGGCAACTCGGCAAATGAGCCCGGTCTAACGCCTGAGTCAAGGGGCCTTCTACTGTGTTGTCTTAGTTGTTAAGATGTATGTCTTTTCAACGGTATAAACTTGAAATCGGTTGATAGGTAAGGTCACAGCGTCTAGGTCAAGGTATTCAGTCTTAAGTCTGGGTCAATGGGCACTTTACTGTATTGTAGAAGAGAGTTTACTGAGTTCGGCTCAAGTTCTATCTGATCATGCGGTGTGATTAAACAACGAATATCAGTCGTATTCGCGATTATGGAAAAAAGTGCGAATGACTTTTTTATATTTATATTTTTCAAAAAACTCCTTATGAATACGATCATTTGTAATAAATTATCCGAATGTTAAAAATGAAGATTAATTAAAAACAATCCAATAATATACTGTTAAAATTTTTTATTGAAGTTTCAGCAATTTTCAAGTCATATTCGCTAGGTAACGTTGAATGCGAATATGAATATTTCTGGCATTTATGCTTAGTTATGGGATAAAATTAATATATTATAACATAATGTCAAATATGAATTTAGAACAATGATTTTAAATAAGACTGTTAGTTGGTGATTTATCATATTCTTGAGTTCAATGTAATGAAATAAACATAATAATAATAATAATGTTATTCTCTCCTTAGAATATCTTTATTTGACAGTTCCATGTGCTGGACAGATTTGTGTTCATATGCACGTTAGTAAATAACTACGAATCCGATTCAGTTTTTCGTCATAGATTTCAAGTGATTATTCATGAATAAAAAGATAGGTGGGTCCGTTTGCTCCAACGAAAAATTAATTAAGCGCAAAATTATCAAAGAATACATACAAGTTGGAACGTTTGTAAAAGTCATTGTATTAATACGATTTTAAAAAGGTCATCACAATTATGCTAAAACTACATTACATTGGCTTGATGTTTATAAAAATATGTTTAAAAATAAAAGTTAAGGGGTGGGTCCATGGAATCTTTGTGATATTTTTTTTGGGGGGGGGGGGGTAAATTATCGATGAAAAATGAGTCATATTCAAGTTATAGTCCCTAGCTTATAGTCCCAAGCTTTCCAACAGTTTTTTCATGTATAAAATATATTCAATACATGTTGTAGTTAGAAAATGGTGGGGTGGGTCAACGTAAGCATTAAATAATTTTCTCAAAAAAAGCATAGGTTCTCCTACAACGATGTCTTAAAATCTAAAGATTTAGTAAATTGAACGTATATTTTCAAGTTTTCATATTTTTCAAAAAAGTATTTGCGCTAGATTATCTAATAAGATATTTTTGTTTGATAATGCAACATTTAGTTGCATTTTTTAATTAAACTAATCATAAAATACGCTCAGTTACTAAAAATCATATAAAGATAATATTTGCTTAGTGTTCTACGATCGGATATGACTTGGCTGTGCGAACAGGACTTGAAAAAAAGTTTTTAGAGATAAAAGATATTTTCGTAGTTTAAGATTAAAAAGCTCAAACATGTAAATCATTTACTTTATTAAAATTGTTTCTTAGATGAAATATTTGACAAATTAATATTGTTTTAGGTTTATACTGCTGATTATCGAAGTAAACCAGTCAAGTTTGTGGAAGTATATTACCAAATTTTTTTTGACACACTAAGTCTGATGTGCGATGTCGCTGCAAAAATATAGTAATATAGTAAAATATGATTATGTTAAATTCAAGCTGCAATTCCTGACAAAGTGATTTTTGTCACTGAAAATGTTAATTATGATCTTGAAAATCTTAAAATATGTACGTACACTTTTTAGCAGCACTCAAAATGTGGAAGGCAATAACTGATAGCTCTCATATTATTGCGTCAATATTTCGGCTCTTGACCGATACTTTCGTCAGTTCATTTGTTATGCACCAAATGAAATATATAGAGGTTCTAAACTTTACGCTAGTGTTGTATTACTATATTATCAAGCGCTCTTTTTTACAAACTTTTCTTCGGCCTTGCGTTATATAAAAGAACGCTGTACGAATATGCTCTTTTTAAGTAATAAAAAATTGAGTAAATATGAGTTTTTCTTTCCTTTGTTCACATAGAATATATTAATAATATAGAAATTTTTCCAAGTCTTATATTATACAATACATTATTTTAGTTTTTGAAATAAACTAAGCGAAGATGATCATTTTTGTTCGATATAAACCTACGCTGGTTTATATATGCATATTGAAATCATATTCATACAGACTTTCTTAAACTAAAAAAAATTTGTTCAAAGTACATCATGAGTACTTAGGTCTAGGCATGGATATATATTACACTTTGATCTTCACAAAGCCACTAGCGTCAAGTCATGTTTCGCTTAGCTAATATGTTCTATTTTTAGTAACTCTGCGAATATGAGATTTTCTGATTGCTTCACTTAAATTTCTTACACTTTTAATGATTAAATGATTATTAAATAAATGTTCTTAACTTGAACATATATTCTTACTTTTTATACTTAAAATTAATCATAAAATTCTTATTCACAAAGCTGTAAGTCATAATTGTTTATAGAAACACGTTGATCGATTATGATCTCAGTAACTCAGCGAATATTTAACAAAATATGATTATTATTTAATCAATGCCCTTGAAAATATATTTTAACTATTTAATAGATGACTGTATTTTGTTCCAATTACATTTACTGTTCAATTAAATTAAAATTCATATTCACTGGTACTACAACGCTGGTCGATTATGATATATTTTTAGTGACTCGGCGAATTTTTGCTGATTTGCTGTTATGTTTTAAGGTAGTAAGACGAATAGTTTGACTCAAACATATATATTGTTTTGGATGAAATTTTTTTTTCTTTACCAAAAAAATCATTTAAATATTTGGGCGACATATACATGTAGAGTAAAAAAACAACTGAAAGTCATATTCGCACTTAATTCTATTTATTCGTGAATAGAGGTCATATTCATTGTTCACAGTCATACCCTGCTAAATATATAGGGGAGCCCCTGGTCTTTTCAACGGTACAGATTTTGTTGAAATCGGTTCATATCTATGGGCACAGCGTCTAGCGCAAGGTCCCCAGTCCTGACGCCTGAGTCAAGGGACAAAATACTGTGTACTCTGTGAATTCTTTCAATGTGTGCTGGCTCATTAGAGCTTCTTATCCGATCATTCTGTATTTAAGCTTGAAACTACTTGAAGTATTTTTTAAAAGATATATACTTTTTTAAAATTATGTTGATAAAAACATAATAATGGCACGGCGACTGGTGCTAGGTACCTAGTCTACCTGGGCATTCTACCGTATACTTACTTCTACTAATTTCTATGTGTGTTAGCTCATTCTAAACTACAGTTCCCGCTGATTTTAAGGTATGTCGATACATGTACTGGGATTGTGTTTGATTCATTGTCACTCTATTTTTTCTCATGATGATCATGCTGTATTTGGGCTTAAAATGTTGGGGAGTTAGCTCAACGTAATAATTTAAAGTCAACACCAGCCAAGGGTCGGCAGATCTATGGGTATGTCTTAACTGAGTCTTTTTAGCTTGTCACTCTATTTTTGTACCATGCTGCATTTTAGCTTGTCACTCTATTTTTCTCGTACCATGCTGCATTTTACCTTGTCATTCTATTTTTCTCGTACCAAGCTGCATTTTAGCTTGTCCCTCTTTTTTTCTCGTACCATGCTGCATTTTAGCTTATCAATCTATTTTTTCTCGTCCATGCTGCATTTTAGCTTGTCACTCTATTTTGTCTCGTACCATGCTTCATTTTAGCTTGTCACTCTATTTTTCTCGTACCATGCTGCATTTTAGCTTGTCACTCTATTTTTTCTCGTACCATGCTTCATTTTAGCTTATCACTCTATTTTTTCTAGTACCATGCTTCATTTTAGCTTGTCACTCTATTTTTCTCGTACCATGCTGCATTATAGCTTGTCACTCTATTTTTCTCGTACCATGCTGCAATTTAGCTTGTCAATCTATTTTTGTGTCCGGCTTATTCCAGTTAAGTGTTCTTATTCGATCATGCTCTTAAGGGCTTAAAATGTTAGGGAGAATCTTGTCCCAGTTTCACAAATCAAAGCACTAGAGCACTCTATTTATTTTTTGATTAAAGAATATATTATTATGTATATTATCTATAAAATAATGTATCGTTTAATAGAATTTAACAAAAGAATAGCACTAGACTTCTCAAGTGGTCTGCTCATGGCAAGGTTTATCTTTATCAAACAAAATAAACCACTCAAAGAATTTATTTTCATCAACACATTTTAGGGTCATTTACAGCAGCGACCCACCAAACCCAAGATTATTCTGGACTATTTTCTTTAACCAAAAGTAGCTGACAACTTCTCATTTTTGGTTATCAATGGGGTTTTTAACGAGATCGTTAATATTTTCGTTGAAATTTAAAGATTTGGTGTGGAATGACAAGCTGAATTTTTTCACAAAAACATCGACTTTCAAACAATTCATTTAAGGTTTTCCCCCAAGTACTAAGCTCTGATGCATCAGCTACATTCCCATTTTTGTATACGAATCTTAAAATTAACGTTTTGCACTTGCAATTTATTCACAATTAAAATTACTCTAAGAATCGTCTATTTCCTAAAAATATTTGTTTTAAATTCCGTACACAATTTATTCCAAATTATAATCAAACCCTAAAACTTAAAAACGCTCAAGAAACTTTGAATGTGACAACGTCATATCGCCGCATATTAACATCCGGTAAGTGAATTAGTCATATCCGAAAAAATAACAATTGGATAAGTCATGACGGTAAATATTTGTTTATTTCGAGTAAAAATGAATTTAAACAAGTTTTTCGACGTTTAAAAGTTGAAACATACGCATGATTGACTTCCGAAACTCTAACCAACCCTGTCATGGTTGTCTTCAGTAACGGAACTTCCGTAACTATAGAACCTTGGTCTAGAGTTACGGTACCGTAACTCAAGCCTTTGCTTAATATAATACGATCATTTAATATTGTTTATTACTATCGAATGAAGTAATTATGTTACGCATATAACAGGCATTGTCAAAAACATCGTAGGCCATTTTTAACTCAACAAGTTATCATTGCAGTTGTCACGGTTGAGTCTCCATTGCAAAACTTATATATCCTAAGAGTAACCTCCATTTTCCTGAAGAGTTTAAAAACGACAACAAAAGCCAGCGTTGTATTACATTTAAATAATGAGATGTTAATGAGTTTCACGCTTGAACTTTTCACGCCTCTTTGCCTTGAAAATTTGTTGGAGCGAGAAAAGAGTAACCTTATACTTTCTTGTTACCATTGGAACGATGCTAAGTACAAACCAATGACGTAGAATAATATTCTACGTCTATGGTACAAACTCATTAACAAAGTTATAACAAGTGTTTTGGCCTAATAGCTTGTCAATGTAGTTGGAATGACTGTTATTAGGTTATCATGATAATATAATTATATAAAATGTATTATTATTAGGTTATCATGATAATATAATTATATAAAATGTATTAACATAAAATAGCATGAGTTTTATTTTAAACTTAAAGCTACAAAATTAATTTTCAATTGAGACTTAACTCAACAGTTATTAACATACTCAAATCAATACAGTTGAATTAAACCTTATCAAAGCGTATTAGTCAGTTTTACTATAAATGATATAACTTTTAAATATCTATTGCGGTTTCTAATGACTCTACAGTCACAGTAACTTTTATCAAATAAGTAAAGTTAACTATCAAAACTTAAGATTGAGTTTGAGCTCAAAGTGTAGGTTTTTTTTTCGTGAAACTGGGACCAGGTCTTTATAACGGTATAAACTTAGTTGAAATAGGGTGAGATCTTAGGATGCAGCGACAAGCTCTACTCTACTGTATTTGTTAGTCCAACTAGTTTCTATGTGTGTTCGGCTCATTCTAGCTAAGGTTCTTAACCTATCATGCTGTATTCTAGCTTGAATTGTAGGAGAGACTCTGGTCTTTTTAATGGTAGATCTTTAAACTTTGTTGAAATCGGTAAAGGTTGAAGGGCACATAGCGCAAGGTCCCCGGTCTAACACCTGAGTCAGGGGGCATATTTTAGTTCTTCTCTTCTATGTGTGTTCGACTTATTCTATTCGAGACTCTTTTTAACATATTTATTTAAAGTCAACCCAGGCGAGGGGCGGCAGATACCGCAAAACCGTGCATTCCCGCTGATTTTTGGAAGGATTTATCCAAAAAATCCTTTCTATGTCAGCGCTCTGCGAGATTTGAAAAGAACGAACAACACCTGAACAACACAAACAATAAATTAATGTCCCCAAGTAAATAATGCTGTAGAAGATTATGAATACTATCAAACGTAGATGAATTGGAAAAATGATTCAATCAAACGCTCTAAATTTATGATATCTTCTTGATTAATGTTGAATAGTTATTTGTATTATTGCGCAATATCATCTGCCGTTGCTTGTATTATATATACAACTTAGCAGATGATTTTCACAGCTGGATTTTACTATCATTTTACTATGAGAACGTAGAGCAATGTCCATGCATGTGTCAATGTAAGGCTATGTAAGCAGATCGGATTTTTACAGAAATATTGGCAGTATTTAAGGTTAATACTGAATTAATATATGCAGGATAATACTATTGAACGGTAAATGTAATTGGAACAAAATACAGTCATCTATAATGTATGTACCATATTTAAAGCATTCATGTATGCTAACAAAAAGTAATCTTTCTTTTCTGAATTACACATCATGATTTTTTTCTTTGAAAAGTCCATATTAAGCATTGTATTTGACATTTGGAACATAAATGTTCATGAAAATTTCACGTATTTGTTCTCCGCCTTTTGCTCGCTTATGAAAATGCCAGATACGGGAATTTTCTTTTATTTTTACTAGCTAGCTCCATTTTTAGACAATTTAAAGTACATATTTGTTATCACTTTGTTGTAAAATTAACGCCTTATTAACACATTGTATAGGTTATATCACGGTGATCAGCCCACATACTGTGCCTGAATAGGCTAAGTCTCTATATTTAGATGTTAGTGACCGACTACTGCACGCATGATTTAGAATCAGTGGTAGGAAGAGAGAATGGCCGTAGAAATTATTTCATACCTAATTTCCATGAAATTATAACCAGCCCGGGAATCGAACCTACAACCCCTCGATCAATAGAATAATATGCATGTGAAATGAAACGTAGATGACAATAATAGATAAAGCTATAATGATGAATATCGAAATTTGAAATTTTCAAAGTTCCCTCCAACAGTACCATCAGTACTTTGATTGGGTATGTTACATGTACTGGGTTTGTGTTTGATTCATTGTCACTCTATTTTTTCTCGTACCATGCTGTATTATAGCTTGAATTGTAGGGGAGACGATGCTCGTTTCAACGGTGTTTTTATTGAAATCGATTGTTATGTAAGGGCTCATCGACTAGCGCAAGGTCCCTGGTCCTGACGCCGGAGTCAAGGGGTAATATACTGTATTGTCTGAGTACTTTCTAAGCTTTCAATGTGTGTTCGGCGCATTCTAGCTTCTTATCCGACCATGCTGTATTTAAGCTTGAATTGTTTGGGAGACTTAAGTTTTTTAAAGGTATATACTTCATTCAATAATGTTGAGATTTAGATACATCGACTAGCGCGAGGTATTTGATCTAACGCCTAAGTCAAGGGGCATTCTGCTGTATTGATCTGCTCATTCTAGTTACAGTTCTTGTCCCATCATGTTGTGTTTTGGCTTAAAATTTTGCAGAGTCTGAACGGTGTAAACTTAACATTCACCCGAAGTCAACCCCAGTAAAGGGGCGACAGATCCCACAAAACCGTGGATTTCCGATGATTTTTAGGTTTGTGGCTATATGTACTGGGTCTATTTTTGCCTCGTTGTCACTCTATTTTTTTCTCGAACTGTATTTTAGCATGAATTGTAGAGGAGACTCTGCTCGTTTCAACGGTGTAAACTTAATTGAAATGAATTGACATGTAAGGCACAGCGACTAGTGTGTAGTACCTGGTTTAACGCCTGAGTCAAGGGGCATGTATGATTTTACCCTTTTCTATGTGTGGTCGGCTTATTCTAGCTAAGGTTCTTGTCCTAAAATGCTGTATCAGGACTTTTAGGGGATACTCTTGTCTTTGTTGAAATCGGTTGATATGTATGGGCACAGCGACTACCGCAGGCTCCCCGGTCAAACGCCTGAGTCGAAAAGCAATATATTGTATTGTTTTTGCTCTAAATTTGCTATGTGTGTTAGGCTTATTCTAGCTACAGTTCTAATCCTATCATGCTGTATTTTAGCTTAAATTGTAGAAGTGAATTCGGTTAAGATTTAAGGGCATATCGACTAACGCAAGTTCCCCGGTCTTACACCAAAGTCAAGGGGCATGTCTTAGTTATACTCTTTTCTTTGTTTGTTCGCCTTATTCTATCTTCAGTTCTTATGTGATCATGCTGTATTTTAACTTCATTTGTAGGGAGACTCTGGTCTTCTCAAGTATATTAATCGTTGGTATACAGACGATCCGTCCCAAGACTATTCTTCCTGTAGACGATCTGTCACATTCGTCCTTGGACGATCCGTCCCCAAAATATCAGTGATTAGACGATTCGTCCATATTTTGTAAAAGTGCAATCGGGAATTTATACGAAGATTATGTACAGAAATTCATCTTTTAATTAGATTTTGCCAATTGATGTTTTATTTCAATACAATACTGCATGTTTGAAGTATGTGAACCGAAGAGGACGTGACATAGATCTATATCGAAATTGCTGAAATGTGATACAAAAATGAAAACAAAAACACCGATAAAGCAATAATTAGGTCTCTATATAGCGCTTGCCTATCTAGATCTAACTCAACTTGAATAAGTTTGAAAGTTGATGATCAAAATAGACACTGAGAAAAAAGTTTATGGCCGCAAAAGTTATTCCATTTGATATTTAAATAGATATTGAAGGTGCAATTACGGTTGTTACGGCTATGGAACTCAAATCGGTTGCTATGGAAAGTGTAATGGATACTTTTGGCCTTAAGGCGATTTGCATACGGTGTAAGAGTGGTTGCTATGGACCAAGGGGTGGTTGCTATGTTGGATATGTTGATGGTTGCTATGAGTCTAAGAGTGGCTGCTTTGAAGTCATATTTGTCCTATATTTGTGTGTTGATTAGGCTCGACACTATACCTTCCTACTGAGGTTGCGACATTTAACGGCAGGGCGATTGCGACGTTTAGCGTTAGTGTTGCGACGTTTAACGTCAGTTGCTACGTTAAGCGGCGTTGCGACGTTTAACGGCGCTACAATCACTTTGATTAGAATACAACTTAATTCAGCTATGCATAGTTCTCGATCTTCATTCCAGTAGCTCATGATTATGAAATTAAATTTGCTGTTTCTTAATTTTGTATGAACTTAACAAAGATATGAAAAATTATGTAAAAATGAAACATTAAACACAGAATACACATCTATTATATCAGGTCGTACAGCGACTAGCGCAAGGTTCTCGGTGTAACATCAGAGTCAAGGGGCATTCTACGTTTTGTCTTAGTTCTAAATTTTCTATTTGTGTTGGGCTTATTTTAGCGAAAGTTCTTATCATACCATGCTGTATTTGAGCATAAAATGTAGCGGAGACTCTGTGCTTATTTTAATGTATAATTCAACGTAAATATTCAAAGTCAGTCCCAGCCAAGGGGTGGCAGACCCTACAAAACCGTGAATTTTTGCAGATTTTTGGGTATGTATTTACATGTACTCGGTCTATGTATGTCTCATTGTCACACTGTTTCTCTCGTACCATGTCATATTTTGGATTGAATTGTAGGGGAGACTCTGTACGTTTGAACGGTGAATACTTAATTGAAATAAATTAAGATTGAAGGATCTAACACCTGAGTCCAAGGGCATTCAACGGTAATGTTTTAGTTCTAGTTTTTCTATGTGTGTTCAGCTTATTGTAGCTTTAGTTTTTATTCTATCCTGCTGTATTTTGGTATTATCTTTGTTGTAATTGGCTTAGATTTAAGGGCAAAACGACCTATGCAGCGCCTGGGCAAGTGACACTCTACTGCATCGTCTTAGTTCAATGGATGTTCGCCTTATTCTAGCAAAATTTCTTATCCTATCATGCTGTAGTTTAGCTTTATATGTAGGGAATACTCTGGTCTTCGCAAGGGTATACACTGTTATCGGCTGATATGTTAGGGTACAGCGACTAGCGCATAGTCCTCGGACTAACGCCCGAGTCGAAGGGTACTATAAATTGTATTTAATACTTCTTTCAAAGCGTGTTCGGCTCATTCCAGCTTAAATTCTCATCCGATCATGCTGTATGTTATAGTCCGAGAGATGGTCGGGTTTTTAGTGCGGCATCGCGCCGAAAAGGTCAGGAGAGTGATTCTAATGTAGTTTTTTCTGAGAATTTTAAAAATGCATTTTTAAAACTGGCGAGGAAGGCGTTTTCCCACAATCAGAGCTCAAAGACGTACGTTACCAAAACACCAAAATTCACCCTAAACTTCGTGCATACTTCATCTGTCATCTGTTACGCGCATTAAATCACATTTTTGGTTTATGACATTTTTTTTCGGTCGCATTTACAACATATTCATTAATCATATGAAATTTGGTGCTTATACTCATGATATATCAGCCTTCATTTACGTTACAGTGTAAATGTTCTAAAATGGCGTTGATTCTTTTAATAAGTGCTTACTCTTATGATAAGGTTAACTAATAACCATGTTTTTGAAAACATAATATCAATATAAAAAAAATTCCAATGATTTTGCATGTTTATTCAGCATTAGGAACATCCTCGGCCATTCGCTACGAATAACTTCGGACATATTTAGGCGCCATTTTGGAACTAGGTAAACAAGTACACGATCGTTTAGGCGATGACCGAAGTTTCGTTTTTAGTCCGTAAATTTTAATTAAGAATCTGCGCGTAAACTTAATTGAAACAAGTTGTGATTTAAAGGCACGGCGAATTATGCGGGGTACGCGGTCAAACGCCTGAGTTAAGGGGCCTTCTACTGTAGTGTCTTAGTTCTAAATATGTGTTCGGCTTTTACTTCTAGCTAAGACTCTTATCCGATCATGCTGTATATATAAACTTGAATTGTATGAGATAGTTTGTTTTTAACGGTATAAACTTTATTGGGATCGACTAGCACAAGGACCGCGGTCTAACGACTGAGTCAAGGCGCATGCTGCTGTAGTGACTTAGTTCCTAATTATCTATTGGCTTTCGGCTTATTCTTGCTTAAGTTCTTATTCTATCACGCTGTATTGACTTGTTGGAGAGACTCTGGTTCTTGCAACGGTATAAACTTTGTTGAAATCAGTCGATATGTAAGAATACAGCGAGTCAAGGGGCACTATACCATATATTCTCTCTGAATTCTTCTTTTAATGTGTAATCGACTCTTTCTAGCTATGGTTTTTATACGATCATGCTGCATTCTAACCAATTTTATTTACATTTATAGATTAATTAAATCATGTTTAGATTAAGTGACCCGGCGAGTAGCGTGAAGTACTTTCAACGCCTAAGTCAAGGGACATTCAACCATATTGTCATAATTCTACTATATTGTTTAATGGTTAGGCATAAGTTTTTGTTCTATCGTCCTGTGGCTTAAAATGTAGGACAGACTCTGCACTTTTCAACGGAGTTAACTTGATAAATCAATTCTAAGTCAACCCCAGCAATCAAGGGGTGGCAGATCCCGCTATACGGTGAATTCCCGCTGATTTTTGGGTATATCGTTATATGTACTGGGCCGTTGTTTGGCTTGTTGCCAGTCTATTTTTTTCTCGAACCATGCTGTATTCGAGGAGAGACACTACTCAGTTCAACGATATAATCTTAATTTAAAAAAGTTGAGATTAAGGGCACAGCGAAAATGCGAGATACCCAGTCAAACGTCTAAGTCGAGAGGCATGTCGTAGTTTTACAATTTCAAGTATGTTTGGCTTATTCTAGCTATGCATGCTGTATTTTAGCTTCAAATGTAGGAGAGATTAATCAGATTATGGTCTTTTCAACAGTGTATACAAAACTTAATATATAAAACTATACAAGAAAAGCGACCTGCGCAAGGTTCCCAAATGTATTAAGCTTTAATAGTAGGAGAGACTGTAGTGTTTTCAACGGTATATAAAATCGGTTAACATGTAAGGGTATAGTGACTAGCGCATGGTACCCGGTCTAACGCCTGAGTGTAGGGGCCTTCCACTATTGTCTTTGTATAAAAATTATAAGTGTCATCGGCTTATTTTGGCCAAAGTTCTTATCCTATCAGACTGCACCAGGGCTTAAATTAAAGGGGAGATTCCGGTCACCGTGGCAAAGGGCGTCAGATCCTGCTAAAGCGTGAATCCCCGCCGATTTTTTGTTACATCTTTACCTGAATTGGGGATATGTTTGTGTCGTTGTCTCTCTATCTTTTCTCGTACTATCATGTTCATGGGCTTGGATTGTAGGGGAGACTCTGGTCTTTTCAACGGTATATACTTAATAAAGAATTGACTAAGTATTAAGGGCTTGGCGACCAGCGCACGGAGCCTGTTGTGAGCCCCGTACCGTGATATGTGTGGCTTAGTTAAGTTACTATTTTTAATGTGACTATTTTTATTTGCAGGAAGTACATGCTTAGATGTGTCTTTTGCGCCAAGTTGGTATCCAAGATAAGTAGGCACTTAAAGTTCAAACATCCTGCCGAAATACCGACCTGGCCGGTTACTGACGCCAAGGAGAGAGAACGAAAGGCATTCATAGGTAACTCCTTTCTAGATTATGATAAGGTTATTGATAAGTTTGGAGAGATCCAGGGGTTGGAGATGTTAATGTTTATGATGGTTGATTTGCAGGCGCCTGTAGTACAGTTCATAAACAAAGAGCAGCGATTAGGTCCTCGATTATCTTACGAGGAGCTGGAAAAGAGGTTGGCCCTAGCCAAGGCTGCTCGCCCTCCACCTGGGTTTGAGTTTTTGCCCGCTGTGCCTACATTCCCAGGCCAACTTACTACATCTGAACGTCCAGCATTGTCCCCAGCTGCTGCTACCACCACCCCCACTACCCGCCTAGCTTACCCTACTGGCTACCCAGAACCTGCCCCTCAGATAGCGCCATTGCCGCAAGTGTCCACCACAACTACCCGCCAAGCTTACCCTACTGGCTACCCAGAACCTGCCCCTCAGATAGCACCATTGCCGCAAGTGTCCACCACAACTACCCGCCAAGCTTACCCTACTGGCTACCCAGAACCTGCCCCTCAGATAGCACCATTGCCGCAAGTGTCCACCACAACTACCCGCCAAGCTTACCCTACTGGCTACCCAGAACCTGCCCCTCAGATAGCCCCATTGCCGCAAGTGTTGTCAGTACCAGGTTGTTCCAACTGGGAAGCCATCGCTTTGCCGCGGCCACAGCTGCCGTCTGAAGCGCCTTCTGAGCAAGAACTTGAGCCTTTATCCATCCCTTTGCCCACTGAGCAAGAGCATGTCTCTGGTAGAGAGTCGACCTTGTCCTCACCTCTCAGTTTCCCAGTTACTAAGATGCACAGGTTGGCCCCTAGAAACCTGCTCTCATCAGGTGACATAAGCCCCCCAGCTAAGGTAGCCAGTTCTAGTACGACGTTGCGTAGGTCCCGCGCTCGCAGAGCTGTAATACGAGTGTCGGAGTCGTCGTCGGACGAGAGAGCTCCTTCAGCCGCTAAGAGGCCTGCATTGTCGCAAGATACTGTTGAGTCTGCTTCTCCCCCTTCTGTCCCTAAGAACTTTGGAGAGAAACGCTTGAATTGTACGCAGATGTACAAACAACACAATATGTATGTTGATCCCAAAGAGCTGCCAATCATGATGGAAAACCATACCTATCTCAATGAATTTGCAGTGGCCTACCACTCCCAGCAAGGTGGTATTGAGAGTAAGCGCTATCAGCAGCGCAAAAAGAGCTGCATGATTGCAGCGCGCATTATGCGCTACATGACCCCTGGTAACGATATTTACCAGTTCAGATGGTGTCATTTCACCCGCAAAAAGCTCGTTGATATGGTTGAGATTTTGCGCAATGAGGTGAAATTGGTGGGTAATACCATGTCCGAGTACCTCAAGTGTATCAGGAACATGGTAAACGTTGCTAAGAGCAACACTGAGACCAGAACTGCCCAGGAGCTCTGGGAGCTGGGTAACATACAGTCGCAGCTGGACATCTTCAGTAAGACTGCGATAGCTTCTAGAAAGGTACAAAAGCTTGAGGAGGACGTGCCCACGTCTCCGGACCAGTACAAGAGAGACTTGGTGGAAGCAGTTCGTCTGTTTGAAACCAAGGCCTACAGTCAGGCACGTGAGCTGCTTGATCGGGCCATAGCAGGCGAGCGTCTGAACGCTACCGCTAGGCGAGACGTTGCCGCATTTTTCATGTATTACAGTATGATTTATGGCAACCGTCCGAGTGTGTTAGAGCACATGCAATTGGCCAGCTATGTCCGTGCTTACAAAAACCCCAGTGTAGATACTGCGGGTAACGTGCATTACACTCTGACTACGTCCCAGCTTGTAGGCAAGACGCATATATTGGTCTATCTGCCCATGCCTGAGATCATGATGAACATGCTAAGACAGTATGTAGACCACGTTAGGCCCCAGGTCTCCCCCAATGGCAACGATGCCAAGTACCTCATGATTAATTCCAATGGTAGGAAAATTCACTCGGTAAGCAGCGACCTGGCTGTCTATCTTAACTCCCTGACTGACGGCATGAGTAAGTTGAATTGTAGCTACGTTAGAAAGCTAGTCACTATCGTAGGCTTAAAAAACCTTGATTATAACGAGCAGGGAATCATTCATACAATGTTAACGCATTCTAGTGCCACCGTGGAGCGCGACTATATCCAAGGCAGCGATGATTTGCTTCCGCACAAGCTCGGCATGCCTATTTTGCAGAAATTGGTCATGCAGTGTGCGTCGGAACTAAATATTTCGCTGCCTGAAAATACTATTCTAAGTCAGGTCGCGAGTATACGTTTAGGTAAAGATGTTAATTACTCTGACCGTGAAGTCAAAGCTATCATAGATTTTGGCCACAAGTGTAGGAGAAATTATAATTGGCGCCATGATTTAGATAACACACCTGCTGCCGCCAACCCGATCGCCGAAGCCCCGCTGCAACATCCAAAACACCCGAGCAGCACCACCCTGGGAAATATTACGGGTTTGAGAAAGGTGGCTGCCACCTTCATATTGAACACCGAATCAAAACTGCCTTCACGGGGGGAAATAAGAGAGAAGATGACAGCTATTGGCTTCGGCAGTCAGGTCGACGATACGCGTGTGGTCAAACGTATAATCAATCAATGTTGGCATTTAAGGGAGCAGTTTCGTGCTCAACACGTCCTGCACACGCTCCGCAGGCGCGTCAGGGACCCAAATATCCAGGACCTTATCGACAAGGAACTATTCGATCGCCATTGGCGTACGACCCATCAGGCCCACGCCTGTCGGGTAGAATTGAAAAGAAGGCTTAACAAGCAGGTAAAAACCACGCGGACATGGCCAAACAAAACTGAGCTCAATAATCAATCTGCCCTACTTGAGGACATTCAAAGCCAAAATAGCCTAAACTAATGATAAGCAAGTCATTAAGTAAGGCGAGGTCGTGTGCGACTACCCCGGTCGCTGTTTGGCTACACGTTTAAAAAGTTCAGTTTTGAGGTTAAAAGGAAAACATTGATGGTTGCGCGTCATACCTCTAAATGTCTAAATGGCAAAATAATGGAAAGGAATATTAACCACACGCGCTAGTGATAAGGCGTGCGTGCGCCTGGAGGGCAACAATCACGTGCTGTCAGTAAGCCCCCACCGATGGCCCGGCTGACAGCTCTGTATTCGCGTCCACCCTACCTATTTTTATATTCAGCCACAAAGAGCTTTCAAGCCGGGTGCGGTCAGCTCCAGTGTGTAATTTATTCTACCCTCCAAACGTACCCTAACCTACCCTACCCTACCCTAACCTACCCTACCCTACCCATTTGATACATTCAGCCACAGGGAGCTTTCAAGCCGGGTGCTTTCACCTTGTGTTGCATATTGATTGTATCAGCCACACGTAAGCGAGCTTTCAAGCTTGGTGCGGTCAACTCCAGTGTGTGATTTATTCTACCCCTAACCTTACCCAACCTTACCTATTTGATACATTCAGCCACAGGGAGCTTTCAAGCCGGATTCAGTCAACTAATCTTGTGTTGCATATTGATTGTATCAGCCACACGTAAGCGAGCTTTCAAGCCGGGTGCGGACAGCTCCAGTGTGTGATTTATTCTATCCTCCTACCCTACCCTAACCATTTGATACATTCAGCCACAGGGAACTTTCAAGCCGGATGCGGTCAGCTCACCTTGAGTTGCATATTGATTGTATCAGCTACACGTAAGCGAGCTTTCAAGCCGGGTGCGGACAGCTCCAGTGTGTGATTTATTCTACCCTCCAAACCTACCCTGCCCTACCCTACCCTAATCACCCTACCCTACCCTACCCATTTGATACATTCAGCCACAGGAAACTTTCAAGCCGGATGCGGTCAGCTCACCTTGTGTTGCATATTGATTGTATCAGCCACACGTAAGCGAGCTTTCAAGCCGGGTGCGGTCAGCTCCAGAGTGTGATTTATTCTACCCTCCAACCTTACCCAACCCTACCCATTTGATACATTCAGCAACAGGGAGCTTTCAAGCTGGGTTTATTCAGCTGGCTTTGTGTCGCATATTGGTTGTATCAGCCACAGGGAGTTTCAAGCCGGGTGCGGTCAGCTCACCTTGTCTTGCATATTGGTTGTATCAGCCACACGTAAGCGAGCTTTCAAGTCGGGTGCGGTCAGCTAACCTTGTGTTGCATATTGATTGTATCAGCCACACGTAAGCGAGCTTTCAAGCCGGGTGCGGTCAGCTCCAGTGTGCGATTTATTCTAACCTCCAACCCCGTCCCTTTGATACATTCAGCCACAGGGAGCTTTCAAGCCGGGTGCGGTCAGCTCACCTTGTGTTGCATATTGATTGTATCAGCCACACGTAAGCGAGCTTTCAAGCCGGGTGCGGTCAGCTCCAGTGTGTAATTTATTCTACCCTACAACACTACCCTACCCTACCTATTTGATACATTCAGCCACAGGGAGCTTTCAAGCCGGGTGCGGTCAGCTCACCTTGAGTTGCATATTGATTGTATCAGCCACACGTAAGCGAGCTTTCAAGCCGGGTGCGGTCAGCTCCAGAGTGAGATTTATTCTACCCCCTACCCTACCCTACCCTACCCTACCCAATTGATACATTCAGCCACAGGGAGCTTTCAAGCCGGGTGCGGTCAGCTCACCTTGTGTTGCATATTGGTTGTATCAGCCACACCTAAGCGAGCTTTCAAGCCGGGTCCGGTCAGCACCAGTGTGTGATTTATTCTACCCTCCAACCTTACCCAGCCCTACCCATTTGATACATTCAGCCACAGGGCGCTTTCAAGCCGGATTCAGTCAACTAATCTTGTGTTGCATATTGATTGTATCAGCCACACGTAAGCGAGCTTTCAAGCCGGGTGCGGTCAGCTAACCTTGTGTTGCATATAAATTGTATCAGCAACACGTAAGCGAGCTTTCAGGCCGGGTGCGGTCAGCTCCTGTGTGTGATTTATTCTTCCCTCCTACCGTATCATACCCTACCCATTTGATACATTCAGACACAGGGAGCATTCAAGCCGGTTGCGGTTAGCTCCTGTGTGTGATTTATTCTACCCCCCCCCCTACCCTACTCACCCATTTGATACATTCAGCCACACGTAAGCGAGCTTTCAAGCCGGGTGCGGTTAGCTCCGGTGTGGCATTATTTTATTCAGTATTGTAATGTTATGTATTTTTATATTTCAGTCACACCCCAGACGAGCCTTCATACTGCAGCTCCCAACGTGACATTATTATTATATTATTGTGTTAGTATGTTTCATCTTTGCAGGTACAGTCGAGGCAAACGCGCGCGACGGCCTCCCCGGGCTTGGTTTAGTTGTTCGATTTTGTATTTTAGCGTATTTGCATTTTCAATTGAGGCGCGCGCCGACCGAGCCTCCCAACGCGAACGCGCCCCCTTGCATGTCCTGCCGGCCTCATCGTGGCCAAGGGGTGAACATCTTATCTTAAGATGGCCAACGGACAGGGCGCTATCGTGTAATTACAACATTGCGCTTTAAAATGAGATCTTTCGCAGTCGAATCAGAGCATAAACGAAATTTTAACCAGGTGTCGGACTTAACCTGATCCCACTGATTTAAATTAACAGTTCGCATTACTCTTGAAAATCACGCTGGTTGTTTCATATTTTATCATATTCATGAAGCGCTTATAGTAGACACCATGTGCAGCCAAATCGATGCAGAAACAAGGACACAGAAGACGAAAAGGGTATAGCCAGGGATCGGTGACTGCACTTTACGAAGTTTGCTGTTAGTTTACGGATTAAAACTTTTTCGCTTGTAACTGGATAATTGATAATGTAGCATGTGCGTGCAGGCAATGCCAAGCCCGTTCTAACGAGACTATTTGCAGCCATGTCGGTGAAAACATATGGGCTCAAGAGACGACATAGCTACCCCCACATGTCCGATTTCAGCTCGGTGAGTGCATTTTACTCAATTTTCAGGTGGTTTTCGGCTTATAACTGTTTCATTTGTTGTTGGATACTTACTATTGTGTCATGTGCCTGTAGGCCAGGTCAAGTAGCCAAATAAAACATATTTATGTGCTCTAGGTCCGAAAATCAAACTCAAAGCGAGCCCTGAACGCATATGGCTGCCAGTTTTAAAACTGTTCTCGAGTCATATCTTTGTCATTTATATGCAGATTTTTAAGATTTAAACGTGTGTGTGTGTAGGTACGAACAAGAGCCTTCGAATAAGACCATTCGAATTGAAGCATAACCAAGCACCCTAAGCGGAAATTTGGGGTTTGAATCGAACCCTATGCGCTATGGCCGCCATTTTGACTGTTTGGCTTATATATTTGTCATCTTATGTCCGATTATTTTTATCTAAATGTGCCTGTGTAGGTATGATCAACCTCTTTGGAATGAGACTATTTGCAGGTAAATCGATGGGCCGCACCGCTTGCAAGGGTACCTGCTATAGGGCTCACATCAACAATCTCGGTCCGTGTCGAGCGTATAACTCAGCCATTTATCGTCAGATAGTTGATGTTTTTTCATGGGCGCTAAGCTACAAACAAGTGCTATCATATGAGACCGTTTGCAGCCGATACATAAATAAGGCCTCTATGTCTAAATAATAGGGTTAATAATAACAGCGTTCCCTACGCAGATTTCGGTTTTCACCGGTTTCGTAAATGGTTTGACCTCGACAGTCTGTTGTTATCAGTGAGCAGCATGTATTTGTTCGGGAATTATCCAGCTTAAATCTGAACCTAATTGTAACAGAATTCGTTGAGTCTGTTGGATGCTAGGGCGGGGGTCCTGAATTGGCCAGTTCCCCCAAATTTGAGCGGCTGATGTGACTGCAATTATGCATGGATTCGCAAGATTTTTTTAATGTTCGACTTTTCAATTCGTGTAAAATATTACACCGATCTTATGATAGATACGGAAAAAGGGCGGAATAGCTCTGATGGCCTCAAAATGGTCCAAAAATGACGTTCGTGCGCACTTAAATGATGTTATATTGCAAAAATTCTTTTGCAACGTGTAGTGCTGATCCGTACGCATATTTTGAGGTATTACATTCCTACTTCCAATGTAAGAGGAAAAAAGTTACGTTCTAAAACACCCTGAAACGAAAAAAATCCAAAAAAAAGTCGACTGATAAATGGACGCAGGCATGGCTCCGTCATACTGTTGACATCTCAATGTTGTAACACTATTATATAGACTCTGTGGATGAGTATTAAAGTCTAGGCTAGCGTACGTTTTTTCCCCGCTGATTTTTATGGCACTTAACTGTTTATACGCGCTAGACTTACATTTTTATTGTTATTCTCGCAGTTTTTTTCTAATTTGATTCCATTTTTTTATATTCGCCAAGTTCAATTTTGTAGTCATTAAACTATATATATATACTTGGATGGAAGGTGACAGTTTGTATACATGTATCTGTTTGTGGAATTTACGTGAGGGACCCACTAAGTTTGACGCCAGTGCAAATAAAGGTCCCATGTGCTAATTAAGTCACTGAGAGATGCTTTCATTTGCATTATACAATAATATTAAGTGAATGTTGATTGTGTCAAAATCATGCATCATTTAAAGGACATGTCTTAGTGAACAAAATCTTCGGACTCAGTGTCGTTTGGCAGGGACTCATTGTCTCAAAATATGTGAGTCCCATAGACTCATGTTTTCCAGCTTCAAAATTGATCACTGTCTGTCATCAAATGCCTAGGTTTTGTTAATAGTCAGTTCAGTATGTGTTTTTTATATGTCTATACTTGTAGAAATGAAATGTGTGTACTGTTATAAAAGTTATGAACCATTTTATTCATCCTATTTGACAACAGATTTGAAAACTTTTTACTTTCATTTTGTGCCAAATGAATGAGCCCTTATTGAATGAAGAATTGATTTTTTTTGTTAGTAAAACAGTAAATTCCAGGATCTTCCGTAGGCCAGTAGCGGCCACGCTGATATTTCTTCTTTTTCACTAGCTCCCCTGTCACACCCCCGCCTAATCAGCGGTTTCCTTGGTTCTCTTTTGTAGCCGCTAATTGGCATTACGTCAATTATGTCAAGTAATGCCAATTATCGGCTACAAAGGTACCCACTGCAGCGCCTGGGCCAGTGGAACTCTTCTGTATTGTCTTAAATCGATGCATGTTAGGCTTATTCATTTATGGTCGTCCGCATGATCCAGCTTGACAGTTATGGTAAACCGTTACTGGGACCCGAGAAAGGCTTAGTGATGTAAAAGTGCTAAAAATGTTATGGCATGTTATGCAAAGTACCTTAGCAGGTAGAATTCTGGCCGGCGGGTCAGACTGGGGAGGTCCGGACCCGGCTGTCCTGGTGCGGGTCGAAGAAATTAGCGGTTTGACTAAAACCGTGTAAATTATGCTGGATATGATATGTAAGCCAAAAAAACGGCATTGTGCGTCTATAATGAGAAAAGGCCAGGGCCAGTTGGCTTCACAGATGCAGTGGCTCAGTACCTGGCTTATCTACTAAGATCGCAGATTACTGCTGTGAGCGGGGTAAAGGATTTTAGGCTTGCTTTCGAGTGTCTAGTATAGATAGTTATAGGTAATTAGGCCTGATGTCTTATCATAACATGAATAATTTAACGGTGAATGCGCTTGTTAAAATTATTGTCGTAATACACCCATGAGTTTCAGAAAGTGTGTATTATGATTGAGTAAAGCTTCTTATGCCGTTTGATATGTTTTAGTCAAGATATTTTTATAACAATTAACCCGCCAGTATAAAAACAATGAATTCACTCACCGTGAAATTATTCTAGCTTTGACAGTTGAGAAAACCAACGACAGAGGGGCCCAGAGTCGCGCCGGCTGTAGCAGGCCAGCTGAGTACTGTTCAGGCCAGGTCCCCTTTTGGACCATTAGGTCTTACCTCTGCATAAGTGCTGTGAAAATTTCGAGCGATTTGCACGGTAAATAAACTTACAGCAGACATACACGCAACTCTGTGCATTTTGTATTAGTTCTATTATGTATTTGTGAGTATAAAGACCGAGTCAGCACGGAACTTGTCCGGGTTTATAAAAATTCTTACTGAACAGGCCTCACAGCAATGTTGTTACACTGTGTAAAATAGACTTGAAGAACTGTTAATCAAAGCACTGAGTGCACAGGGCTTAATTTATGGGCTATTTGTAAGCTATACTCCTTTTTTTTGATGGGTGTTTCTATCACTGTGAGTTTTTATCTGCTTGCATTTCTGTGCACTATGTCTTAGAATGTTTGTACTCGACAATCGAAGTGTATCTTTGTTTTTTTTTTTCTGAAAAAATAACTAATGTTAATTAGGGACTTGAGTCAGTTATCTTTCCCTGATAAAATCTGAAGCAATCCAATTGGTAAGTACGTGCTTACAGTTGGAATCCTCGGATTTTATCATTGAAATTCCTACGTAAGGGTAACAAAATATTTCATCTAATATCTTTCTTGTTAATGAAGATATTAACAGATGTGATAGAATTTAGATATTTGTCTTAAAAATAATTAGCCTGAATTTCAAATAAATTAAATGATAAACAAAAAAGTTATTTAAGATTAAATTTGGCAAATTAACATTGAAAAAAAAGAGTAAAATCCGAGTAATCCAACTAATAGACCTACATATTTTAAGTATACAAGGGGAAATAACTGACTAAAGTCCCTTATTAAATATAACTAACTTTTCGCATGCATCTTATGTGCGCAATAAATCGGCTCTAAACTCCAAGGAAATGCTCTACTATGAATCAGTTTCCTGTCTTTAAGACAAAATATCAACTTTTCGAATGCACATTGTGTGCGCAATACAGCCTCTAAACCATTGAATCTGCTTTCTGTTTTTTAAGCTGAAAAAAATAATAAATGAATGCACTTTTCTGTGCCAACATCATGCCAACTTCTGTCTCTTTCTGAGCTTGCACAGTATTTCGTTGCTTAAAAAGCTTCCATATCAATCCATTTTACATTCATCTTAGTTTGTATCTGATCCACTTCGTACATTAGGCTCATTCTTCCATTAGAATTTATTCCCTGAGGCTCAAAAAATAACATTAATATGTAATAATAATGAATATAAAATTTCACTTCACAAAGATATCCCGAGTACAGGGGCGGCCAATCTCCAAATTTCCGCAGATTATTGGGTCTGACGCTACATGCAATATTGGGTCCATGTTTGTTTCCTTGTGACTCTAGTTTGTTGTATCATGATGTATTTTGGCTTTAATTGTAGGGGAGACTCTGATCTTTTCAACAGTGTAAACTTTATTGAAATCGGTTGATATAATTTAAGGACACAGCGACTAGTGCGAGGTACCCACTGTAGCGCCTGAGCCAGGGTCACTCTACTGTATTTTCTTAGTTCGATGTATGTTCGACTTTATCTACCTTAAGTTCTTATCTTATCATGCTGTACATGTATGTGATTGTTGATATTTAAAAGGGACAGCGACTAGCGCAAGGACCCCGATGTAACGCAAGAGTCAAGGGGCATTCTACTGTATTGTCTTAGTTCTACTGTTTTCAATGCATGTTCGGCTTGTTCTAGCTAAAGCATACCTATCATGCTGTATTTGGGCTTAATATGTAGGGTGTGGTCTTTTCCACGGTGTATACTCGATGCATGTTAGGCTTATTCTGGCATGAAGCAACAGACCAAACGAAATTTGGTGATTGTCCGCCACTGTCTTATAGAGTTGATAATTTTAGTTTAGAGCGTTGAAAAAACAGATCAGATTTTCCCATACATTTCAAGCCAAATACATCAATCATGAAATAAATAGAGTGATAATGAATTTAACTTGGACCATATAATTCATGAAGCAACAGACCCAATAATGAGAATAAAATAACGAAATTTGGTAATTGTTCGCCCCTGTCATGGAGGTGTCTTTTAGTTAATAATTGAAGTTTACAGCGTTGGAAAAAACAGACTAGATCCACCCCCCACATATTTCAGACATTTCACATATTCAAAATAGAGTGATATACATGTATACCAGTACTCACCTACCTGTCCACAGGGCATCCCCTGATTCAATATACCTAATAAGTTGAGTACTTTTGTCTTATTGTCCATTAAATCATAATGGGTTCGATCGGCACAGTCCCGAGTCTAAAACCGAGTACATGTATTTACATTCAAGATATTTAACTCAAAGAAGATTGATTCTTACCCATGTTTAATAAAGGGTCAGTTTCTCTATTGTAATTTATTCTATTTCACAGTACATAACACGAGTCAGAAAGTGCGCCGAGATTTCCATTTCGAATATCCGTCAAGGGGGATACGAGTTCGAATCTCACCATTTGCTGTTAAACCTTTCAATGTAAACTGTGTTGACCCCTCATCTGTGAGACTCGTACCATCAAACCATATGGTTTGTTGTGGTTGCGTAGCAACATATTTTATATGTTATATAACGTATATCAACGTATCCATTGTTCTTGGAAAGGCTAAAACTCTGGATTTAGCCGTTAACCAGTTAGTAGACGCTTATTTTCTCTAGTGACTGGCAAATGGCCTTCATGATTTAAAATCAGTGGTAGGAGAGAGAATGACCGTAGAAGTTTGAGACCATAAGTACACGACTTTGAAAATCCTGCACTGAGCCTTCTATGCCACCATAAGATTGATTTTTCTGTTTATATCGCGGCGGTCAGTCGTCCTATTCATAACCATGCAATTTCATTATCTGCTCCAACTGCGCTACGACCTTGGTATCGAACAAACCTAACAGGCAGAAAAAAAACGTTTTGAGAGAAAATGAACCAAATGAGTTCATTATACCGGTTTTAATTACTCAGTTTGTTCATGATAAATTAAGTTTTATTTTACACCGAATATAATAAATTATCTGTCATAAGTGCAATACATTCGTATCGTTCATATGAGCAAGAATGTTTGGGGTTTTCTACAAATACTGAAAGGACTGACCGGTACTTTAGACCATGCCATATCGAAAATGTGTTGAACGTCCGCGCGCGCGTAGGTCCTCAATAAAAAATTGTTTTCTGAAATAATTCCAATGTTCTTGGATTCGATAACAACAATTTCTTTCGAAGAAAAAATGTGTCTGGCACAAATATGATGTGACGATATTTCCATAGAAAGATTTATGCCATTGATACAATATACATGTATATCTTACGTGAAAAAAACACCAGTCACTTTATATTAGATCATATGTTTAAGTCTGTCTTAAAATCGTCAGGGTATTTAGGCTATTGTACCACACAATTTTGATGGATTTTCTCCCTTTATATATATAATTATATAATGCATTTTTGTCGTAAAATATCTTTTCATTTTCGGTTGTGTGTTTTTGTGAAAGGGTACATAGGTTTGTAAAACTTGAGTTGACGCTTAACACAATTCCAATTTTGCATGGCATTATACATGTCTACTGGCTCATGATTATATGTCACACACCACGACCAAAAACTATACACTTATGATACATGTACTAGTACATTGTACATGCTGCTTGACGACACATTTCAACATTATATCTTGTCATATTGTGGTGGTCAGTCAATCTACTCTCTGTTCTTGAGACCACAACAACTTGATGATGTGTCATGGATTCGCTCATAATTTTGACGATTTTCACAACAAAATATTGTTATTACCTCGCTCACTCATCAAATTTTGTTCAAACCACTATTTTATCCAACTGAATTAAGTTTTTTTTAAATCACAAATACCGGCACGTGTTATGTGTTACGTACTATAGTCTGATTTTATTCGGTGAGCCGTGACAGGTTGGATGAGTCTAATCATAACCATGACGATAGGTATAACCAGTAAATACTACAGTGAAAATCAATACACACTATAATATCTCAAGTATATATGCATGATATAATAATTGAAAATCATTGTTAAAAATAGCGCAGTCGATAACGAGTCGGAAACATATGGCCAATCCATAATTTTACTGCATTGGTTCGAATCTCACCGCCTCCATATTTTTTTATTTTATTCTTAAATTAATGCATAGTTGTAAATATCATATAATGATTGTTGTGCCATCATTTGATTTTGTTTATTTTCTATTTGTTTTATTTTTGGTTCTTTATTTTTATATCCAGCAATTCCATTGTACATAATAATAGTACATTTATATTATACATTCGGCTTCAAATGCAGTGGCTGTATAGAAATCAGACGGATGTGCCAAAGTGACATGCATCCCATTTCGCTTCTCTTTCTTATACTGTGCATGTACATAAAATCATTTCTGTTAGACACGGTCGAGACATTTTAGACTAAGTGTATGACATCGAAGTAATAACTAAGCACAAACACGGGCAAATATGCATATTCTATTTTATATTCATTTGGCTTCTAGCTGCACAGAGATTTCGAGTTGTACGTTTCCATGGTGGCAAAAAAATTGATAAAAGAATAATGGATTCCAAGCAGGGTTCGAACACGGGGTAACAAAAGGAATGTCTATCAATCCAAGTGTCTTACCGCCACGACCACTAAGTCACTTAAATCAATGTTGAATAATTATAATAAAGACAGTAATCAGTTGGTTGGTTAAATAAGCTGTGTTACCTTTTTGTAGGAATGTTCCAAAAATCTATAAATACAAAAGTGCAGTCACGGCTCACCGGATAAAATCGGACTATAAGAGGTAGGACGCACCTCCAGGGATCAAGCGGTCTTTGACCCGAACCCCAAAAGGAGCACTGCTAATTTCCTTGAGCAAGAAATTTACCTACAGTTGTTTCACTCCGCGCTGGTGTAAAATGGTTCGGTCAGGTATCATTTGGCAGGTGGTTTCAATGATCTTGGGTTATCGTGCAAAAAATGTCGGCTACACATGTACTTTTTAACTTATATACAGGAATGTGTACATGTATGCCAAGAACATATTAGATAACGACTGAACGTTTATAAAAGATCCAGATAACCCGTGGTCGATGAACCATGATAGACAATAACCTTGTTGAATAAATATATGATATAACAGTTAAACTTGAAATAGAATTTAACATGTAGTTAGTTAATATAACTATAATATACATTCAAAACAAACAAAATCAAGGAACAATTCTAAATATTTGAATTTATTTAAATTACATTGCTTCTCAATAGCCTGTTCAATTACCCTAAAAGTTCCAAAACGGTCCGTAACGATACATTCGGAACTCATCGGCCATTCGCTGCGTATAATCTCGGACATATTTAGCCGCTATTTTGAAACTACCGGTTGAAGTAAACAAATATACGAAGGTTTAGGCAAAGATTGATGTTTTGTTTTTAGTATAATTCTGATTAGATGAGCGTCTCATTCGGGACACCTCGATCATAAATATTTCAATGACTGTTATTCAGTATACCACTACTGAGGACATATTTTTTCTACCTTTAAGGGGAACAATTATTCCAGGCTATTAAAAGTGTTTATACATTTTATTCTACATATGAAAGTAGGTGGCTTATTACATGCATACATGTATTTAGTACTTGTTGATGGTTCGTTACGCTAGAATGTAACATGACAACGGATTGCTACTAAGGTTGTTTACATTTCCAAACTAGATGGTAAGAGCCATTTACCATAGGCTTTGTCTGTTTGAACCCCTTTAAAAAGCATGTACAGTCCCTGATATTTTTGTATCATCTCTAACTAGTTTAATCCACATACGACCGACAATCTCTCAATCAATTACCAATCAACAATCTAAATGTTTCGAGACCGTGTCTATCACCTTCGGTTAGTTAGTTCTGAGAAAGTTGTTTTGAATAAATTTGACGTATAAATATATATGCAAGTATATGTCACGGTGCTTAAGAAAAATATGTGGTACATGTAAAGCAATGTTAATGAACAAATGCAAAGGCGGTAACAGGGGGGGGGGACCAAGCGTGCGCCCCCCTTAAATTGTCCGAGCTAAGGTTTTTTTCTGTCATGAATTATGATTTACAGTAATATATATATGTACAATGTAAATGTAAAAAAAATCGCGTGCAATAAAAATGAGACTAGGAGTACAGAAATACAATGACTTAGCAAACAATCAAAATTATTTCAACATTGTAAGATTTTAACATCATCTAACGACTGTTAAAAAATTATACGATAAGTATATCTAGATACTTAATATTGTATACCCTGGGAAAGGACACATTCTGCCTGGCCATTTTACACCCCCCACTAACACCCCAGTTACGCAGTTACTTAAATCGGTCCTCAATCGATTAATCATTTCTCTTATCTGATTGGTTGTCATCGGTAACTGCATTTCAATGTGTGTAACCGGGTATCGGCGATGGGGTTGTTTTTGTTTTTCCAGTAAAAAATGGAACCGATGAACACCGATTAAGCACCGACATCTTTATATGTTGCCGATGTATTACTTATTACAAGCTATTTTGGAAAAGATTATTTGAAAACTAACCGTCTTTTCCAATCGGTGATTCACAGGGCTGCTGCAAGTATCCGAGTACTCGGATATTCGCGATCTCGATAAGAAAAGCGAGTACGTATATTCGTCATGTCCGAAATCGTCAGATCGCGATCTATTTTTGAAAAAAAAATGAATGAACATTTTTAGCTTAATCAACTCTAAAAACGAACAGAACTACCAATACAATCTAATATATGTAGGGATTGAATTATCCTGTGTCTTGATTGATACACGTTTAAACAAAAATGTTACATGCATCACTGAAAATGACCATAAAACGTCTGTTTGGAGTACATGGGTTTCATATAGTAAAAGCTTCCGCGATTCTTCGCTCATTTTGTCATAACATGAATCATGTAGGCCTATGCTTCTATATAAACAAGTGATTCATGGTCCGATTGGTGAATCGCTACATATGAATCGTGGTGCGGATCGGATCGCCACTAGCTCAACGATCCATAGCCCTAGTGATTCATATTTGTACATCGGTGGCGTATCAGAAGCATATCGGTGATATCGGTCATAGACAACGTGTCAATCGGTAATTCGTTCAAAATTATCAATGATCGAGAATTTTAAACATTTTAAAAATCCCAAACGGTTATTTTTTACCGATGAAACTCATCTTTCCCAAAAAAAGTGCGATAAATCTGTGGCTAATCGGAGACGTTGGTGCAAGATCCGTATTTTTTCGGTACCGTTCTTTACTGGAAAAAACAAACAACCTATCCCCTTGTGTTACCGGGCCCTATAGCTAGAATTTCCGCTCCCTAACAAGAAATCCTGGACCCGCCAATGTTAAAGTGTCCAATTAAAACTACAAAAAAATTGTCTTGTCTAAATCACCCAAGTCTATGGCGACCAGCGCAGTCCTGATGCACCTAAACCACTGTAAATGCCTATATGTAGTGTTGAATCGCAACCCTGCTAACCGCCATAACTTCATTTTATTTCATGTTTCAAGATTAAGATTCGATAAAACATATAAACGTAACAAGGTCTAATAAGGGAGATAAGTCATAACTATTGAGATTTGTTCATTTGCTGCAGTTATTTCCCATTGATTAAAACTTGGCGATATTTATGTCACGTGATGACTACGTCATCAGAATGGAATGTGAACATATTGAATTCATTTTACCGTAAAGTGGTTTCAATTTGCGTGGATTATATTTTGAGTCAAAATATTGATAAAACTCGTATATTCAATAAGATATGATAAAATTAGAAGATAATTATAAAACAATACTGTCCAATAATGATTTGTAATGGGTATATTTTAACAACTTAGCAACAAAAGTCAATTAAGATCAAAAATGATGTTTTGTTCTTAGATCTATCCATCGTTGCATGATGGGTGTGTCAAATTGTCAATTGCAAACAAGAAATACGGTTAAAGGAAATTTTCCTCTTCACCAATCACAGTAAAATCAGAACTGATACAATCGGGACTGGGACAACTCAACCCGAATCCAACTCACCCCGGGACAACTCAACCCGTAAGCCGGGACAATCTACCTATAGTTATTTCATAAAAACATTCGATCTAGACAAAACCAATGTTTTGTTCTAAGGTCTATCCAACGTTATTTAGTTATAAACAGTAGATCTAGTCTAATACTTCATTATTGCTTTGTTCTATAAGATAGATCTATTCACAATTGTTTGTAAGAAGTCTATTTCGCTCATGTTTTTGTTTATGGAAGGGTTAGGCCACAACAAATTTATCATATGTTCTATGGATTCGCTCGCACCTTAATTATGACAGTTTTTACAAAACAAATGATTCCTCGCTCGCCCATAAAAATTTTGTCAAACTGCTTTATAAAGCAAGTGTATAAAGACTTCTTTAATTTTTTTCTTCGCTCGCTCGCCCCATTTTCCCCCCTGAATATTCCGTAGAAAATATGATCAACTTGTTGTTGCCTTATTATGAAAGTATCTACATGTATACTTACAATTTCACTCTCATCTCAATGGGACTGCATATCAAAGATTGAATTTTTTTTTAATTGAAATTTACACCAGCAATCCGTATTGTCGAGCGTGCTGTCTGTGGATCGCTCTTGTTATAACAATCAGTGTTATATTCATTTTGTTCTCTTATAAGATTTGTGATATGGCGATACAATCGTAATGATTATTTCACGTATGACGGTCAGGCGTGTATCTACCATTACAGCAATCGAAAGTCTAAAAGTGCCAAAAACCTGGAGAAATGGGATGCCTTACCTTTAATGTTAAGCCTTATTTGACTTGACTTTACTCCATGAAAAGTCTAATGAAATGATTCATATTGAGCAGTACACAAATTAATGTCTATGTTTGTTTGTCAACCTTGAAACTTCTTTTCAAAACAGAAAGATTGAGATCGGGAAACAACTGCATTGGTTAAGCAATGGCATTGGTTAAATAATTACACTCACCACACGTTTTTCTATCAGAACAGTAATATATATCAATAATAAATGCTGTCTGAAAATCTCTTAACTAAAAATTAACCAAGTAGTGTTTAAATGTGAACGTGAATGGTTTCAAAAGTACAAATGTATGTATACATTTCAAAACTGAAAGTAGATAACGAAGACTGTGGCACACCATCAGACTCTGTTTTCTCACATATCAGTGTGGGGAATCAAGTGACATATATGGTTCCTAACACGGCAAAAATGACGACAAGTTTAAAAAGAAAAAGACGAGGTAAATGACATTTTACATGTAACCGAATTTTATCTGACCTAGTGCAATCTATGCTGCACAAAATTCTCTTTATGGAAAATCTTCGAGGTAATCTAAAATACAAGAACCGTTTTTGGGTTTGGAGAACCACCACGGTTCTCCAAACCCAAAAACGGTTCTTGTATTTTAGATTACCTCGAAGATTTTCCAAAAATCTTTCGACTTGTTCAAAACTTCGGAGTAATCTAGAAAACTAGAACCGTTGTTGGGTTGGGAGTAGATAGGTTTTGAGAACTACCACTAGAAAGAGATTTTTGCGCTGCTTGTTGACAGTTGATCTGCTCGTCCCTTATACCATATTGGTCACGTGATTCCCCACACTGATATTGTGTATTGACAGACAACCTTTAGAAATATTGCATACTACTCTGCGAGCATACCTGAGGTCTACACTGACGACAGGACTGACCGACCGGTTCGGTCCTTATGACTATTCGCAGAGAACTTTCTATTGACATAGATATTAGTGATTGATACCTTGCTGGCAAAAGAGAGTGACATCTTGCGCTAATTTTTTATGTGTGTATGTTAAGCAGCATTTGACTATGGAAACTATCGTGTTGATTAAAACCATGATTAGCAATGTCATTCATCTGTGTAACTTTCTATGAGGTTATTGTTTGATACAGTTTCTACAGTTTTTAAATGTGATCTTGTTAATGCAATGTTATATAAAATGTCCACTTTTTATTTACCCGTATGAAATTTGCAAAGTATATAAAAAAGGATGGAACATCCTGTGGCAAAAGTATCACCAAAATGCATCTAAGCCAATGTAGCGAAAAAATCGGTAGGGGCATGCCCTCGTATCCTTTTAACATTTGTGTGTAACCTCAAAAATGGTCTAGATACGCGCCTGATGACGGATATTAGTTTTGCAATTGTATACTGACAGATATTATAATAACTAATTGATAACGCTCACAATATATGTATAGATATCTGACAACAGTCCTGTCACTAAAAGATAATGTGGGTGGATTCCTTTTAGCAGGGATGAAAGGCTTGCTCGCGTATTATTGGTGCATTGGAATTGAGATGATGTATCTCTGTTTATTTTTATTTTTTGTATTGTTGAAAGCCTACACACATTTTTAAAGAAAAGGATGACGACTTGTCACTGTAGCACGCCGAAATTTTTTTTTTACTTGGTGTTAGCAAAAATTATAAAACTGGTGTTGGAGATGTGATACCCAGCAAATAGTATACACTTAGCCTCGTATAGGTACCATTGAAATGTGACAAGAATTAAAGGACTTACAGCTTTAAAACTTTGAGTCGAGGCTGATTTTTCACTGATTTCTTTTTGAAACAGTAGCATATGTGATGTCATAGTCATGTGGTATTGTCACCGTGAGTCTGTGCTTCTGAATTCTTGGAATTTCTTCTCTACAGACATGACCTTTTTATATCTTGTAGTGGGACATGCAGATATGGAGCAATAAGATACCACCAAAGGTTCCACCAGGGACACAGCTATTTTCCTTGAACAAGAAACATGTCCTATAGGCCACATTTCAGGAAGGTGTAAATCATTACTGTAATGATTATCAGCTTGAATATTTCATGCTTCACTACATTACACTAATTTATTTATCTCGATTGTGAAACAAGTCATTACAACTTAGGATATTTACTTTTGAGTTTGCTTCCTTGTCCCCCAGTACTGAGCCAGTAAGATAGTTTCTGACTTGAGGAAACAATTGAATGCTATTTTGTATAATTGTGCAATACTGGGAAGCTTTGTCAAAAGTTTCCAACATTTTGGTTACTCTCCACTACAGAACAATGGATTTCCCTTGATCATGTTGGTGCATGGTATGACAGATCGCATCATTCACATGTGATAGTTGCCTCAACATTACTAAACGGCAGACAACAAATATACCAGTTATTAAATCACAGTTCTTCTAAGGACACGTTGATATTTCATTTTCCTATATAACAATACATTTTCATCTTTTAATAGTAATGTTTGAACTTTACTCAGAAGATGTTAACAAGCCTGGGCTAATTTAACCATAATAAATGTACAAACCAATATTACATGTTGTGTAGAAGTTAGCATAGCTATACTAGCCCAAGTAAACTGTTTCTCTAGCAGGATTCTAACCTGGGACCTCACTATTATAATGACATCCTAAATCTGAACTACATTTATAAAATGTTGAAGGAAGCAATCTCCTAAGACATCAGTAGGCCAGGGATAAACATTTTTAAACACAAGTGCTCTTCGTCACAAAAATCCTTAAGAAAAAAGTTATCTTAAGTCAATTTCAATTAATTTGCAGTTCAGTCAGATGGATAATAATCAAAACTATGATTTGATATTCACCAGGTATACAAGATTCTACACATTCCTGTAATATTTGGAATTGATAAGTAAAAAATTGACCATATCATTAATGTTTCTTGCCTTTGACTTACGAACATTTTTATCGTAAGAATTTTTGTGAAAAGCGCATCAGAACTGTGAATATAAAACACAACCACAAAAAACTTCATTTTCATATTTATTTTTGTCTATAACATTATTTATTTTTAATCACAGTAAAATAATCACAAGTTTCATTTATTGAATAAACTTTCTAAAATAACTGGAACATAAAACAAATCAATCACATATTTAAAATCACTAAAACAAATCTCAATCACATATTTGAAATAACTAAAACAAATCTCAATCACATATTTAAAATCACTAAAACAAATCTCAATCACATAATTATTTGAAATCACTAAAAAAAATCTCAATCACATATTTGAAATCACTATCTTTATAAAAATCAGATAAATAAACAATCTCAACAATCATAAAAACAAAACCATGAAAACAAAAACTCATCTTTAAAATATTAAGAAAGAAATCACCAGCAATAAACCATAATAAAAACAAACAACAAGAGCAGTCCAAGGACAGCACGCTCGACTCTAAGTGTTTTGTTCAAGGCAAGGCTTATCTTTAAACAAAAGTGCTTTCGGGACAGGGCTTAATTTTTCATAGGAAAGATATGTCAAACAATAATTACCTATACATTTTGTACAATATAAAAGGTGCATAATGCCTAAAAAACACATAAAAATTAAAATCCCTTCATAGTTGAGAAGGTATCAATAAATAAGTGTATCTACTTTCATTTTAATACCTTTATTGAGAACTAAAATTTTTTCAATTTTATCAAAGATATCAACATTCAATCAAACTACATATATTTAGTTTGAACTTTAACCTTAAATATTAAAATATAAAGAGGCATAACTCCATAAGTTTTTAGTCAGATAGATGAAAAACTAATAAATAAGCAAACCAACTTTAATTCAAAAATGTCAATCAGAATTAAATATATCACATTAGAACAAATTTTAATCTTAAATGTTGAAGTATCGTTGACGTACCTAAGTTCGCGACCAACCTTGATTCGCGGCCATTTTTGTTTATGTTCATACTCTCGCGAGATTTCGAAATCGAGGCTATAACCTGACGTCATGTTTAGTACTGGGTTTACTCTACAGTATTGATCTGTTAACTTAAACAGAATGCGTTTTAAATAGTTTTTTTGCTAAATTTGTTAGAGATAACACAATTACACACTTTTTCTTATTCCAACATATGTTTATTTTAATATTAACAATTTATTTATCGAAAACATAAAAATTACTTAACCACAAAGTTTGTCTGCAATGTTTTTTCATCAAATCTGTGATACAAGACACAAAAAAATATTTTTAATTTGCCTTATTTCTTATTAATGACGTCACAGCCCACGAATCTAAAGTACAAGTTTCAAGATGGCTGCCGTAGTACAGTTGGAGTTTGTTTTTATGTGTTTCAACTGTTTTTTTTGCACTTCGGACAGGATTATTGATTGATATTGGTACAAAATAAAATGATTGTGTCAATAAAGCAGTATAATAAGGACATTAAATGTAATTGCTTAACACCGGGAATCAAGGTTAGTTCGGATATAAAGGGGCATAACTCAAAAAAAATCATCCACAGTTAGATCACTTTAAGAAAAAATCTTAATAAGTATTGAAGATAATCCATATAGGAAAATTTTAACCTCATATTTTGCAATATTCTAAGTATGAACAGGGAATTAAAAAAATTGATTCATCCACAGTTATGTCCCTTAATGGTAATGTATATAATATATAGTACAGACAAGTAAGTAAATAAACTTTAAGTCAATTATTTTTATCAGTATTGAAGATATTCCATATATGAAAATCTTAAACCTCTTATTTCGCAATTTTAGAATTAAACAGATAAAACATAATTAATCCAGAGTTATCCCCCTTCACAGTCTGGTTGTTATAGTCCCACTGAGTAAGTATACCAACTTTTAATAACATATTTTGGATAGTGTTGAAGATAAAAGAATTTTTAAAAAAAGCTTGAACCTAAAAACCATTGCGGACATCGACGCAAGTGATAGAATAAGCTCTCATTTTCTTTGAAAAGTCAAGCTAAAAAATGATTTAAGAACTGAAAACAGAAAACACAACAGACACACTTCTAACAAATATATTAGAACATGTCAGCTCCATCAAATTGAACACCACTATGACTAGTGAAAGGTTTAACAAACTTCATCATTGGAAAATATTAAACAATGAAGTAGTTAAAAATATTAAACTGAATATTTTTACATATATTTTCAACAAAACAAGAGGGACAAGATAACCCTTTATCGCTCACCTGATTACAACTGCTTTTAATAAACATAACCGAAGTTACAGCCCTGACAAGAAAATTCTGTTTTTTAAGAAACAGTGACCTTTATCTTGGATCTCCAAGCCAGGGTGTTGTATGTGACCCAATGTCTTGATATGATTAACATGTAAACCATGTTATTTTAATGCAATAACAAATAATAAATTTACAGCCTGGACATAATATTTCTATTTTTAGTATCTGTGACCTAGTTTTTAACCACAGATGGAATATATTCAGACTCGTCTGAATTATTAATGGGACATACGTCCTAAGTTTGGTGATAAAAAATGTGACCCCTAGAGTGTTAACAAATTAAACGTGGACGGACAGCAGACAATGTATGACAGACATTCATCGATCCTAATAGCTCACCCCGAGTCAACTCAGTCAGGTGAGCTAAAAAACAAACACTAACAGAATAAAAGAAATCATGCAATAAACAAACAGAAAATGGAACAAAAAATGTAATAATGTCAACACAGTCTTCAGTAGACCAGTGTATATCAGACAATGTTAAAATGACTGACAGCACAAGTCTAAGCAACCAACATAGCAAGGTCCATATTTGTATAATAGAAGATTTAGGCACTGAGGTGTTACAGTTTGTCATATAGACCACATCTTATATTATAACACAGTATTAGAATTTACTCTTTTTTTATGTTTCCTCTTTTTCTTACGTTTACGTGTAGTTTCCTCTACAATTTTGTCTTCACATATTTCTAGAGTTCTTTGAGGAGAATCTACAATATTGTCTTCACATACATCCTGTGTTCTTTGAGGAGAATCTACAATATTGTCTTCACATATATCCTGTGTTCTTTGAGGAGAATCTAAAATAGATATCACAAGTCTTTAGTTACATACCGGTACATGTAGTTATTGTATACATACCAATAACACATGTCAGGGTGTGACATTATGTTTATGTAATCTAGTATCACTGTAGGTACTGCCTTGTAAAAAAAGGGTCTAGAGCTCAAGCTGCAGTCAGGCTGTATATTTTTCTAACCCTGTAACATTTAGTACCCAACATGGGACCATGACTTTATCAAAATACAGAAAGACATTGCACATTGAAACCTAACAAACCCATAAGAATGATTACTCCATACACATAAATTCAAGTATAAATCATGCACAGCAAAAATGAGGGCAAAGTGTTTATTCAATCTGATTAAAACCCGATCTAAATTTTACCACTCGCATACTCGCTAATTTAGATCTGGCCTTTTCCAAACAAAGGTCACGTTCGGGTGACCTTTTCTCATCATAATATTCATGACAAAATTGTTATGATACGTAACTTGTTTACATCGTCTACGTCACGCAATTTGAAATGAGCCACCTAATCGCAGACTGTGAATAATACCGCTGTTAAATTTGCATGCAAACCTTGGTCTAAAAATAGAAATTACGAAATAAAAATGTGATTAATAGTGTTTTCGTCTAGATGAAAGCTATGCATTGATTGGTCGACACATAGTTCATCTCGACGTGACCTTGCATTGACAAAGTAGAGATCCAGTACGACAACGCAAGTAGAACAGGATCTCTGTTTACGGAGATTGAGTGTTTATTCTACCCTTAATAAATGGAAAATACTACTGCTTAGGGTTTTAACAAGATTTGACTCCGCCCCTTCCACACTTGTCAATGACCATTGAAACAAATACAAGTCAGTTGATTGACAAAACTACTGTTATCACCTAGAAATTAACAGTGTAGTAAATCATAGAGTAAGTATCACTCCACAGGTTAAACTGATCAGGCATTTTCTGTGTCAGTAGTTTATGTTTGGTGGTATAACTTAAGCCCTTCAGTGAAATTGCTGAAAGCCTAAACTAGTCAGTTGAGAGACACTTGTAATTGTTACTAGCTCCTTAAATGATATGGGATTGTGAGATTTGAGATGAATTCAAGTTTGTGGTGGGAGGGGGGGAGGGTGCCACCGGCGTACTAATTTGTTCACATTATGGGAAGAAGTATATATATCCAGCTGGATAGCTTATCACCTGGTAAGTTGTTAGAGAGAGAACCTGGAAAATAAGTCCAAGTCAGGCTGCTTGTTTTCTCTCACTGTGACATAATTGAACTGATGAATGTTTATAAAAAAACATTATATATCATTATATATTGAAGAGAAAGTAAAATGATTACCTGCCCCAAAAGGTCTTAATTTATATGGTAGATTATCAGGTATTGTATGTTTCTTTGGTTTGGTTTTTGTGAACACTATAGGTGGAGGTAATGGTATCCATGGTAACACATCTATACATCCTGTCACCTGGGTATCTAATAAATATAACAACATTTAGTTTTATATCAAAATGTCAACAGAACTGTGTGAACCTATCAATATATCTCATTAAATATATGACAATGAATATTTACAAATAATAATAGCCTAATACTTAATATATATACAAGTAAATAAATGATATTAACAATAATACCAAAGTCATAATTTTATCATGAGTATACTTAAGTTCTGTACAAAGTATTTAAATCAGCCAGGTAAATGTATGGGTCATTGACAAATAAAAATGCTCATATAAAAAAGGCTCTAGATCAATTATCCTAGCTCTAAAATATAATCTAATCTATAGATGTTTGCACTTGTAACAAAGACTCTGACAATACTGAGAATGACTTGATCTAATGATCTACTTTTTGATACACACGACCCATTATTGAACTATTGATATAGAATAATGTAAAATTGAACTATTGATATAGAATAATGTAAAATTGAACTATTGATATAGAATAATGTAAAATTGAACTATTGATATAGAATAATGTGAAATTGAACTATTGATATAGAATAATGTGAAATTGAACTATTGATATAGAATAATGTGAAATTGAACTGAAATATGTATAAGTGATATGACAATCTCAGTTAGTTTATCATGAACCCAGGTCGGTAGCCCAGTTGGTAATGTACAGGGATCTCAAATCTAGTGCCCCATGGGGGGGTACAGGTGTGAATCCATCCCAGGGAAGTTATACCCATCCATGAATATTTGACAATTATGTCAATTTTCCTCCATTTAATTAACAAGGTTTATGTAGAAGTTTCCAGCCTGAGTACTGATTATTGACAAGGCTCCAGAACAAACTAGGTTAGGTGCACTGGATGCTATAAAATAACTTAAACTTGTTGACACAGCACAAAACCCGGTATAAATAAAATAAATAGTTAATAATGATCACATAAAGTGAAAGTAGTGCAAAACTTGCAGCAAACGATATAATAGATTTTATCCTAGAAACCAATCAATAAGTTGAACATTATCTATAAGCTTATTATATTCCTAGGGTCCTTACCTAGTTTATAGTTGCCTTGGTCATCTGTTACAAGACTGGTATGTCTTTTCTGAAATTGATAAAAAAAGGTTTAACATACACAAATAAATGAATTATAACAGATACTCAACAATACAATGTATTTTATACTAAATCAACAAATTCTTGCTCAACCAATAATTGTACTTTACTTATATAAGCTTTAGCTAATATTACAATATAAACTACCTGTTGGTGAATATACTCTAAAATATACAGTTATAACTAGGGGTGTAACTATAAGGTAGACATGGAGAGCATGAATTAATAAACTTGCATTGTCTTAATTGGATCAGCATTACACACATATAAGTATTTTCAAAAAGTCTCTGAAACTAATGTTTAAATTATTTGTGTAAAATGGATATGTAAGAAAATTCATATTTGAAACTGACTTCAGAGAAGAACTTTTCTCTCATTTGACTACACCTAGAATAGCATTATAAGATTATTTCAAATTTCAAACATATTTTTATACATTTTCAAACATTAAAATTTCAGATTCCGATAAAGACAATAAGTATGGCACATTACTAAAACCTGTTCAGGAAAAAAAAGGGGTTAAAAACCGTCAAAATTCAAATTGTTATTTAGTCGGTATATCTGTTAACCATTACACTCCTAGTAATACAAGTATAGCTTGTTTAGGTTAACTTGAGACTAAAAACAACAATGCCATTTTTATACACAGGTGTATTTTAGTTTAGTATGTATATATTATCCAATATTATCAGCTTGTTTTTGATGTATTAAATTTAGTACGAGAACACAAGTGTTAAAATTACACTGACGCCATATACACCAACACACTCGCCACACTTCACACACATTACACTCATACACAAACACCAGTTAGTATTATGACGTTTATTAAGCCTATGCAATGATATATATGATGTACGAATATTGATATGTTCCACATATCAGTGATAGAAACTTTATGGTATTTCATTTGATAAAAATTGAACGTTTATTATTTACCTTGGACTGTCCTGTTAATCCATTTTTCTACTTCAATCCGAGGTTTACAATCCTTTTTAATCCTTATTATGTTCATTTGAAGACATTATCGACCATCATATGTAATATGCAAAGGTTGACAGACATTATTGAGGCCAATCTTTTGCATAAAAGAAATGATAGCCGAATTTCATCCATTTTCGCGAAATTAGAACTGTCGTCATGTTTTCAAGTTTTCTCCGGTAAAATCCGTATTCCAAAGTTTAAATATAGTTTGTATAGAACACTTAACCTTTTATATGTCTGTTAACATGATAAATCCTATTTAATTCCGAGTAATATTCCTGTATTTTGTGAAATTGTTTAGCCCGCGTCCTCTGCAATGTAAACAGTCTTCCATCTTTGCAAAGCTTTCTGGGTACTTAAATGATGATGCAATATGTCGAAAATACAGTGAAACCCCGTTATTTAGTGTCCATTGATGTATTTTATTGATCTAAAAGTAGTTTCATGCGATTTTAATGTGAACTTATCATTGTTACTAGGGCTGCGTACCTTGAGCCAAGTCGCGGTACGGTACGTACCTAGGTACGGCAGTTAAGGTTCACAATACGTACCTAGGTTCAATATGGTAATTGTATTTATAATAAAGATTCTTTTGTATAATTGTGTTTAATATATCAACTAGTTACCATAACAGTATTTTAATTTGCTAACAAGTTTATACAAACATCTTGTCTGTTCTTTGCCTATTTGAAATACTCATTAAACAATAAACTGAACATTTTCATAAAGTCATGCATACTAGCAGGTGTAGTTATCTTAACTGTTTGTCAATGATTATCACAATAACACAATAGTTTTGATAAATACAGTGTAGCTATGATAGCATCATAAGATCTTTTAATTGAATTCATAAATTACATAAATAATTATGCAATATGCATATAATTTTACCATTACAATTGTCAATATCGACAAAAAAAACGTCAGTTGTTAGAAGATTTGTTTCAACTTTGTGTGCCCGAAAACAGTGACCTTTTGTTTGAATTTGTTGGTTCCTGAAGCATTTTTTTTTATATTAGGAAAAACAATTAATAAGTTTTTACATTACTTATGTAAATTTAAAAAATGTTTCATTTTAATATGCGATAGCGTGGGTCGCGAAAATATATTACATTTAGACTATATCCATATTACCATAGGGATATGTTTTTACGAAAAATATTACTAATTAAGACATAATTAGGTTGTAAAATGACGACAATGAAGTTTGTTTAGACAATTACTTTTGTTGAGTTTTAAAGTTCTGTGTAGGATTTAATAAGATTCACTTGTTGGGAGTTTCGGCGTATGTGCCGAAAATTAGCGCGATTTTAAATTGTAAGCGTTAATCGTACAATTGCACGTCTTAAAAACACCAACGCATTTTAATCCATCAATATCAATACACAACATAACGCTTTTATTTCTTTCACGATAAGCAAACGACATTTTGATTACACATGCATCGGTAAAATACGAAAATTCGTTGAAAAATAGTTTGTTTTTTGTTTTTGTTTTGAGAAAATACGGAAAAAATAATACGAACGGAAAAAATAATGTTTGAATTTTCTAAAAATAAAATGATAAAATAATAGGAGTCATATAGTTAATTTTACGTTAGTCTAAAAATTCTATTTCCTGCGATCGTCGATTGTGTATCTTTTCAAAACCTGCCTATAATTTAGCGCATAGAGTCAACAATTAAAAAACTAGGTCACACTTGTTTTAAAAATTATTTAAAGTAACAATTAAGTTATAGAAGCGTCGATGATTACACGATGAGACATAGCAATTATGACATTGTATTATTAGGCTATCAAATATCGACAAACTGTGAAAAATGCCGACACATATATTAAATTGTTTACATCAGTTTCAATTGAAAATTACAAACACATGTTCGTCATCAAACAAAAGGTTAATGTACCCGGTGTACATGGCAATTTGTTTGTTAATAATTTAGGAATACTACAGAAAATTAATATGATTTACACATTTATACGAATGGCTTAAAGTACTGCTTATCACGACTTATTTATTTAATTTGTGTTAATTTGGTTAAATTGTGTTTGTCGTCGTCTTGACATGAGATTTGATTTAAAATTCGTTCTTAATGACCAATAGGAATATGTGTTTGACAATATTTAAGAAGACCGCGGTTCACTCGGATTTTTAGGTCACGGTACGGTACACTCGTACCGGCCACCTTCGGTTCGAGTTTCACGGTAGTTCGGTGAACCGTTGCAGCCCTAATTGTTACCAATTTTGGGTCACTGTGACCAGCTTTTGGTCACTGTTACCAATATTGGGCAACTGTTAACAAATCTCGGTCACTGTTACCAATTCTCGGTCACAACGTGTTACCAATTTTTGGTCACATGTGACCAGTTCTTGGTCACTGTTACCAATTCTGGGTAACAGTTACCATTTTTCGAACACAATTGCGTGCAATGTGACCAGATCTTGGTCACAAGATCAGACTTGGATTAGATTTCTTAGAGTACGGATGTATTTTGGTTTTCTTTAATATTTTTCATCCAAGTTCTCATTTTGGCTTTAACTTAGAATTTTATTACATTATTTAAGCAAATAAGTATTTTTATTAGATAAATTGAGTAAACTTTTAGATTTTTGAGAGATTTAATAAATTATTGTTGATATTTCAACTTAGACGAATTTTAGATAAGTTTAAATTTTTCGTACTTGTAAACTTTGTACAGTACACTGTACGTTGCTTATAGTATTTCATGTAAACATAATACTGTTACCTTTGTCGGCACGTAATCGGATAGCTTCTGTTTTCTTGATTAATAAAACCATTGTACTTTATTATTTTAGAATGGACTCGCATATTGCATTTTAAGTAGTAGAACCCCTATATTTTCGGACTTTAAATTATTTAAGCTTATTCATTTGTTAAACTATCTGGAATTGATCATTCTTATCATCTTAATATATAATATTTACTGTTGAGAAAAGTTATTTTAATAGATTTTAGAAATCGTACTTCACAGTTTTGTTTTTCTTAAGTTTTCTTACAAATTTTACAAAAGCCTTATCAAGCTAAAGGCTGGAGATACAAGCACAAAGTGCTTCATATTTCCTATTTGGGATCACCATAGTCTGTATAGACTCCAATGAATAACCTACGCTGATATACGTACAGTACAACGTCGAAAAGCTGATCACTCACTGGAGCGTAACAATATTATAAGACATTAGTCATTACTGAGGAAGTTATGACGTCACAACGACGTCACTTATTGTTGTTTCCAATTAAAGAGTTCTATTACATGAAATTAACAACAAGTCGCACGCATTAAGACATGTTTAATACTTTCATTACACAAAATCAGCTGACCTCCCTGTTTTATGTATTACCCGAGTCCCAAATCAGTAAACAGACTGAGTCGTTTGTCTCAAGTTATCCTAAACGAGCTATAAAAAACTAATTTCTGATCATTTTTTATTATTTTGCTTCAATCAGTTGCGTTTATCATATCACAAGAGACATATTTTTACAAATAATCCATGTTGTGGTCTGACATTAGATTGTGAGACCAATAAAGATATATAACTATGTGTTACAAATTCAAGGGACATAATTCATTAGTTCTAGATTTATTTACTTCAAATATTTAACAATTTATATACAAACCATATCTTCAGGATATTTGTGAGTTATAACTTCATATTGATTCTCAGTCTGAAATGTAACATACAATTTATTATACAATTACTGTAAGAAATGTTTTCAGTGTATTTTCAACAAGAGCTGTCAGAGGAGACAGCATGCTCGACTCAGTAAGTGTTTGTCACAGGAGATGTGGTAGATGATAAGGAACATACATATTTTAAAATTTGAAAATATAACCGTAACAAATTCAAAGAAAAAAAAAGAAATAAATAGAAAACTATAAGTTCAAGGGGGATAACTCTGAAAAAATGTATAAGGAGTTATGAATCTTGTCACATGAGATGTGGTTGATAATAAGGAACATGTATCTAAAGTTTGAAGTCAATACCTGAAGAAATAAAACAGTTGCAGTAAAAACAAACATTTTTTAAAGAAAACTCTAATTTCAAGGGGAGATAATTCTGAAAAAAAAATATATTTGGAGTTATGAACCTTGTCACATGAGATGTGGTTGATAATAAGGAACATATATTTAAAGTCAATACCTAAAGAAATAAAACAGTTGCAGTAAAAACAAATATTTATTAAAGAAAACTATAAGCTCAAGGGGGATAACTTTGAATATAATGTATACGGAGTTATGAACCTTGTCACATGAGATGTGGTTGATAATAAGGAACATATATTTAAAGTTTGAAATCAATACCTAAAGAAATAAAACAGTTGCAGTAAAAACAAACATTTTTTAAAGAAAACTCTAAGTTCAAGGGGAGATAATTCTGAAAAAAATGCATTCGGAGTTATGGACCATGTCACATGAGATGTGGTTGATAGAAAGGAACATATATTTAAAGTTTGAAGTTAATATCTTAAGAAATAACAAAGATACAGAAGAAAGTATTTTACTGCATAAAAACTTTAATCTGTGCACAAAAACTTCAATCAGTTCAAGGGGAGATAATTCTTGAAAAAATGTGTTTGGAGTTATGGACCTTGTCACATGAGATGTGGTTGATAGTAAGGAACATATATTTAAAGTTTGAAGTTAATATCTTAAGAAATAACAAAGATATAGAAGAAAGTATTTTACTGCACAAAAACTTTAATCAGAAGTGTGGACGCGGACGCGGACGCCGACGCCGGGGCGAGTAGGAGAGCTCTACATTACTTCGTAAAGTCGAGCTAAAAATGTTTAATGTACAAATAGAATACATCCAAATTTCAAGTTTATGTTTTTTCTTCTTAGGTAAAAATAAACATGTAATGAGTAGCAACACATTGTAGGACATTTAACGTCAGTCAGTCAACCTACTCACTGTTCCTGTTAACCGACTACTAAGCACATACTTTCATCAGTGACTAACAACTGCCCTACATAATTAAGAATCAGTGTAGGAGGGAGAATTACCATAGAAATAATTCATGACCAAGCTCCACGAAAAGATGCCCTGCTCAGGTATCAAACCCAAACCCCTCAATTAGTAGATTAGTAGACTTGTGTGCTACCAACTAAGCTAGCCAGGCAGATAAAACTATTAAGAGTCAAATAAGAAGATAACTTGAACTGACCATGACAGTAAAATATATAATCCCAGAATCCTACCTGATCTGTTTCTATATTAATGTTACTTGTACCATTCATGTTTATACTTTGACCATGTAGAAGAGATATATCTATCTGAAATAAACAATTAAATACAATAACTTGATACAATTAACTGACTTTATGTTGTATTATGTTTGAATTTTAAGCTTTTTTTTGCTTGTCCACAGACTAGTGGAATCTAAAAATCCACTTGCACCAGATTATAATGCTCTTGTATAGCAATGAGGCCTAAACTAAACAAGAGCTGTCAGTAGACAGCAAGCTCATCTATTTGAGGTGATGAGTAAACAAAAATATAATAAGTAACAAACATTCATACGTAGCAAGGGGGAATAATGTTGTATCAAAAGTGTGCAAGCATTATGAATCTTATCATACATCGTGTGAGTGATGATAAGGAACATATACCAGGTATTTGAAGTTTTAAGTAGGTACCTTAAGAAATAAAGAAGTTTCAGTAAAAATAATATTTTTTTATAATTTTTTTTAAATATTTTTATTAAAGAAAATTTTAAGTTCAATGGAAGACAATTCTTAAAAATAATATAAAATAATATTTGGAGTTATGAATTTTAGTCACATGAGAGTTGGTTGATAATTAAGTTATAGTAAAATATATTTTATTGCACAAAAACTTTAATCAGAAATATGGATGTCGATCCAGGGGTTAGTAGGAGAGCTCTCCATTTACTTTGTAAAGTTGAGCTAAAAATACTTTGTTTGCCTTTTATCCACCCTAAATTTTTGGGTTGGGTCGGTAGGTAGGAAAAGAATTCATTTTTTTCTATGATTTACACCTGGAACCTTAAGCAGAATTATTAGCGTTAAGAAACTACCGGAAAGTAATATGAAGAACAGGCGTGACCAATAAAAAACACCACATATTTTTGGAATAAATTTTTTGAGTCACGGGCATTTTTTTCGGGTTGATCGGTAAAGGGCAAACAAACTTAATTTTGATTAAGCCTTAGGCTTTAGGCTTACTAAACAGTAGATAATGTATGAAACTGTTCTAACTATCTTAAAAATGTAACTCAAGCATTCATTTTACTATGAAAAAAAGTTAGCCCTAACCTTAAAAACATTCACTTGTGTCGTTCTAAACATAAATATTTACAAATATAAAAAATCTGATGATTCTAGGCTAGGTACACAATAGAACAATTATTTATTATTTATTTTCAAACCCACTTAAAACAAATAATGTTTTAATTAAAGGTACAATCTAGAATGGATACAAAATAAAACAGGATGTATATTGTGGCTCAGAGTCAATTGAACATTTCTGTTTCTCTTTTATTGTAATTTCTTCTACTAAAATAAAAACTAAAATATTTTGACTCAAAGCCATCAATATTTTGAAAATAAACATGTCTTACATCTGCAGGCATACTGATCACATAGAGTTGTTTCCCTTTGATATCTTTCTGTGTTAAACTTCTATCAGTAGAATCCACAACAAAATTCTCAGGATATTTGTATCTAAAATATAAAAACAAATATACATTAAACATACAGACACAATAATAAATGCAAGTGTATATACCAAGCCATTACGACGTTGGACCGGTAATCATTGGATAGCCAGTTTCACACTCATTTGAATCGCATCCAAAATCTATCCCTTTGCTTCCTTCATCTAGAAACTTTATCTTACTATCTCAGTACTGAGGGACCAGGAAGCCGACTAGACAGTAATACATCTAAGTTGTAAGAACTTGTTTCACAATCAAGCTAAAATAAAATAGTATTAACTAATGCATAATAACTTTGTATGTGGAATTTACTAACAAATGAACATAAGTTTTTGTTTGAAAACAATATTAACTCAGGAATCAACAGCAAGGCACAACATGTACTGGTAAGTTTATGTAACAATTTCAGTGCAAAGAAAAGCAAATTACAGCAGACAGAAGTGTCTGAATATATCTAATATTAGAGCCATCATCAATGTAAACATTAATTGTAATAGTACATGGTTGTTAAGTATAGTATAGTTTTGTTATATTAACCTGTCACAACTTGAATGATTGCACTGTAACTGAATGTGTTATCATTCAACTTCTTTTTAACCATTGAGCCACTGATCAATAATAATCATTGATGATTTATAACTACATAATTATGCTGCAATTTTGAAAATCAGGGAAAATAACAAGGTCCAAAAGAGTAAAAATTACATTATTTGAGTCGGAATTTAAGTTATCTATTATTTAAGTTCGGAATAAGTTGTGACAGGTTGATAAAACAAATCCATACTGTAGATAAAAACTCATAAATTAGAAGTCTAAATAAAGTAGTACAATGCCATATATACTCTGTATTTATTTTACATTATAACAAAGGGTTGATTAATTAGATTTGTTGAATGGGTACAAATGGGAGACTATTGCACATCTAATTAATAACTAAGAACAGTTGTTTTTATGTTGGAGTTTGTACTGGCTAATATCTGGGAAGCAATTTCTACATTTTATGACGCATGTCCATCAGAGCCTGTTCATAGAGGACACCTGTCCACAAAGGACACTTTGGGATTTTCCAGTGACTGTCCTTTGTTCACAGGTTAGACTGTATATGAACAATAACTTACTTCCATTTATTCTTGTTTGTAGTCTTCCTAGGTGTTCCTCCAACAGCTCCTACATCTTTCTTTTTCTTTTTCTCAATAGGAAGTTTAGAACCAGGTAATAATTTACTAGGCCCAGGTGTCACTGTTATCACTGGTTCTACAACTTCACTTATATTTGAGCTAACATCAGAGTAGCTGTCAGAAACAACCATGTCAACATCATCTGATTGTTTAAATGTATCAACAGTTTTTACTTTCCTTTTAGTAGTTTTCTTTTTCTTAGTAGAAGTGGTAACAGATAAATTTAACAATGAATCACTTAAAGTAGATACATCATGACCTCTTTTCTTAGATGTCTTATCTCCCTTGGACCATCCTGGTGAACTATCAACATAACTGTCAGTGACTGATGTTTTCTGTATTATATTATCTCCCTTGGACCATCCTGGTGAACTGTCAACATAACTGTCAGTGACTGATGTTTTCTGTACTGTATTATCTCCCTTGGACCATCCTGGTGAACTGTCAACATAACTGTCAGTGACTGATGTTTTCTGTACTGTATTATCTCCCTTGGACCATCCTGGTGAACTGTCAACATAACTGTCAGTGACTGATGTTTTCTGTATTATATTATCTCCCTTGGACCATCCTGGTGAACTATCAACATAACTGTCAGTGACTGATGTTTTCTGTACTGTATTATCTCCCTTGGACCATCCTGGTAAACTATCAACATAACTGTCAGTGACTGATGTTTTCAGTATTGTATTATCTCCCTTGGACCATCCTGGTGAACTATCAACATAACTGTCAGTGACTGATGTTTTCTGTACTGTATTATCTCCCGTGGACCATCCTGGTGAACTATCAACATAACTGTCAGTGACTGATGTTTTCTGTATTATATTATCTCCCTTGGACCATCCTGGTGAACTATCAACATAACTGTCAGTGACTGAAGTTTTCAGTATTGTATTATCTCCCGTGGACCATCCTGGTGAACTGTCAACATAACTGTCAGTGACTGATGTTTTCTGTACTGTATTATCTCCCTTGGACCATCCTGGTGAACTGTCAACATAACTGTCAGTGACTGATGTTTTCTGTATTATATTATCTCCCTTGGACCATCCTGGTGAACTATCAACGTAACTGTCAGTGACTGATGTTTTCTGTATTGTATTATCTCCCTTGGACCATCCCGGTGAACTGTCAAAATAACTGTCAGTGACTGATGTTTTCTGTACTGTATTATCTCCCTTGGACCATCCTGGTGAACTGTCAACATAACTGTCAGTGACTGATGTTTTCTGTATTGTATTATCTCCCTTGGACCATCCTGGTGAACTATCAAAATAACTGTCAGTGACTGATGTTTTCTGTATTGTATTATCTCCCTTGGACCATCCTGGTGAACTATCAAAATAACTGTCCGAGTCTGAGGATCCCTGTTCTGTATTATCTCCCTTGGACCATTCATGTGAACTATCAACATCAACATCAGTGACTGATGAGAGAACCTCTTTTGATTGTTGGTGTGGAGTGTTTCCCATTTTAGACTTTTAACTTCAATACCTTCTCAAATACTGTTTGTATTGGCTTTTTTCTGGAATTAGAAAGTAATACTTATGAGTTCAGGTTTAGATCAAGTATACTTGTCTCATAGTACTTTATTGATAAATTTTGGGACTGTATAAATAATAAAGGCTATTGAATTATATTGACACACTAAATGCAGGTACATGTATTGCTAGAGCTATTACAGAAGTGATGAATACCACACCAGGCACACCTGCCATCATGTTGAAAGGCAAGGCAATTTGATGCAATTTATTGGCCACACCCTGACAAGTAATTTTAAAATGTAGAGGTATTGCCTGGACAAGATTTCAAATGGACAGACAAAGGGACTTCTATATATAGTCACCACCACTATATGATGGGGGTATAATAACTGTATCATACCATTTAATTTTAAGAGTACCAAGACTAGGGATGCTGCAAGTACCCGTGTACTCAACCAGGAAATCAAGTACAAATATTCGTCACATCCAAAATCGTCGTATCGCGATCTATCTTTGGAATAAAATGGCAAAAATTAAATTTATGTACTATGCACACTAGACTACACAAATGAACCAGAAAATAACCAAACAAAGCATTAATGAACAGTAAAGCTACCAAAGGAAATAGTTTCAAAAACATTTTCCATTCAAACATTTAAATTTTCAATAATAGCTTGATTCTTTAAACACATGTTTATTATTTGATATTTTAAAGACCCAATAAATGCAAGAAAGCAAGCATTATTAAGTTATGTTTATATTTTTAAAAAGTTCCAAACTTGTTGACAAAAATTAACAGGCAGCGCCAAAAAGGGTTAAAAATGTAAATGTGTTGTTTCCTGAAGCATCTTTTTCTAAACCAAAAATAGAAAAACCTTGGATGATCTCGGGAGTTTTTAACCCAATTTAGAAGTACAAAACTTTAAGTCCCTTTCATGATATATCGACTGATTGATGAAGGACCAAAGCCCTGACTGTATAAATAAAAAGGCTATCATGTTATATTGACAGAAGTTGTGATATTACTGTAGTGAAATTTTGCGGACCATTTGGGTAAAAAAAAATTTGGTCGCACACATGCCTGATAGTTGTGTCTAAATTTTTAAATACATGTACAGGTATATTATGTGCACCAACATTTAGATCCATGAACTGAACAGATCATATATTTAAGATAAATACATAGTACATCATATGTTTTACATGATTACAATATTCATTACAAATTTAAAGCATGAGCGGATCCAGCAGGGGGGGGGTCATGGGGGTCCGGAACCCCCCTAGAATTTGGAAAATGTACCTGTCCATTAGTGTATTTCTTGCCTGTAAGTCATTTTTAAGTAGCATGAAGCAATTTTTTTTCGGTGCTTAACAAGAAGTTTTTATAATCAATATATTGCATTTTTCTGCAAAATGTGTAATGTGGTTGTGGTTTCGAGGTTTGAAAGTTCTAACCCCACAATGAAAAGTTTGCCCCCCCCCCCCCCTAGAAAAAAATCCTGGATCCACCCCGTAAAGTTATTGATCTGCAGACCATCATTTGTTATTAAAATACCACAGGAGCTTGACATTCTGTATAGTAATTTGAAGAAATATCTCCATCTTATAATAAAAACTACAAGAATTTAATGCATTTTGTCACCATACTGCAGTGGTATTAAGCATTAAAATGATGGACCTGTCCAGTTTATAGGTCAATCAGATGTAAAATTATGTAATGTGCACAGAGCGGTTTGTTGAAAACTACTCAACACTAATACAATGCTGTATACAATATCAATCTGATTAAAACCCGATCTAAAATGTTCCGCTCGAATACTCGCTAATTTAGATCTGGCCTTTTTCAAACCAAGGTCATGTTCAGGCAACCTTTTCTCATCATAATATTCACGATGAAATTGTTATGATACGTAACTTGTTTTATCTTCTACGTCACGCAATTTGAAATGAGCCATCCAATTGCAGACTGAATAATACCGCTGTTAAATTAGCATGCAAAACTTGGTCTAAAAATAGAAATTACGAAATCAAAATGTGATTAATAGTGTTTTCGTCTAGATGAAAGCTACGCATTGATTGGTCGAAACAAACTTCATCTCGACGTGACCTTCCACGGAGAAAGTAGAGATCCTGTATGACAACGCTCTACAGGATATCTGTTTACGGAGATTGTATACAATATATAATTAATTTCCTCGGGGTCTACTTTGATCAATGATTAGAAACAACAACTACAACCAAACATATAGGCTGTAATCAACAAACAAGCAATATATATGTGTGATCCGAGCGGTAACAAAAGAAACACGAGTCATACAATTATCATACAAGGCTCAGGTTTCAACACAAGGAGTGCTGAAACCACCAGCAGTTCCAACCAGCAACTCAAATAATATGTCAGATGACATGACTGAATAAAACCAAAATAGCCAGGTACGAAACCAATGCCGTTTTAACTACCTATAACTCAAAGCAACATATACTTAACATGACTAATCTGAGGTTTCAACCTGAACTAAACATACCATGCAACTAATGCTTAAGACGTTACAACCTCTTCCTTATAACACCACTACTCAGTACTATGATTAGCCAATCTTTGACCCTCTCATTAGGGCTGGGACGTGTAAAAAATTGGTACCCCGATACCCGAGGCTGTTTTACCTGCGGGTACCCACTGTTATCATGAAAGAGTTATTTTTCCTACATTTTCCCACAAACCAAGCAATACCAAAGAGCCTAGCTTGGCAATTTTTCAAACTTCTCGGTGAAAAACACAAAACTAAATGTAATCATTGTGCCCTTGAGTTGATTTAACATGGTGGCGGTAGGTCTCTTCCATAAAGGAAATCATCGAGTTAAACAGCCTATGAGACTTTGTAAACGATCCGCTTCAGTATATATCAGAGCTGATCAACTCGATATCATTCAATCCCCTTTCATTGTGCATTCCCGCAATTTCTGTTCCGTCAGAAAGAGTTTTCAGCGTCACAGTGCTTACAATAGCAAAGCAGAGAGCAAGTCTTGACCCGAGTGTCGCAGATGCAGTTATATATATGAATAAATATAACAAATTCAGGTTACATGCCACCGAGCCTTTCAAGGTCTGTTTGCCACCATCTATGTTTATTACGTCCGAGCCAGAAGTAGGTCTAAACGTACCAACAGGTAGTTCTGAGCCCTCCACTTCATCCACTTCCAAGTCTGCAGACCAGTAGTGGAAATGCATCTGTAACGTGTCCGCTGGGCGCGCGGCCGTCAAGCTGGCGCTCGCGTACGTGTTTTAAGTCGATGCTCGTCTTAGCACCGACTGACTAGGCTTCCGAGCTTGCTGCAGGAACGGAGACGAGACAATCCCAGGACACAGACTTGTGCTCTGGGCTTAACAACAATGTGGAATATATATATAGTTGGATTTTCCTCAAGCTATTTGCTTATATGATTAGAAAACTTAAATAAAACGTATATAGTAATATGTCAGGGCTTTTTTTCAGTATGTGGAGAAAGGGCCTGGAGCCTTACTTTGTATAGAACAATAGGGGAAATTCTAACGCAATTTCATTGATAGGGGAATGAAAAATCAAAAGTAAACTCCAACTTCAGGGAAAACTGCATGATTTCAAAGAAATTTCAGAAGGGGAAGGCGCCTGTAAACGGCCCCTGCTATATAAGGAAAAAAAGCCCTGTATGTACAGGCACAAAGCATAAAACAAAAACACACTCCTGAGACAATACCTCAGAATGAAAACCAATAGAAACAACAAAAGTTATAAGACACGATAGAATAAAACTACAGTATAAGACTGTACAAACTTAATGTTCCAGGCACTGTCTGGAGCAGAGACAAAAGCGTTAACAAAAACTAAAAGCTTGGAGACACGACCTCGGGTTATAAACCTTGTCTCAGACAGAACCCGAAACAAAAGCAAATGTAGAAACTAAAACTAATATCCTAAAAACACAACCTGGGGTTGTAAACCTTTGCTTGAAACCGAAAGACTCCAAGCCCGGGTAAATCAATGTTCCGGGCACAGCTCGAAGCTATAGCAAATCCAAAACCAAAACTCTGAATACAACCTCGAGTTACAAAACGTTTGTTGAAACAAACCGGGTCTGGACAATTCAATGTCTCAGGAACAACTCGGAACTAAAACAAAAACCAAAACTAAAACTCCGAACTCAACCTCGAGTTACAAAACGTTTGTTGAAACCAACAGATCCCGAGTCCGGACAAGTCAATGTCTCAGGAACAACTCCGAGCTAAAGCAAAAACCAAAACCAAAACTAAAACTCCGAACTCAACCTCGGGTTCTAAAACGTAAGTTGAAACCTACAGACCCCGAGTCCGGACAAGTCAATGTCTCAGGAACAACTCGGAGCTAAAGCAAAAACCAAAACCAAAACTAAAACTCCGAACTCAACCTCGGGTTATAAAACGTAAGTTGAAACCTACAGACCCCGAGTCCGGACAAGTCAATGTCTCAGCAACAACTCGGGCCTAAAGCAAAAGCATAAACTAAAACCAATCCCGAAACACTATCTCGGGTCATAATACGTTTGTTGAAACTGACAGACCACGAGCCTGGACAAGTCAGCGTTCCAGGAATAACTCGGAGCAAAAGCTAAAGCATAAACTAAAACTAATCCCGAAACACTATCTCGGGTCATAGACTACTGCTTAGAGCCAACAGACCAATAGTCCAAACACTCCTATACCACAAGGCTGACCCGGAGCAGAAACAAAACCTCAAACGTTGGAGCAAAATCAGTCTGTCCAATAAAATAACCTCGGGTACGATACAAGAGATAGCCCAGGATAAGCACACTTTACCCCGCAGGTTCTGCCGCCAACGTTAACGTGCAAGAAAGCGCTTCTACCTTAGAGACAACCTACTAATCGCAATGATGCACGAATGTCAGTACAGCAGATAACTCATACCCCGCCTGCCAAGCGTCGGCGAATAACCAGAAAATCCGGTTCTGCCACCAACGTCAACGAGCAAGAAGGTGCTTCAACTTAAAAAACATACTAATCGCAATGATGCTCTGTTGTCAGTACAGTGGATAGGACACACCTTGATCGAAAAGCGTCGGCAAATAAACAGTGGACCCACGACTATCTTTCAGTCCAACCACCTCCACGAGCAGTCACCAACTTTCTGCTGCCAAATGAAGTTAACATGCATTTATATACTATTGGACGAGTCAATTTTACTGAACAGTCCATTTTCAACCCAGAAGGTAAAACAAGTTAATTTTCAAAAAGGGAGGTAATTTACACATTTTCCCTAGCTGACCTAACTCAATACTATAACTAGATTTAAATTGATAAAACAAAGGCAGGGCGTCCACTGGTTCTCTATCACCAAAATATAGGAATGGTGTAAAATTATAGGAATTTTTATAACCAAAATATAGGAAAATATAGGAATCAGAAAACAAGAAGCCTGTGTAGGTTTAGCCTCCTCCACTCCCTACACCCTTTTTTATTTTACTTAAAACATTAACAGACAATATCTAAATTGTAAAATATATGCAAGTTTTAAACTAAACACCATGTGAAACATAGACTTAATACTGACTGATCATACAGTGTTCACAATCATATTTTGACTGGTAAAAAATGGTTGAAACACAGTGTAAGAAGTCCTCCTAGGACATAACAGAGATCATACCATTACAATAGTGAAAATTTACAAAATATATTAATTCCTGAACTTAAGTTGTAGTAACAAACTTCAGGTATTCTGCACTATGAGTACTAGTTTCTTATGGGCTAGGCTGTAGGGCTCTACATTGATCAGAATGATCGATACGATATTTGTATCGATAAAAAACGATCGATATTCGATATATCATATGATATTTTATTAACAAATAGTACTTTATAAAACAACAAACCAGTTTTTTCATCTATATATTTTAATTGTAGTAGCACCATACAGTAGACTACTACTAAAAGCAATGTCTTGTTGATATTTTCAAGGTTAAAGTCTTCCAGGTTTGCATTTTTTTAAGAAATACATGTATCATTGCATCTAGTTAGTCTATGTCTACTCATTATCTTTCTGTTGACAGGATGTCTCATGAGGTTGAAAATACACATTCGGATGCTTCTGAGGTGGCCTTATATTTAGTAGCTATAATGTGCACAAATGTTTGTTTGTTTGGGTTTTACGGCACACCAACACAGAAAGGTCACATCGCGCCGAAAGCTATTAATGATACTAAAAATTCAAACTATATTAATGATGTAAAAATGTGCACAAATGTTCCCTAGTAAAAGTCTTAGACAAATGCAATGTTGCAAACGAGTTTTCGTGAGACATTTAATCTGTGCTCGATTAACATCCACCTAGAGTGAGAGCATTCATTAATCGATGGTTTATGTATCTTGTGCAAATGTGCAGGATTACATAAAATGAAGCCATTTTGTTAGTTTGGTTTGAGTTGGACTTATTTCCAGAAATTCCGGAATTGAAGCAGTAGAATGTTAATTTGGCGATACAAAATATCAACTGATTTGCAGTTTATGGATTTATTTATATGACCGTCACTGATCGATATTTTGTTCGATACGGAAATGTTCGATCCGATATATCTATCGAACCTACAAAACCGGTATTAGATACATATTGTATACCGGTGTAGAGTAGGGCAGGATTGCCACACCTGTAAGAATGTTGTATTCTGAAAGAAATTTCTATTACATGGCCCTCTGTAGGATATTGAAAGATCTCCTGGGCACATTTAACAAATATTTTCATTCAAAATACATCTTTCTTAGCTTACCCATTATAATTTTTGTAAAAATATAGGAATTTATAGGAATTTAGGTTAATTATAGGAAAATATAGGAAAAAATAGGAGAGTTGTCAAAATATAGGAATTTATAGGAAAATATAGGAGAGTGGACACCCTGCAAAGGTATGAATTTCACTTAAAGTTCTAAATAAATAGTTAAAAAGGCTTAATACTACATAGTTTTAGATAATTAAAACGTATCACAATTCTAAACATGACAGAGAAAGAAGAAAATTCACCAAAACATTCAATTTTAGTAAAGGGAGATAATTTGTCAAAACTATTCAACAAAGAAATTGTTCAAAGGCGATCTTGCTTACAAAGAGAAAATGCTCTCGACAAAGTCGCTGAACAAAACGACAATGCCGGTTCGTTTCACATCTACTTAAATTGTCTCGTATGCGAACATTTTTGTGTGCAGTGTACACTGATAGTGGAGAAGGGATATTGACGATGTCAGTTAAAAGTAGAATACGTTTAGTTTTCATGTTTTATTTGCAAATAAATTGAGACAAACTCTTCAGTGTTGATATTTTTGCAATTACAACGAAATAAGTCAAAATGCCAATTTTAGCGATTTTTGTTTCAAGAAGCAGAATTCATATTAGTCGGTAAATAAATGTTATACATTGACGTCGGTCAAATTGCTATCAAGTAGTACCAATAGAGATTTACGCAAGATGAACATTTCCAATTAGTTCTGATCGAGGCTGATTTTTAATTGCTGAAAAATCCAATTTCAAACTAGTAAGTTTACTATTAAAGTGTTTTATATTACGGGTACCAGGTAATAACTGTGTACCCGAGGAGTACCCTTATCCGACCCGATACCCGGGTACTAGTCCCAGCCCTACCTCTCATGATGCCTATGGCTTTCTATGAGAATGCGGTTCAATAGATTCCGTAACTCTAGTACATTGTCTTTGAATGAGTGTCTACCGTTACTTGTTTAGAAATGTTGCCTTGCTAACAAAGGGAAGTAACCTTCTATGGAGACGCTAAAATGCAGTCATTACGGTTAAAGTTACAATTATTTTTGCTGACTGAATAAATAAAAGAGGCTAATCTGTTATTTTGACGGAATTTTAATTTGGGTTTAACTGTTATGGACCACATAATTTTAAGAATGTTAAAATATACCTGCTTGACCTATAAACTGGTCCGTAACTCAACAGTTTATTACTGAACAGTAGGTCCTGTGAGGATCAAAATTTTACAGCACCTAACCAATCATACAGGTCTGGAGACATTTTACATATTTTAATGCATTGAAAACTGTGGGAATTATAACATAACCCAATCCTGTAGACTTCAACAAATGTTAATTGCAAATACATAACTTAGTCAACTAGTGTGAGTCAACACAGCATGGACTGACCTTGCACAGAGTCCTTGCAGCTACCAGGGCCCCAGATCAAATGTATCTAAATATGGCAATTGGGTGCACACAGAGTATGCCTTACATACATGACATACTCAGTGAGCAGTAATCATCTGGTACAATATCAACTTGTTCTATATGGCTAATGATAACATGATAACCTGCCCAGATAAGTGAACTATTACTTGTTGAAAACCTATACAACAATGATCAGTGATTATATTACAGGGATGATATTAATAAACTTGGGAAATGGGCGAAGACTTGGGGAATGAGATTCAAACCAGTCAAGTGTAACATGATGACACTTATTAAAAAAAATGAAACTTAATCCACTCTAACAACAATGTTTAACTAACAGACACATCTTATTTTACAGAGGACTGAATAATAGTAGCAATTAATCAATTAACAAAACCATTACGGAAATCTAAAAACCACCATGAACAACATTTAAATCTAATTTATACAAGACCTGATGCATAGAAACAAATTTAAATACCCAACGCATTCAGGTACTGGAACTCTCTGCCACTCATTCTAATACTATAAAGAGTAAAATGTCTATAGATCCAGTGACCACATTCACTTCCCTAATCAAATCTATTGATTAAGCTGACACCTGACACTTGCGTGGTGTAAGAATGTTGCGAGATTTAACACCATACCCAAATCAAGATCAAGATCAAATGTATTCCAGGACATTCAGTACTGTATTAAACCAACAAATCAAGATGGACCTTTTATTTTTCGGACCTTAAATATTTCTATAAGTGTTTTTCAGTCCGCCAGGTTGTGCCGTTACTGCTGTGTCAGATAGACAGCCATTTTTTTGGATTAATTAACAATTAAAGTGGATCAGTTGACGTCATTCTAGATCTAAATTTAGAATTAATTGATTGATTTGTCAATTCCGTGACCTTGACCTTCAATAACTGGTTAAACAAACCTGAGACATTGATATCATTTCTGAACAAACAAAGAGATTTCGTACTAGTCATCAAATTATATGATATCGCATTTTATAAGATGACAATATGTTATTGAATACAACAACGACACTCACTCACTGACTGACTTCATCTACGGGTACTCGCGAAAACTGATTATAAATAAGAAAATTGCACTTTGTCAATGAGACAATCATTTATAATGTAAACAGAACACGATGGCTACGCCTATATTAAATTTATGTCATCTTATATTCGAAAAAAGAATTTAAAATATACTTTTTGTACTGAAATATTTACAATACTCACATGTGCTCATGGATGTTGACAAGTTGTGCAGCAATTGGCGGGAGATTGCTGTAAGTTGCGTAGTTATCTGTCATTTATTGGAAAGTTTCCAGAATATCATATACGGAATACTTCTGTCTTCTTGGCTACACGCTCCAACCTCGGCGATCTTCTTTAAAGATCCAACTGTCAAAGGGAATTAGGGTTAGTTCATTTATCGTAAAGACAGAACAGTAGTCATTATTTATCAAAAAACATCTATGGCTTCTAAAGTTTACTACGGTAATTACGTCGCTAATAAACACTGATTTCATTCTAAATAAACAAATTTCCAATTCTTTCAAAATACTTCTACTTACCTAACCAAATAATCATAAATCACATTAATCCATTGCGGTGAAAGGCAGTTCCTTTTTGGTCGTTTGGTAACTGGGAAATCTATCCGAAATCATTGTACCCGTCCGAAATGCATATTGTTTGTCTGCAATGCAAATGTCTAAAACGCTGACTTAGATACTGACAATGCAAACAAAGAGGAAATTTATTAACGGGTCTACAAGTTTATGATCATATTTTAGTTTTCATTCAAGAAAGAATTTCTGGACCCAATCATATTCTGAACATTTTCATGACATGTAAATCATAGGTTTCAGATAGAAACCTAATTATTTGTTGTAAGACTTCACGAGTAATGAATCTTGACAATGTGACATATTTTGAAATTAGACTTTAGATTGATTTCTAGAATCTCAAAGGCGGATCCATCAGGGGGGATCGGGGGGGGGGGTCCGGACCCCCCACCCTAGAATTTAAAAAATGTACCTGCCCATTAGTGTATTTCTTGACTATAAGTCATTTTTAAGTAGCCTGAAGCTATTTTCTCGCAATCTGATTAAAACCCGATCTAAAATTTTCCGCTCACATACTCGCTAATTTAGATCTGGCCTTTTTCAAACGAAAGTCACGTTCAGGTGACCTTTTCTCATCATAATATTCATGACGAAATTGTTATGATACATAACTTGTTTACATCGTCTACGTCACACAATTTGAAATGTGCCGTCCAATCGCAGACTGTGAATAATACCGCTGTTAAATTTGCTTGCAAACCTTGGTCTAAAGATAGAAATTACGAAATCAAAATGTTATTAATAGTGTTTCGTCGATGAAAGCTACGCATTTATTGGTCGACACAAAGTTCATCTCGAGGTGACCTTCCACGGAGACAGTAGAGATCCTGTGCGACAATGCTCTACAGGATATCTGTTTACGGAGATTGATTTTCTCGGTATTTAACATAGATTTAATGGTTATGTAGTTTTTATTATTTATATGTGGCATTATTCTGCAAAATGTGTTTAATGTGGTTGTGGTTCGAAAGTTTGGACCCCCTAGAAAAAATCCTGGATCCGCCCCTGAATCTCCTATTGCCAGGTAAAACTAGCAAAATATCGAACCTTAACTTTTGATTTAAAATTATTTAAAATCAACCATATTCTAAATTTGGTAGATAGAACGGATCTATGGCAACTTTAAGACCAAATACATAGCTCTATACATAAGCACATAAAACAAATACTAATAGATCAATACGAACCAAACTGATACGCCAAAGAGCTAAACTCAAACTGGCGGGGGGCTTGATATACAATAATATTGAAATCAATCGCAATTTTGAGTCAGGAGGGGGTCCGGATCCCCCCTAAAATTTTCAAAATGAACCTCTCCATTAGTGTATTTTTGAAAGTAAATAATTTTTAAGTGGCATGAAGCAATTTTTGTGCTTAGCATAGATTTGATGGTTATGCAGTTTTTATGATTAATAAGTTGCATTTTTATGCAAAAGGTGTATAATGTAGTTTGAAAGTTTGGACCCCAAATAAAAAAGTTCAGACCCCCCTAGAAAAAAATCCTGGATCCGCCCCTGCCTAGTACAATTATTTTTGAAAAAGCAAACTCTTATTTATGGTGGCATATTTCTGCCATCAGATAACCACATAACTAACTAGTTAATTAAGTGGTAATTTAGGTACCGTAATTAGTTAGCCTCTTAATTAACTAGTTAGTTATGTGGTTATCTGATGGCAGAAATATGCCACCATACTACACCATCAGTGCCTTCTTTGCATTGATCTTAATTTTTTGTTCTGATCAGTAGCGTGTTCAATTACACAAAACGTTACAGAACGGTACATAACGATACATTCGGAACTACTCGGCCATTCGCTGCGAATAATCTAATATAATACACAAATATGCGATCGTTAAGGCAATGAGTGATGTTTCAAAATTTACGGACTAAAAACGAAATATCACTAATTGCCTAAACGATCATATATTTGTTTTCTTCGACACCGGGAGTTTCAAAATAGCGTCTAAATATGTCCGAGATTAATCGCAGTGAATGGCCGATGAGTTCCGAATGTATCGTTACGAAACGTTCTGTAACGTTTAGTGTAATTGAACAGGCTATAGATATAATATAGTTGTGCAATTTGATTTGACAATTTTCTATTATAATTGTGTAGGGTTACAGTTCGTCTTAACAAATAAATAATGAATAGAGAAAGACCAACTCTCAGGTATTGACAATTTTAGTAAAAAATATAATGGATAAACTATTGAAATAGTTGTTTTGAGATGTTGCTTTGAATATGAAATATTAGTCAAAATGAAAACATTTTTCCAAATTGATTTCTTTCACATTTTAAAGTAATTTACAAATGTTTGACTATCACAATTTTTTTCGTTAAGAAATTATGTTCTTTAAGATTCTTTTTACCTCTTTACTCAGGTGTCTGTATCAAAAAGAAAATGTAAGACTTATTATAAAATGTTTTCAAAATGTGTTGTCACGTTTCCAGGGTGTTACGTCACATGTTAAAATTGATAATAACCAGAATTCATTTACTTTACAAATTTACAGATATCATTGTAACATATATTAATTAATGATAATAAAACTTGGGTTCACAGTCTCCAACATACGTCAGATGACTTGAGTATCTTTTTCACAGTAATTGTTTAAATATATTTCTTTATTTCCCCAAGGTGGAGATTTTAAAGTGAAAATAATATATAAAGTACATGAAATATAGATACAAACATGAATACAATAAATATAAGAGATAATAAAACAACATAGAAAACATGAAATAAGTTTTGTCCAGAAACGAAATCGCGTTCAAACACAAACTTTAGGGTATACTAAAATTATACCCAGATAAGAGTTCATAATAACTTTCCGAACTTTGGTACCAAAATACACAAATTTATTTAAATGGCATTGTTTGTTTAATAGACCCTGACTGTAGTTTTCTTAGTACAGATAGTTCAATGTTCTTACAAATATTCCAAATAGAGCAGTTCGATCATTGTCGGAAAGATTTAGTGACGGGAAACCCAAAAACATCTCAATAATTTGACTGACAGAAGAATGTTTGTAATCCGCGATTATCAAATAGTTTTATAAATCTTGACCACATTTTGCGACTTATAGTTCCGAATGCTGAGCAAAATAGAATTAGATGCTTGTTAATTTCACATCACAATAAATGCTGACACGCAGTGTGTTTGTAGTTTATTATACAGTTTACTATAGTGCCATAATATACATGTTCATATTTCATACGCTGAATTAACGTCCAAGTACTTCGATAAACTAGTATCACGCGACACTCTTTCCCACAATTCATACCGAACAACACAAACTATGGCTTTTTTCACGTGGTTCTTCCATGACAACAGTTTAGGAAATGTTCCAGTTGGTACATATTGGTTAAAATGTTGAGTAAGTTCATATTTTCCGAGAATTCGGAATAAGTCAGGGAAGAAACCCTTTGAGTGTTTTGGTGACGATAAAAACTTTAATAAGTCGTGTTAAAAGAGTTCTTTAATTGAGATGGCACAATTGTCCAAACAATAACAATTGTCTTTTATCTATGATGATTAAGATTGGACGTATATTAAGAGCACTAAGCACGATATCTGTTCTTGTTTCTGTCGACAAGGGTTGTAGTCTCCTTGTATGAAAGTAACGAGTAATAAATAACATTGCAAGAGTAGATGTGCTTGGTGGACAGATGTATATGTATGAAGTTACTGGAAATGTAAGAAAACATAAACCAGTATTAATTTGTCCGTTAAAAATATATGATAAAGCAACCTTTGATTTAAAAGATTTTTTGCATGTCACAGGATAATAATGTTGGCAGTTATGGTCGTTTCTCAGGTCAGCTTATGTTGCAAGTTCCGCTGAGTGAATCCTCTGCTAAAATTATTTCTAGATCCAACTTTTCTTGACACTTAATATCTTAAAACGCTCGTGCATTTTGTTTCATTTTAAGAATATTAAACTAGTGTTTAGTTTGTTCTGCGAATCATTTAATATATACTAGGACGAAAAAGAAACGCCGGGTACATAAAATATGCAACACATATGTCCGGCCGTGTTTCGCAAAACAAGAAGGGTCATCGTTAAAAGGGGGTATTTCTTCACATAATCAGCACCGGAAATCGATTGAAACTTCAACAGCTGGTTCCATACAGATGACATTTCATACAAAAATAAATATAATAATCCAATAATACAATTTATCCCTTAAAACAATCATTATAGGTTACCCGGCGTTTCTTTTTCGTCCTAGTATATATGTGTTTGACGAATAACTCTAAATTTGATGATATCCATGTTCTACCTAGAATGTTCTATATGATATCTGAATTCTTAATGGTGAGCATTGTCTGTTTTTACCAGAGATTAACTTAACCCATATGACACAACTTTCCCCATGTGGGGTAAGTTGAGCTATTTGACTAATGTTTAAGAAACATAACTGAACGTGAGATGATATTCTAAAGAAATATTGTATTATAGGTGTCTAAAAGAACAAACTTTATGTTACGATAATAGTTAAGCCAAAACATCAATTATTGCCAGTCCAATGGACAAATCCCAAAATATGGCTTGACTTAACCTGCCTTTTTCTATTGATTTATGACTATAGTGTCTATTATCCGTTTCTTTCTCAACTGTCAAAGCTTGAATAATTTAACGGTGACTGTACTCCTTGTTTTTGTCGGCCTAATTGTTATTAAAAAATATCTTGACTAAAACATATTGTTCGTTTTTTTCTCAACTGTCAAAACATGAATAATTTTACGGTGAATGTGTTTGTTAAAATTATTGTCGTAATACACAATATGAGTTTCCGAAAGTGTGTATTATGATTGAGTATAGCTTCATATGCCTTATGATATGTTTTAGTCAACATATTTTTAATAACGGTGTAATCGAGAACTTATACTACATTCGTATTCAATGTAATGAATATTCTTGCATAAAGGTCAGGTCGGGGTCAATTTTTACGCACAATACTTCAATTTGGCAACATTAAACATGCACTGTATGCATAGTCGTGAATTTCCATATGAAATCTCCGTAAATTCACGAATGTATTACTTAAAGGTTAGTAATAGGACACAAAGAGGCATGTAAGGACTTAGTGTAGTTGTAAACTTACCACCTAACAATCACGAGGTTACGGGTTCGATCCCACATAAAAACTTATTTTTGCAATCTAAACATAACTGGTTGATGCTTCACATATACTTGTTAACACGACGGCGCACGGATTCCATGATTGTTTTTAAAACCTGAGCGAAAGTGTATTACTACGGTGGCATAGAGGTGACATGGAGATATATCTAAAATTTACGTTGCCACAGCTTTACGTGGCCACGCAGTAGCTATTATCTGCGCACGCAATAACGTTTACATGGCCACGTAATAGCTTTACGTGCGCACGCAACAGCTTTTACGTGGACACGCAATAGCTTTATTGCGTGCGGGTGTGCGTGCGTGCGTGCGTGCATGCGTCCGTCCGTCCGTCCGTCCGTCCGTCCGTCCGTCCGTCCGTCCGTCCGTCCGTCCGTCCGTCCGTCCGTCCGTCCGTCCGTCCGTCCGTCTGTCTGTCTGTCTGTCTGTCTGTCATTTGCTATCTAAGACCTGTTACCAAAACTGAAGACCACAATGGAATAAAAACAAAGTGAAATATGGTTTCTGTCTGGCCAGCGTGCGTTAGTGTGTTCGTACGTGCATACGTGCGTGCGTACGTGCGTGTGTGCATGTGTGTGTGCGTACGTCGTCAACAATATCTAAAAAGTCTTCTGGTCAAAAACCTAAAGTCTACAGTTTTTTAATATTGCATGGATCATCACAAGAAGGTGCTTTAAAAATATTCAAATTATGCCCCTTGGGTCAAAATTGGCCCAGCCCCAGGATGTAATACGATGACCGTTGCTACTACTCAGTGATAGCATACTGGTCATTTTTAGTGAGAGTTATACTGCTGTGTGTTGACCAATGCCTGTTTAACACGCGTCCAATACGTAGTCAGAATGTGATTTATTAAATTGAAGCTCTGTCACGAGGGGGAGGAGATGACTAGTGAGTGTGGTACTATATACGGTCCAAAATACTGAACAGAGATTATGATTATTGATATATTTCCGCATCAGGTGTCTTAATTAAATAAATGTTAGAAATAGTTTCTTGCTATGTATTTAGTTATACAATAGGGCCACAAGAGGTCAGCAGATATATAAAAGCAAATGTTAAAGAATCTTCTTCTCTAAAACTTCAAGGCCAAAAACTTGTATATTTGGCATGTGGAATCCTATTAAGGTCCTCAACAAAGATTGTTCAAATTATATATCGGGTATCAAAATTCACCCCGCCCTTGATGTCACAAGATTTACATAAACTAAAAAATCAAGTCATTTTGTATTGGCTGGTGAAAATGACATAAAAAAGTACAAGTAGGTAGACGTTACAAAGAGTTTAAAATTAGCCCGGCACCAGGAATTAGGAAGCATACTTGGTAATTGATTTATTTAAATTTTCTAACATGTAGATGTTCTGTTTTAAAATATTGTTTTAGAATGTAGAACAGCATTTTAAGTTATACTTGTTTTATCATATTATTTGTACCATCATTGGTTACAAAATCTAAATCGTAAAGCAAGTTACGGCATAGTTTGATTTATTCAAAGTTTGGTGATGTTTTTATATCGTTCCAGATTTGGATATCCTGATGCAGACCGCCAACAATAAACATGAGCTAATGTTGAAACATGGACAGTAGAGTATAAAATTGAAGTCTGAAAACATATTAGGAACAGAAATAGTAAAATAAAACACGTCATTCGGTCACAAAGATATGGATGTATTTAGATATTTAAACTGTTGTCAAGGCGACTCTATAAACAAATACAGGTACAGTGTAGTAGGGCTAACAAAAACTAGAAGTCAAGAAACGTACAGTGGCAAAATGATTGCCTTTACGTGTTTTAACCCAGGCTCTAGAGTTCATCAACGATACACTTGACTGTACATATTAACGTTGAAATACATACATACAATTTCATACGATTGATCAAGGATCCTATATTAGAAGGATTCGTAACGGCATTCGGAACACCCTCGACCTTTCATGAATGAATAATCTCGGAAGGATTCGTGGGGGGGGGGTCTTCACTGGATTTTGGTGATTTTACTACCTACACGAGGCGAAGCACGTAACGGTTACACAAAATAGTTCTTGTAGTATACACACAGATCTTTGTCTAAACATATTTATTTGTTTTAAATTGAATTAAATATTGTTCATCGGTACCAATGAAATGAGTATTTTCAAATTTACGGATTAAAAACGAAACTTCAGTCATCGCTTAAACCACAGCTGTGACGTCATTCCATTGTATTCACAGTACCGTATATCTAATAATGTACAGGTAGCCGTCCAATATTCAGATTACTCGTCCAATATCTGATGTGTTAGGACAATATCTAACGTGTAAGTCTAATATTGTACTACACGCTAGATATTGTCCAACACATCAGATAATGTACGCATAACCTTAATAGTGAACGATTACCTGTTCAATGAAAAAAAAAACCAACGAGTGAAGTAATTTATTGATTCATTCATAGAACAAAAATTGACAAATAAAATCAAAATTGTAAATTCTGTACTCATTCTCCTTCGAAATGAAGACGTTAATAATAATAATGTTATTCCTGTTCGCATTTAGTCGACGTGGCACTGTCGTTCTGAAAATGAAAAAAAGATATATATTAAGTAGATTTTAAGCACATTTTAACTCATACTCTGCCAAAAACTGTTAACCATTTCTTGCGTAAGGTTAATAAGATAAAAATATAAGAGCGTTCTTTAGAATTAGTTGCAGAAAGGAACATGTCATTCGTCATCAGCGTAGAGAAGATTTATTTTAAATAAAAGTGACTGTGCATTTAGCATGCTGTGACCTTGGCGTCTAATGAGTGTTTTATTGAGCAATGGCACAGGCAATATTACAACAAAAATAATATAGTCATGCACTGGGCAACATATATAAACTTTGAAAATATTTCATTAACACTCAGCGTAACCAAAATGATATAGAAACATCGCTAGAACTATATTTATTTGAAAAATATGACCAATAGACAATATCAAATACAAAAGGTACAGATTTTAGTTAAAATTAGATCTTATGCACAACGGCCTCACTCCGTGATCAAATAATCATAGGTTTGAGCCTTGAACCGACTATAGATTAGAATGTGAAAAGAAGGGCAGACATTATGCTTACGAAAGATGTATGTAATATACATATATCAATAACTGGGACTTCGAACGTTTTCTTAGTGAAACATTTTTACGGGGTATTTGGTGCACACAGGGCTCAGGTTCAGGTCTCCATGTGACCATTATTTACATAATATATTTTGCAAATATAAACTTACCAATGACCTGTTGCTCCAATATAAGCTTCTTAACAAGCTTATAAGAAATCAGCATTGATTTTCAGGCTGTGACTTAATCGCTTCTTAGACATGGCTGGAATTAGTTGATAATCCACGTTTTCTATGCATGTCAAGCGTTGTAATGTATATATATCCAACAGAAAGATTTCCGAAGTTTATCCATGAGAAAAATACACTTTAATTCCAGTGATCAATTAAGTTTTTCAAAAATTGTTACACTTGTATAATCTACCCGACTAAATGAAGAACAGAAACGAAATGAAAAACTACAGTCATAACTACACAAAAGTTTACATGTGAAAAGATCTGCACGAAAATCTCGCGAACAGAAAATTCATTAAATTGTCGGACTTTAGGGGCACCATACGGGAAACAATAAATAGTTTCTATATTAATTAAATTCTATAAATAAATGATTAAAATGTATAATTTTTAAATCGTTATTTGTATAGGTGTAAACCATAATTGAGTTTGTATCATAATAATAATAATCTGTAGGTAAGCTGTGGTTTAAGTAAGATATACCCCTCGAGCTGCCCAATATGTTAGACATTGGATACGCTTCGGCGCTAACGCGCCTCAGCTATCCAATATCTAACATATTGTACAGCTCTCGGGGTATATCCCTTACCTAAACGATCATGTACTTGTTTACATAGTTTCAAAATGGCGCCTAAATATGTCCGAGGTTATTCGTAGCGAATGGCCGAGGATGTTCCGAATGTCGTAACGGAAGGAAACTAACGGAAGTTCCCGGTCGTCGCGGGACGATGCGAGAGCGCTATTTCGTCTCATCCACCATTTTCACGAAAAGGCAAGGTACTTCTCTTCACGAATATCCACTTTAAACTAATCCATCGAATCCATCGGATGTTTTATGTTCTCATTAAGAAAGTTATGTCCAACAGTCATAAATAAGTTGGTCGTTAATGACTAAATTGCCCAACTTTGATAAATTTCACGTTTATTCTAAGAACAGAACAGAACATACGCTTTATTTGCTCACACCAAGATACATGGTACATGAGAACAAAAGAGTACAACATATTACAATTATTAATAAAGATCACATGACATATAGACAAGATACATATACATACATACACCTCGCTTACTCATTCACACTTACAACCTAATACACTTAGAGACTATGAAAGAGATTATATTTTCAATAAATAAAAAGAAAAATTAATTTTTTATATGATCAAAAATTATTTTTATAAATTTACAGGTTGATCGTTGAATATTTAAAGAGTCATTTGATAAAAGTTCATTGAATTTTAGTATATTTGGTCTACGATAAAAATATGGTTTTAAATATAATTTTCTATATAATTCGAAGAAAGGACATTTAAGTAAATAGTGAAACTCGTCACCAATGTCGTTTAAAGAACAAAAGGTACACACTCTCTCATTACTCGGCACATTCATCCATCTTCCTTTTTCACATGGTAAAAAATGGTTACCGGTTCGAAATTTTAAAATAGGTTGCCATTCGTTTTTATTTAAGTACTTAAGATAATTTTCAAGTTTTATTGTATGTTTATAGATAGAGTAATTTAATCCTTTGGTTGAAAGTTGCAAGAGGGATTGCCAATGTTGATAATTTTGGTCAATGAGAGTCTGTTTTACTATTGTTTTAATATTAATTAAATTGCAAGTTTGTTGATTACGCCATATATCAGGTCGTCCAATATTAGTGAGTATCCTTTTGATTGAATTTATCCATTTTGACTTAAAGTTAGGTAAGTTAAGCATAAAATTATATATTTGGTAAGATAGTTTATTTTTGTTTCCCGTGATTAGTTTGTTCCAAAAGTTTATCATTCTGGTTTGTATTAAAATTTTTAGAGGCATTAATTATCGACCCAAGCGTGACAAATGTGTGAAATGGCGACCAATCGAAAATGTAGGCTGCGCTCTAGCGCAATATCTGAGTGAAGGACTCACTCCTGTCAATTTTTGTACTCTTTGTTTCTATATAAAATGGTCAGGTTGCAGGGTCTCTGCTCACTTTCCCAAATAGATTGGGATATAATGATTGGTATCCTGTGAATCCTCCACACTAGACCTGCAAAATAAGTCCAATAAAGATAGGTCATGAACGATTGGATTTTTCACTATTTCACATTGTGCACATGTATAGTTGGGAATTCCCATTCTCAAAGGTCAAATTGGCTGCAGTACACTAAACTCTAGATCTTCCACCGCAAGAAGTAGTTCTAAAAAGAAAACACAAAATGGTCAGAATATTGTCCTACAGGGATAGAAAAACTAATTTGGGTGAAAAATATATCATTTTGACACATACAAACAGAGTCACAGCCACCCAAATACAGTCAAACTAAATTCTCGGAACTACTTTCGCAGTAAACAACGATTCGGAAGCAGTTTATCACAAGAGCGACACCTGTAGCGTGTTCAATTACACAAAACGTTACAGAACGTTACATAACGATACATTCGGAACTCCTCGGTCATATATTTGTTTACTTCAACACCGGTAGTTTCAAAATAGCGTCTAAATATGTCCGAGATTATTCGCAGCAAATGACCGAGGAGTTCCGAATGTATCGTTCGCGGTAACTGAACACGGGGCTGAAATGGTCAATAAATATGTATTTGAGTTGGATTTATGGATAGATCTGTGATGTATGAAGTGATTTGGTAACTTAATTAATCGAAATTAGCTAGCTTTGATAATCAATGTCATCTTCAAATATGGCCATTTTTGGCTAAAACCAACGATTTTCATGGATTGAAGTCCTTTATGGGCGTTTTTGATTAGCATTTTTCGAGTACAACACGAGTTTGAATAGCATTTTGTTTTTACTAATGTGGAAAAAAATATATAACCCGGGTCGATAGCGCAGTTGGTAGCGCGCCGTGATTTGGATACTCGTGCCCGAGGGGGTGCGGGTTCGAATCCCACCTGGGGAGGTTATACCCTTCCATGAAAATTTGACAAAAAAAGTCGATTTTCTCCATTGATTAGATAATATGGAGAAGTTTCCGGCCTTGTGGAAGAGTAGGTGAGTACTGGTTATAGACAATGGTCCAGGAAAGCTAGGTTAGGTGCGCTGGACGCTGTAAAATGACAAAAATTATGTTGACACGGCGTTAAATCCAATTAATAAATAAATACATAAATAAATGAAAAATACATTGAAAATTGGTATCCAATAAACCTTTTCCTTGCAGATGCATGATTAAACCTAAAACGCAACTTTAAAAACACCCCATTTCTTGGCTGAATTTTACATTGATTTTAGAACTATTGAACTTAATCATGGACCCAGTTAATGTTGTATCCTTAATTAAATGTGTTCTATTGCACTGTTTTAATTACCAAAAAGCGATCGGTTCATTGTGTTTTGAAGGATAATGACTACTAGACTGGATTACTTGCCCCTTACCACTATCGTTATCGGGTCAGGCAAGCCGTAATTATGGCGGCCTCCTCAGTTATTATTCAGTTATTACATTTTCTTGATCTTGCATGATCATTTGCTTTCGGATACTTTATTTAGTATTAATGTAACCAAACAACTGAAGAAGGTATTCACTGAAATTCTTGTACAATGATTCTTTGACTTAAACCTATGTTGTGAGAAATGTTCATTGAAAAAAATATCCAATACCTTATTCACTACATATGGCGCGGCCATTATCATGCTTTGCCTAACGTACTTTTACCTGACAAATTACGACAGGGGACCAGACAAAATAACATTTAATTCAATTATTCGCCACTCTTGATAGATTTTAATCAGTACTTTGCTTTGGATATGATATTTTTCTTTATTAATAAGTCAGCGCTTTTGTTGTTTTGAGAGCATAATGACTTGTATGATGTGTCCAGTCATTATCTGTGGTTGAGTCCTATGCTAGTAAACATCATTAACAAAGGTTATGTCCTTGAAAGTCTCATCCTGCTAGCTAAGTAAGTAGAACACTGGCCTACTGATCTGTTTTAATAATTTTTATTATTGTTTTATTTTTCCATTTTGATCTACATTTTATGGTGGCATATTTCTGCCATCAGATAACCACATAACTAACTAGTTAATTAAGAGGTTAACTAGTTACGGTTACTAGTTTACCTCTTAAGTTAAGTGGTTAACTACTTACTAACTAGATAACCACTAAACTTAATTAAGTTAAATTCTGTTCTATTCTGTTCTGTTCTGTTCTGTTCATATGTTTTATAATAAGACAATTATTTGTAATCGGTTAATTATTCCGATAATTAGGCCATTTAAATCAGAAACCAGACAGCATAGAGCATTTTCTTTACAAAATATTAAATACTCAAAAAGATCAATTACATGTACTATTAAGAATTTTTTACATTTGAATTTAGTCATAATTGAGCGGGAAGAATTTCAAATAAAAAGCCAACTCCCAAATATAACACGATCGCGCAATTAATTGGCGCTTTTCGCCAATTACCGCCACTTTGGGTTTTAAAAAAATTCTCTTTCCCCTAATTAATTAATGATTTAAGGTAAAGGACTCCATTGGAATTAAGTCCTAGGACTTTATGGACTTATATGAATGATTTTTATATGACAAAGCTTTCAAGCGAGCTTGACGAAGCGTTACAATATATGTATATTGTATGTACTGAATTTAACCGAGGTCCCATTAAACCTATTATAAAAAGGGGAAGATCAGTTTTCAGTATAATCAAAAACTCTCAACAGAAATGAGTACTGTTACATAAAGAATCGTTTAAGGAAGTCAACAATATTCTTATCAAGTGAGCGGTATTTGGTCTACATAACTTCTAGTTCACAGAATCGGTTTTTTTTAATCTATTCAATATGAATTATACAACTTATATAATTGGGCCATATGTATATGTATGAGCCCACGTGACTGGCAGTCAGTAACGACATTATGAAACATTGATTTTTTCTGTCAAACAGCGGAAAAATTTGCACACACATAAAGGTTCTCATCATTCAATGAATATCGATATACCGAGAGAAGTTTGTGAGAAGTTTGTGAGATTTTTACTGTGATATTTCCATGTAAGTTTATTTGTTTTATATTTAACGCAGTTATGATAATATGATAAAGTTTTATACGACATGTAATTGATACTTTGTACTTAAGAAGTTGTAAAAAAAGCTAAAATCAGGTGAAAACACATTAAATAATGCGATCATTGACGGAGACTTAAAAAACACAAAAAGAAAAAAGTGACTTTCTGTTTAATTTGCTAGATCTTAATAAAGAAAATTTATCTCTATTTCATTTTATTCCATACATTAGAATATTTTGTTAAGTTATGAATAATGACCGGGTCATCTTACCAGCTTTCATGAAAACAATGTTTTCTATTATTCGTTCACCCGTTCACAAAAAAAACTCCCTAGGCTGAGGAATTTTTTTGCATTGATTATGGGTATCCATGTATCTGTAAACGGAGCATACACTCGCATTATCATTGATTTTCACGCTAAATAAGGCCACTTGCTTCAATTAACCCTTTACATACATTTTTCCTCCTAACTTGGACAGTCCTACTTTGTCATTTTGTGTCTAACATATCAAACACGAAGCACTGTTTGAGTTGAAAAAATAATACTTAATTAAATAACCGGTATTATATGAGGCTTTATAACTACAAACAATGATACGTTTTTATTTTTTTATTTTTTCGTAAAGCTCAATAACTTCAAAAATATGTCCCCGATGGCCTTCCGTAGATTGTAAAATTTGCAGCATTCTGGCGGACAAAGACAATTCACACAAATTCAACATCCAAATCATTCACAACACTTGCATTGTAAAGCGTTACTTCAGTAACCTAAATGAATTATATGTGTGTTCGTCGTTTTCGTACGTTTTGATAGGCATATTTAAATCCTCGAATATACTTTTCGTGGTCGGAGTTCAACTCGAGTGGAACGATTTAATGCCCAGCGTACTACCACTTCAAGACGGTCGAGGCTAGAACTAAAATATATAGATAAAATATTCGGATAGAATTTTTACACAAAATTTAGCTACGTATAGAATAGCAAGCCTTTAAAATGTATGGCAAAGTATGAGAATACCAAATACCATCAAAAACAATCAGGAGTATATAGTGTGTATAAATCTGTTTGCGACTGTCTTTAGATGACCTTGGGTAACGTGTCCACATAAAACCCCCGATCGTTCATTTTCTGTCCATCCGTCTATCTGTGAATCTGTTTGCCTATATGTCTGTCTGATATTTTAAAGTATTTTCATTATTGTACAAGTGACAAGCATGGGTACGAAAATATTGGTTTTATCACTGTTAGTCCGGTATATAAACTACAAAAATCGACTGAACCGTGCATGAAAATATGTAGAAAATGTTTTTGCATTTTCTTGAAGCTAAGACACTGTAGTTTTTGAAACCACTTTGATGCCACTTCGGCACTCTTGGGCAGCTCCCAAAATTCAAAATGGGGGACAAAATGGCGGTTGAGAACTGATGAATCTATAATTAATCCATCTTTTTCACAGTCTGATCATTTAAAGAGCTTAAATTAGTCTAACATTATCTGCAATATTATTTCATGCAATTTTGGTACCCTTCGTTTATTCTCCAATCCAAGATGGCGGACAAAGGCCACATTTGTCATGTATTTCAACCACAATGAGCCAAATCGTACACAGAGGCATGTCAAAAAATAATGCATTTTTGTAGTTATACCTGAGTTTATATAACTGGTTGATGCCACACAGGCATCATTGGGCAATTCCCAAGATGGCGGCTAGAATGGCGTAAATAACTAGCTGTCGGTTATATATCAACCTCAATGAGTTAAGTGGTAGAGTGGGGTATACCAAATAATTGCAATGCATTTTATTTTGTCGTTAATCCACTTTTATTAATGCTACCGGTTGATGCCATACTGGTATTCTTGGATAACTTCAAGAATTCAAGATGGTGGTCAAAATGAATGATAAGAGCTGGAAAATAAGTCACATAAATAGACATGACTCCACACTAATGAGTATACAGCGACATGTTAAGGATTTTTTATATCTCTTGGTCTTGCGAATATTAAATAATTGATACTAGCTTGTCAGTTGTCTCTAGAAGCAAATTGTTTCTAAGATGGCAATTTAGAGACACTATTCTGATTAGTGCTGCAACGATTCACCGGAAAGTCGATTCGATGCGATTCGATACATTTTCTTTTGATTCGATTTTTTTCGATTCGATTCATTTATTAATATAATTTACTTCAAATATGCATTTATTTGAGCTTAAAACTAAATAATATGGATTTGCTAAAAGTGTTACTGAAATTTGATAACACAAAACTCGAAAATCTGCTAAATTTATATTTGCTTTTTCAAGTACGAAATGGATTGGGTACGAATGTAAAGTTCGCGAAAATGTATTATAATTGTAATTTCGACTAAAACGTATAGACAGCATGGAACATAAATTGTAGAAAGATGTTGTTCTTGATATACTTCCGTACATTTAACATAAACCTACGCTTTGTTGCAAAATTTATTTAAATTTGAATTAACTAACATCGAAACTTGATAGGTAAAATTCAATCACACCGACCCAATTTGCGTAGCAAATGGGGGCATGAATAAATATTTGGAACAGAGTTTCCATGCTTGTTAAATCGTATTGGAAGCTTTAGAGAAATGTAACCCCAGTTAAACCCAGTCTCACTGTCAACGTCATTGATCTATGGTCAACGTACTTTGTTTTTTAGGTGCGCCTTTGTTTTTATCGTTATAACTTATGTAGACATGTTTAAAAGTCAACTGGTATCGAATCGAAACTCGCAGGTCCCGAATCGAAATCGAATCGGCACCCTCGCAATCGAGTTTCGATGTATCGAATCGAATCGTTGCAGCCCTAATTCTGATAATATTTAATTCATTGAACAACATAAGTTGTGATACGAAACTTTAATATACTTAGAATAACGACCACTTTTCCATATATGTTTGCCACTTCAATAATAATCAATATGTACTAAACGGAGGTTATAAACAAAGAAAAAGACAAATGGTATTGAAAGTATTGTGTGCAAGTTCAATTATCTTTCAAGGTATTCTAAGAGTACATTAATGCCAAAGCAATTGAAAGAAATTCTGTGACATTGTAACACATTTTGATAGTAATTCAGGGAAATTGCAATAGGATTTCAAGTTCGATCTTGACATCAGATATCACAACTGGATCATGAGTGTTCTTTATTTCATTGTAAATACTCTATCCATTGATAAAAAGGAGAAATATCAAACGCACATTTTCATCAAAGTTTAAAGTATAATTTGTTATGTTATTTACTAGGATATAGAGAAATTAGATGTCAATTCTATAAGCGTATACACTGCTATTTGAACCCAGTGTCTATCTCACGATTTAGCAAATAGTGTTACCCTGTGCAAGATGGTGGCTTTAAGGGATTCATCAATTACAAAAATATGGCAAAGTAGAAAATTTAGAAGTGGCTTGTTTCACTTGCAATGCACTCGTGCCTGCATTCTAGCACTTTTGTCAACATTATTCATAAAAAAGTTAACATGATCTATACAATTACTCGCAATGTGTATTGCGGTTTTATAAAACTTATACAAAACAAATTTGCATACTCGCCAGACAAAGTATAGGACTATGCGATCGTTATTAGATAATTTCAATTGAATGAATAGCAACACGGAAGTAAAATTTCGAAATAATCAACCAATAAACGCTAAGAAAACAAACTTATTCATTGTCAGGAGGGTGTCTGCAAACTTTTAAGTAGAAATTTAAGTTTTGAATAGCCTTACAAATAAAGACCATGTAATAATGGGGTTATTCAATTGAGTCACTGACGTATTATATCTTTTGTAAGAATGGATTTTGAACAAAATCTGTTTTGAAGCAATATCATATTACCACACGCTTTTTACGAATAATAACTCTAGGCTTGGTTATAACGATCAAATTTCTTTAAGTAGTAAAATCATTTTGAACGCAAAAACAATTTGAATTACAGTTAAACCTCGATTATCCGAATTCGTAGGGACCGAAAAAAATAATTCGGATAATCCGGGATTTCGGATAAAGTAACACTTGTAACACTATAACAATACGTTAAAACCGTCATTCGTCCAAAATGTAATGCTACAAGTCGGTCAGTTATTGACAGCATAAAGAAAGTACACTATTAGCATTGGTGTAAAATATGCTTTTAAATCTGGTTCACCTATCCTACATCAAAAGTGAAGACAGTTATGATATCTTTTGGCCATAAGCTAGTATCCATTTGGATACTTTCTTAAGACAATAAGCATTAATATGTAAAATTTACCATTGCATGTGATGTGCTTAGGATGTTGAGTGCGAAATACTATGTAAACAGTAATTTGTGTCGTCACTTGAACATGTTGTTATCAACATACATAAACGACCAGAGAAATTGTGTTATCGTTATGTAATATTAGACTGAAGCAAACTTGAACATTTAAGGACATATTCTAATTTAGTCTAGTTTAGTCAAGCCAGACTGTATAATTGTTCGTGTAATGATAATAATAGAGCTCAATTAGTTTCTTCCACATTTGTTGACACATGCTTATTTTGCTATTTATATGTTTCAGATTATTTATAATAAATTGTCTACTGTTAACTGTGTATTAATCCAATTTTATTTTCCCGTTTTTCTTTATTCAAATGGCTTACATTTTGGAAATAAATTAGTTTGTCCATTCCAATTATTTATCAAATTTTCATTTCATTAAATCCAGTAAATAAGTAACATTATTAATTAACTGTATGATATTGGACTTCAAACCCAGGGCTGATATGGCGTTCACTACGGCATTATAACCAAATAATCGGCCAAAATGGAAAAACACGGCCTTTAATAAATGCCTCGGCTATTATGAGATTCAGGCATTTTGATTGGTCCCGAATCTCATAATGGCCGAGTTTTCTCGTGAAGGCCGTATTTTTTGTTCCACAAAAATGCCACCATTTTGAATGTTGGTACAATCTGAGTGTTTTTTTATAGGGTCCTTATCTGCGACGATGGTGACTTAAGTGTTTTCATAATGGCCTGTTATTTATTATCCAGTAAATAAGTAACATTATTAATTAACTGTATGATATTATACTTCAAACTTAGGGCTGATATGGCGTTCACTACGGCATTATAACCAAATAACAAGGCCATTATGAAAACACTTCATTATTTACATTACATTATTGCTAAAAATAGAACTGGTTAAATTTGCTTCGTAACCGTAATCTTGGACACCACCTTGAATCTTGCGTTGCTAACAGATAATCAGGTGGGATTAACTAGTTTTACGAACTGGAGAAAGATTCAAAAGCAAAAAAACAACATTGAAACTTAAACCCACACGTGTTTGTTTCCGTCCATGTATGTATATTATATATACTGAACTATAAGATCATATCCGCCATTTAAGCCGCCATTTTGGATTTATAATTGTTTATTATAACTTAAAGCTTAGTTAAATCAATCGGTTTCTTTAATTACATGAACGGGGGCCACTTTCACGAAACAACTTAAGTTCATTTTTAAACTTAAGTTTTTGCTTAAGTCTAGTTTTTATCTTATCACTGTTTCACAAAAAACTTAAGTCGATTTTGAAACATAAACTTAAGATAAAACCTAAGTCACCTAGGGAGGTGACTTAAGTCTAAAACAGGTGACATAAGTCAGAAATTTCAATATTGCTGCGCCCAATGTTTTAATTCGGAGATGTCATTTGAGTTGGCCGCAAATAATTAGAATATATTTAACTCATTAGAAGTGTTGACGACCAATACTTAATAAATATGTACAGATTATCCAGACCAGCAAGTTACACATAAGCAGGTCACATAGTGTGCCAGTTAACATGACAGTTCATGTTGCATGAAAGTTCTATGCTACTGGCCATTATAACAGAATTCAAATTGCATGACTCATAGAATAAATGGCATCCAAATACATGTATGTATCACTATTTCTATGAAGAGGCGAACACATAAAAATGCGTGTAAAGACGATTACAGCTACCCGACAACAAAATTGAGGTTCGAATGCAAAATAAAAACAAACAAATTATATTATGTATCAGTGAATGTTAAAAAGATACGAAATGCAGAATTTAAATTAGAAAATATTGAGTTACCTTTTCAGTCATAGCCTCACAAATCCAATTATTTGGCTGCTTTCTAATTAGTCATGAAAGCTTTGCCTGCAGACTGACTTTGTTTTGTTTTTCAAACTCTACATATATACATGTATATTACATCAACCTCTTATGCTTTACTTTCGTTCCCTGTTTGTACAAGGATAATACGAGGACATCGTGTATTGATATTTAATGTGTTTGTGTGATGTGTATATAAGTCATTGGTAAAAGATTGTACATGTATTACATCATACTATTGATGATTTACACATTGCCGGTTTAACATTGACAGATTAAACAGCGTAGCTATGAAAGATTGATATAGTCAAAACTTAAGACCAGACTTAAGTCAGGAACAGCTAAGATTGTCTCAAGTTTTTTCGAGAAACTGACTAAGTCAAAACTTAAGTTCACCATAACTTTTAACTTAAGTCCATGCTTAAGTCTTGACTTATGAAAAAACTTAAGATTTTTTGTGAAAGTGGCCCCTGATCTTTAAGTAAATAAATTTCTACACTACTCAGTCTCTTTCTGCCAGTTTGTTCTTTATATACTGGGCTAATTGCCTTTTATCCGCCATTTTGACCGCCATTTTGAATTTACCGATTTGAATATGAATAACACAATTTAGCCAACTGGATCCGCAGATGTCGAAATCACTTTTGTCCTTCATTTTAAGAACATAATGTGTAAAATACATTTTGCATGTATTATTTAGCCTCTAGTCGCCATCTTGGTCGCCATCTTGGATTCTGTGAGTTGCCTAAGGATGTCAAAGTTGCATCAACCGGATTTGGAATCAGTAAGACCATGTCTACCAATAAATTGAATAAAATTTTCAACATCCTTTCGTGCAAGGTCATCCTTGGTGTTGGCCGGACTATGCCCAGAGTGACGTGATTCAATCTAAGTTGTAAAACGCTCATTGAATAAATTGGACTGATGAGTACACTTATCAAAACTTATAAGTATACATGTACATTTGGGCTCATATCTAAGTAAGTGTTCGTTCGATTTAAGTCAAATTTCCAACGAATATAGTTTAATATTTACCGTATTTATGTATATACTTTATATTCTGATCTAACATTTATTGAACATTTATCTACATTCTATGAGAGTATTGTAAAACAATTTAGAATTAAAAATCTCATTTCTAGAAGTCATAATAATATTCATTTAGATTTAGTAAGATCTCAAAAGTTTTGAAAATTGTCTGTGTTTGAACTTCAAAACAGCCATGTCAAGAGTTTGCTATCATTTTCAATTTTTGTACATGAATTCTATTAGACTATCATAATTATGTAAAGAAGTTGAAGAAATTGTTTTGTTAATGAGCTTTCTCTGTGAGGTTTAGCCAATTATCAGTTCTTGGGACAACATTGTATAAAATATACTGTATTTAAAAGTTGGTTTTATCTCTCTGTGTGACTGTAAGAGTATGTGATGGGAATGGACTTAGCAGTCCTCATACTATACATAACAATAATATTTGAACATATATTTGCATATATCAATATTTCAATGGTATGTAAATAAAATTATATAACTTCTGGATTATGGCGTGTAAAACGTTGCAAAATTTCAAAAACTAAATTGATATGCGATACTTTCATATTTATGTTCTATAATTTACCATTCATGTGGTAAAAATAAAATGTATTTAATAAAATTATTTATATTTGAAAAAAACCTAACCCTGGCCGAATGTATCGTTATGGAACGTTTTGGAACGTTTAGTGTAATTAAACAGGCTACTTGTCATTGTGGAAGCAACCATGTTTAAAGTATCGTCGTCCAATGAAATCGTTCGTTACAAATGTTGTCAGTATCTCATAATGCCATACGATTATTGAACATGAATATATTTTTTTACCAATATTTTGAATATTAAGTTTTGAATATAAATAAAATTATAGAATATGAATGATTTTATACCACATAAAAAATATTTTTTGAATTTTGCAACGTTCCACACGCCATACTGGATAGGATTCAGTGGCTAATGGTGGTTACTAACAATCTTTTTATTGAAGACCTGCTGAGACAATTTATATATCAGTATATCAGTTAAAGATATTTGGTTACAATCTGATAAATTTATTCACTTTGGCCCCAACCATACTACAAAAGGCCTTCCTTCTTGAAGTTTTTTTTATTATTTCTCTTATACTTTAACATTGATATATTTTGATTTCCTGTTACTTCCAAACCTATTAAAATTACCCACGGTTAATGAACATTCCAATGTTCAAACAGATACTAGTTCAATTGATGTTTGTTGAAGATTTAAATTTACGAAACAGTTCAAAATGATAAATATTGTCTAAGTATAAGAAGTATGCGTAAAAAAGAGAAAAAAAGTGTATAATTAACCAAAAGACAAATGTCGAGTGTACGAATCAGTCCACTCAAGTTTAATTGCTTTTCAGTGCTTTGATTTTACCTTGCACATTGTCTATGGCTCTCAATGTATATTGATGATACATAATTTGAAAAAAAATGTTTGTGTAATTATAGTTTTAGAAATGCCAATGCCACAAACAATCTCTTAAATAATTCATTGAAGCTTCTCATAACAATATCTTGATTTTCGGCTGCTGAACAAGAATTCGGAAATTTCAAAGTCGATGAGCTACTAAAATATTGTTTAATTGTGCTCATATTTTGCCAAACCTGTTTTTATACAAAATGGAACACATATGGGGGGGTAAGAACCATAGAAATAAGAAGTCGCAAAATAAGGTCCACCCTAATGCTGACATCGACTCCCAGAATATGTTAATTTTTTTACATATGTTTAAAGACCGGTAACGAATCGGAAATCGCTAGTTCGAAATAGAACTTGGGCTTCACTTATGGTTTTCAATCTTACTTTCAACGTTAATATAAGGTGTGTTTATAAAGAGATTTTGTGTATAAAAAATCCCTGATTTATTTAACGATTAACATAAATATCAAAAAGCTTGAAAATGTGTGCTTTATCAAGGATTTTACAAAATCACTGACTTTATTGAAAACTGATTGAGAGTTTTAAATGTTTTGTTTTACAGTAATATTGTACATGTACATCAATACCACAAATAATGGCTAGTAATAAACCTACATCAATTCCATCAAAACAGAAGAAGACACAATCAGAAACATCAGGAACAATGGCATCTAGATTTACATCTACAGACAAGAAACAAGCTGTACCAAGTCCTACATTATCAGTTTACAATAGTTCTGTCGAGACTTCAGTCCGTCTATCAGATAGTACAAGCTCTAAACAACATACACCTCTAGATCCATCTACATTACCACCAACATCTTCACTTAATATACATCATGGTTCTGATAATGCTCCATTTGAGGATGAATTTTCCTACAATAAAGACATTAACGTGAAGCATGACACTGATAATAAAGATTGTTTCATAGTCTCAATGACTTCAATATCAGACCATGAAGTCATTGTTTGTGATTATAACAACAAATCAGTGAAGATGATAAATATTGATAATGATGTTATATCTGGTAACATTATATTTAGTACTAAACCATGGGATATAACTTCTTTATCAAATGGTGATGTTGCTGTAACTTTCGATGAAGAACACCTTATTAGAATATTCACAACATTGGAAGGTCTTAGTGTTAAGAAAACTATAAAACTGGGTGGTATATGTTTAGCAGTCGAATATGTAAATGATGAGATCTATGTGTCTTACTATGATCCTGTTAAATTTCGTATTTTAAGTATGTCAGGTGGTATAAGAAAGTCTATAATACCAGATTCTAGATGTTTAGAATATATACAAGAACCTAGATATATTGCTGTCAATATCACAGACACTACAAATATTATCTATATATCTGATTGGACAAAGAATGTCATGGTCTCTATAGATCTAAATGGAACAATGTTAGCTGTGTATGAAGGTCTTGTACAACCAGACGATATAACTGTTACACCATTTGGTTCTATATATGTATGTGCTGGTGAGGAAAATAGTATATATAAAATGTCTGAAGATCTAACTGAAGGTTTAATAATACTTGATACACAAGATGGGTTACATGCTCCATGTGCAATGTGTTTCTGTCCTGGTAGAAAGTTTCTATATATAAGTAGTAGATCAGATATACCTGAATACCGCAACTTGATAAAACAATTCAAGTACAACTAACATAACACAGTACGTGTCTATACAATATTATATTAATGAAATAGACCAATATCAACCTGGTCATCTTAGTCGGTAGCATGACTGATAATAACAATATGCATCGTGGGTTCGAATCCCGTGCCAGAACTACAGTACATACCTAACTTTCCTTCATTGAGTTTTGTCATTTTAAATAAAAACTTTTTACAAAATTGATGAATATATTTAAATCAATCTTTATTTATAGCATGTATAACATTTATCATAGATTGTTCTTCCACCACCTGAGAAACAATACTAAAACTTCTATATTCTGTTTAACCCTTAACCTCTCAATCCCGCGTTTTTACGTGTCTAGATCCCCCCCCCCATTTAAATGACCGCCAATTGAAAATGGTCTTTTTTTAACTAGAATTAGTGAATTTCACTAAAAGATAGCTGTCCCTAAAAAATGAGCTTTTTTCGCGCGCCTCCTCCATTAAAAGATGTCTCTGGGGTGTTCCAAAGGGGGATGTGCCCCCCCATTGTTGCTGGTGTTTGAAGGGGACGCAGCGCCCCTCATCGCAAGAAAAAACATCGCCGTCAATGAGTGCAAAGAAATGGCGCCAAATGCTGATCACAAAACATGTTTTTAGTCTCTGAAAATACCTGGCACTTTAAACCTCAATTTTGGAAAATATTACTGTTAGAACTGCAAATGTGGGGTTGAAAAAGAGCGAAACTTGCACTTTTTGCCGTTTTTGCTCCGCCCTAGCGTTGCTATGGTAATTGGGATCGGGGCTCAACTTGTTTTTTTTCTGAAAGACATTCACCCAGGGAATAACTTGACCAAGTTGCATATCTATATGATAATTAGTTATGAAATTAGAGCATCTTGAAATAGCACTAGCGCGCAATTGTGAAAAATGGCTACTTTTCACACATGCTGCAACCAGTAAAAGGTTGAAAACTGCTAACATCTACCACATTTCTTACCATATATACAGACCATACAATGTTAGTACAGTTGATGTCCATTGTTTGATTTTATTAAATCTGGTGACTTTAAATTCAAAATTGTTTCATAGTTTAATGTTTCCACAAATTCGAGTTATGTACACGCTCAGATAACTAAGTTGGGATCTCCTCTGAGTACGAATCAGTGGTCCGGTGTTTGAATTCACAGCAGGACCTATTTACCTTCATGAATTTTAATTTCAACCATAATATATAGCATTTAGGACCATTTTTTCTTATAACTCTGTTCAAACAAGGAAAGTGACAGCCATTGTTGTTGATATATGCTAACTTTACTGGGTAAAGATATATTCCTGTCAAGATACATTAAACGTTATGATAAGTACTATAAACTGTTGTAGTAGAACTTAACGTCTACACGTTACTCTTTCGGTAAAATTATAATAACTATACAATGTACTAATATATTTGCATAATTTTTGGGAAAAATCTTTATTTACAATATAATGATAAAATTAACTATTTTATAAAATCTGTATTACTATAAATCCATTTTGTAACACATTTAAGTTTCAGTGTAATTCATCGCTATTGAAACGAACCGACATTGTCGTTTTATTTAGCGACTTTGTAGAGAGCATTTTTCTTTGTATGCAAGATCGCGTTTGAACAATTTCTTTGTTTCAAAAGTTTGACAAATTATCTCCCTTTACTAAAATTTAATGTTTTGGTGAATTTTCTTCTTTTTTTGTCCTGTTTAGAATTGTGATACGTTTTGATTATCAAAAACTATATAGTATTAAGCCTTTTATAACTGTTTATTTAGAACTTTAAGTGAAATTCATACCTTTGTTTTATCAATTTAAATCTACATATACTATTGAGTTAGGTCAGCTTGGCAAAATAGGGTCTGCATATATATAATGCATCTGTTAAGAGCGGACGGACCCTTAAATAAACACCAATCATCATCATCATCATCATCGCTTGGCAAAATATATTAATTACCTTCCTTTCAAAAATTAACTCGTTTTACCATCCGGATTGGAAAAAGACTGTTCTATAAAATTGACTCGTCCAATAGTATATAAATGCGTGTTAGCTTCATTTGGCAGCAGAAAGTTGGTGACTGCTCGTGGAGATGGTTGGGCTGAAAGGTAGTCGCGGGTCTACTGTTTATTTGCCGACGCTTTTCGATCAAGGTGTGTTCTATCCACTGTACTAACAACAGAGTATCATTGCGATTAGTATGTTGTTTAAGTGGAAGCACCTTCTTGCTCGTTGACGTTGGTGGCACAACCGGATTTTCTGGTTATTTGCCGACGCTTGGCTGGCGGGGTATGAGCTATCTGCTGTACTGGCATTCGAGCATCATTGTGATTAGTAGTTTGTCTCTAAGGTAGAAGCGCTTTCTTGCACGCCAACGTTGGTGGCAGAACCTTCGGGGTAAAGCGTGATTAACCTGGGCTATCCCTTGTATCGTACCCGAGGTTATTTTAGTAGACAGACTGATTTTGCTCCAACGCTTGAGGTTTTGTTTCTGCTCCGGGTCGTTCTAGTGGTATAGGAGTGTTTGGACTATTGGTCTGTTGGTTTCAGGCAATAGTCTATGACCCGAGAAAGTGTTTAGGGATTGGTTTCTGCTTGCTTTTGCTCCGAGTTGTACCCGGATAATCGATTCGTCCGGCTCGGGGTCTGTTGGTTTCAACATACGTTTTAGAACCCGAGGTTGTGTTCGGAGTTTTAGTTTTAGTTTTGGTTTCGCTTTAGTTCCGAGTTGTTCCTGAGACATTGGCTTGTCCGGACTCGGAGTCTGTTGGTTTCAACATACGTTTTATAACCCGAGGCAGTGTTCGGAGTTTGAGTTTTAGTTTTGGTTTTGCTTTAGTTCCGAGTTGTTCCGGAGACATTGGCTTGTCCGGACTCGGGTCCGTTGGTTTCAACATACGTTTTATAACCCGAGGCAGTGCTCGGAGTTTTAGTTTTGGTTTTGCTTTAGTTCCGAGTTGTTCCTGAGACATTGGCTTGTCCGGACTCGGGGTCTGTTGGTTTCAACATACGTTTGTAATCCGAGGTTGTGTTCGGAGTTATAGTTTTGTTAACGCTTTGTCTCTGCTCCTGACTGTGTCTGGAACATTAAGTTTGTACATATTTTTTCGGCGTAGCTGTCTAAGCTGGATTTTGACCTACATTTCTGTATAATGACGTCTGTCTGGGGATTTCGGAAATCCGCCGTTCTATTGGATGATTTTATAAGCACTGAGAATGACGTACGGGGGAAACAGAGAAAACCCCCTCTTCGATTGGATGGCCCTGACACGCGCGAAAAAATAAAGGCCACACTATTGTAATGCAGTGTTTTACGAAATTTTGCTTCGTTCGTAGATAATTTTTTTTTGGTAGACTTCTATTGCTTTCCAAAGTGTTTTTTTTTATTTTGTAACAATAAAAAGTTACGTGTCAAACACAATATTTTATGGGTAAAATGAATTACGTCTCCATATGTGAACCGGTTTCTAGTAAAAAGTCTGCCATATAACCCAATAATTATTAAATAAGCCTCACTACGTCCAGTTTCCGGGGTTTACACTTAGAGAGTCACAGCTCCACATATACACCAGTTCATTGTTATTGTTATGATGTCTATAAATAGTAACAAGGAGCTGATAAATACTACAGGTAACCGTTCGCTGGTTGGCAAGAAATGATAGCGAGTAAATACAATGAAAACACAGTAATTTTAAAATTGCAATTACTAAGTCATTTTTCATTAAACAATTTTGCATTTTATATCACTAGAAAGGTCTTGAAATTCTTATTTTGAATATCTAAAAATTATTTGTCAAAAAGAATTGTTTTTTGTTGGCGAGTGTTTTAATGATCTGCCATATGAAACATTTAATATTCATAGCTCGAAGAGTTATGTTTAATCAATTTAATCGTGCGGTTAAAGTGCTACTAGGGTATCAGTATTTTTTGTGAGCCACAAAATAAGAAATCTAGATGAATCGGTCTAGTAAACGCAGTTGTACCCCTTGTAAATAAGTATATTAAAGGTATGTTGGAAAAATCAAAGGGAGGTAACTTGACAATTCCCTGTGGTTATCAGTGTACGGCAATTGCATTGGCTGTCATATTGTTTACGGTAGGCAATCATGTGCCAAGTCTGCGAAACTGGTCTGCAAATGTTGTTGATGAAGTGATGATGGGTGGTCACAACTTGTATGAGCAAATACTAACGGAATCTGGCAATCCATCACCACGTCAAAAAATAGGTTTTAACATTAGTGGTCCTATGTAAATGGCTCTTCTGTGACCTTTGACCTTTTCCTTAGGTGAGCACCCAGGGCCCTTTGGGCCCTCATGTTTTTAAATCGACGCCGTTTGTCTTTTTTAAAGACATTTCTTGTTATACTGTAGTTTTATTCTATCGTGTCTATAACTTTTGTTGTTTCTATTGGTTTTCATTCTGAGGTATTGTCTCAGGAGTGTGTTTTTGTTTTATGCTTTGCGCCTGTACATATCACTATACGCTTTTATTTTAGTTGTTCTCTAATCATAAGCCAAAAAGCTTGAGGAAAATCTATCTTTATATATTTCACATTGTTGTTAACCCCGGGACACGAGTCAGTGTCCTGGTATTGTTTCAGTCTCCGTCCCTACAGCAAGCTCGGACACCTAATCAACGATGTTAAGACGAGCATCGACTTAAAACACGTACGCGAGCGCCGGCTTGACGGCGGCGCGCCCAGCGGACACGTTACACTATACATACCATATTATTTTATGAAAACTTGTTTTTAATAGATGACGACAGAATTATTTTTGAAAGTTCATTCCTATTTAAGAAATTTAGACTTTTTTCTAGCAAAATTGATGCGCCAAGTTAAAATTTTCACCTATCCAATTATAAATTATTTTGTTTGATTATTTACATTATTGTACTTTTTTTTACGTAAGTTGTATTAGTTGTTTATAAGTTAATGATCTCCAGCATCGGAGAAAAACAATGAAATAATGTATCCACTATTTTCTCATTCCTTGTTTGTCTAGTCCGATATTCATGTATAGACATATCAATGTTTTACATTGTTTTTAAACTGTGCTTCAATATTATAGAAATGCATTGTAAAATCTATATTCTGTGTACTATTTATATTTTATATATTGAACCAGAACAACTCAGAATCCATCTTATATTATAATTATAACTTATATAAACAATATGTTTTTACTCCATAATTTACTCCATTTATTATCACATATCAATAGATTATAAAAGGTGGCTGTCTCACCTAACCAGTTTACACTTTTTCCTTCAATTGAAACCCCTACAAACAGAGCCGACCATTTCTCGGTCTATGGAGGAAAGACAGATATTAATAGATAACTTACAACTTAAGTTGGGATCCAACCATGGAGCTAAAGATTCAAAAATTAGTTTCGGTAGTCTTAAAGATAAGACCCTGTGTTACTTTATTATCATTTGGACATTTTTCTATTAAGTAGGGTCTTAACTGATTGCTTCCTGCTTCCCTACATAACATAAAACATCTATATGATAAAAAGAATTAGGCAGGGTATATATTTAGGACTATTATAATCAGGGTTGCCTGTGTTAACCTAATCAATCATTGATACCATTGAGATGAGTGAAACTTAAATGAAATAATTTTATTGTATTAAGTTATAAAATTTACATGAAAGACTTCTAAGAACTTTGAAGCATAAAATGGCCACTATTCAGTTAAAATTCTGATATTTGTTTCTATTAAAGTATGTACATGTACTTCCACAAAATGCACCTAAACACAAAATATATTACTTGTTAATGGACAAGTAGGGTTGAATATTTAAATGTAAGAGTCAGACAAGTTGTGCAGAGGAATTCCACATCCCTGGCTGCATATAAGAATGATATGTGTACATCACTAGAGCCTATACTGACAAGGGTTAGCATACAAGGTTTTGTAAACACTACTGAAGGGATGTTATTCTTTACATTAAACAAACTGTATGCTAGGCATGTACTTTGCTATTTGAAGTTCAAATTCATTATTTGGTTTGCCATACTGTGATTCCTATGAGAGTATCACTTCAGAGGTATCACTATAACTCCAGGTCTAAGGAACTGTTTTAATGGCTTATGAGATTACAGTGATTTGAAGCCAGCATCCCAATCTCATTAAAACCCAATCTAAATTTTTCTGTTTGCCTACTTACTAATCCTGAAGTACTTGACCCCAAAGGAAGGTCAAATGTTACAATGATGCAGCTGAATCTATATGACTGTAACACAAGACAACTTTATACAGTAAGCTTTGAGATGATTTGAATCACATTTAAAACCTACAACATTAGTTGATACCAGTGTACAATGTAACAGACATCAGAGAATGTTTAAATGTTGTAACAACTGGTTTTATGGTCAAGCAAAAACAAAATGTCACAAAATATGTTTATTATATCAAGGTCTCTAACTCAAATGTTTCAGTGTACATTGACCACATTGTCATACTGAAGGGAACTATCTAGACCTTTAATTAACAAACATTTCTGATCCTGTTTGATAAAAGGTCAAATTAAAACTTAGCCAGCCCAGCAAGCTCAGTCTATAACGCACAAGTCTACAGATCCAGGGATCATAGGTTTGATTCCCTGGCGTGGCATACTTTCGTAGAGCTTGGTTATGAAATAATTTCTACAGTCTTTCTCCTACCACTGATTCTAAATTATGTAGGACAGTAGTCAGTCACTAGCGGAAGTATGCGCCTATTAGTTGGTTAACAGCTAAATCCAGAGATTTAGCCTTTCTAGGAACAGTGAGTAGGTGGACTGACCACCATGATATAACCTATACAATGTTTTGCTACGGCATTAAAACCCCCAAAAATAAAAAAATAAATAAGTTAGAGCTGTTAGCATTAAAATCAGACATTACTGATGATCAAATAGTATACTTTGCCCTGGCAATCAGCTGCTTGCGTTAAATGTTCACGAAAACAATCTGTTATGGACCAGACAATAACAACACTATTTTATTTTATTTGTTTTATTTTATTACAATATTTATGTAACAAAACTACAAGTAGAACTATAAAGTTAACAAATTATCTAAAAACTTACTACAATATCAAAGGTAGAATTAACTTAATGTCAGATAAAATCATTATATACATAAAATTATAAACCATCATAAATGATTACAAAACATCTTTCATTCATTACAACATGTTCAGGTCGTATTCTAGGTCATGCTTGTTTTTGTACTTTAAATAATGGACTTGTCCTTTAAATAGGTGAATAAGCAGATGCATGAACAGCATTTTACTCATTTAGATACCATCTTGATTTAACATTTATACTAAACAGTGACCCGGGTCGATAGCGCAATTGGTAGCGCGCCGGGATTTGGATACTCGTGCCCGAGGGGGTGCGGGTTCGAATCCCACCCGGGGAGGTTATACCCTTCCATGAAAATTAGACAATAATGTCAATTTTCCTCCATTAATTAGATAATATGGAGAAGTTTCCGGCCTTGTGGAAGGGTAGGTGAGTACTGGTTATAGACAAAGGTCCAGGAAAGCTAGGTTAGGTGCCCTGGACGCCGTGAAATGACCTAAATTGTGTTGATACGGCGTTAAATCCAATAAATAATAAATAAACTAAACAGTGTATAAGCACATTATAAATTTTATATAATGATACGTTTATAAAATAAGCGAAAATTAACTAAACTGTAAAATTGTAAAAATAATTCATCCCTAAATATTTGTGTGTAATAAAACTCGCTATGTTTACGTGGAAGATCTGTACATCATTTCGTATGGACTGGCTTTATAAAACAATATTCTGTTGCAAAATTATTGATTTTTTGTAAAAGTGATTTATTATCTCCCTTTGATATGAAAATGGTGTATCAGACATTATTGTAGTTTATATAATATGAAAATCAAACAGGATGAACATGTTATAAATACAGTGTAAAATTAGATATCAGTTTCCTGAGAATATTTCTGTGATTTTAAACATTTTGTATTAGGGGAATTCTACCTTCATCTCAATATAATACATCTTGTTTTTATAAACAAATAACATACATGTATCAGGTTAAAAATGATGTCAGACTTGGTATAAAAGTTTAAGGTGTTTGTATAAAACAATTTTTTATAAAGGGTGTATAAAAACAATGCCCAATTTAATGTAAAAGTATATTATCATATAGATATCACCAAGTTTAGAAATCTTGTTTATTCATTATAAGACATTTAACAACTACGAGGGCTGTTCAATAAATACCAGAAAAGTGCTACCACATTTTTAATATTCATCGAAAATTGACGTCCTCATGTGGTTACCATAACGACCGTTTGTTAACATAAGATTCATGCCAGAACAACAAAATTTGCTGTATATTTTCAAAATATGTTTGTCTCTATTACTGTATAAGTTTTATTCAGCTAACTTGGAAAATAAGGAAATAGCGACACTTTTCCGCCAATTTATTGAACAGCCCTCGTATAAGACTTAAAGTATGAACATAATTGTTTTCATGATAAAAACCTATTCACATTTGAACATGAAAAAAGAAATAAAGAGTGGACTGAATTCTAAATTGATCTCACAATCCTCACTCATAACCTACATAAATATGTTAACATTGTCCAGATCACTGGTCATTATGTATTACTTGACACATGCATCACACCCACAATAAAGGAAACACACAAAATATAACAAAGGCAGAACATGAACAGCATGCTCGACTATTCGGAGGTGTTCATGTCAACAACAGCAACAAACAGTAAAAATTCATGCTAGAGTTAAGCAACTTGGTATTTGACCTCCAATAGTAACCCCGTAGACAAGTGTGAAGTTTCCAGTGAATCCCTTCAGTTGTTTCTTATATAAATGTTGCACCTTAAAACTTAACCAAGAAGTGTTATGCAGACGCCAATGCTGACACACAACTGAATAGGATAGCCCCACTATTTTCCAAATAGTCAAGCTAAAATTGATAAAATACATCGTCTGGTTTCACAAAACAATTATTATGTGAACCAAAACCTGACTTGTTTTATTAACTGAGTAAAAACGATGAATATGGTTAATTCAAATCTACATTCAAATTATTTCACGCATATATAGTTTACAACAAGTCAAATCCGCAAAGTTAAACAAAATTTCACACAAGCTGAAGTGAAGTTTCTTACAAATACAACTGAACAAAACAGTATTCTTAAATAGTAATTGTTAGGATTAAGGTTTTCATGACTGATTCTTAACACAATTCAAATAAAATATAATTGTAGCTAAACAAAAATGACCAAGGTTTTATGTAAATTTCTAGTGTTTGTACTGTTGTATTTCAATACGGGTATATTTTCAATACTTATCATGAGTATAACATAAATTGTGTTCTAATAATTCTAACGTAAAAAAATACTGAAACTTAAACCAGTCAAACAATAATATTTAAATAACAGATTCATCTTATTCTGCAAAGGACTGAATTATAAAGCAAACATACAAATAAATCAATTAACAAAACCATTATTTAGAGGTTAATGATTAGTTGCTACTCGTCATTATGCGATAATCTCCCGATGACGTCCGTAATAGCCTGAGGGCCCTTGGCCCGAAGGCCATTATGGATTCGAGGGCGATTATCGCATAATGGCGAGTAGCAACTAATCATTAACGTCTTTAATATGTTTGTTCAGAGTCCGGTCTCGAATTTTAAGTAAACTAGGAACAATTATTTAGGGACGAATTGATCACTAGCGAATTTTCCGAGGACGAATCAGTAATTTCATGACTTAATGTAACAATGACGTAGAATATAATGTACACTTTGTTGTCAAATGGCGGTCGTGTTTTTAAAACTTTCATTTATCACGGATTAAAACATTTTCATGAAACTGGAACTTACCAGTATATATGTGTTTTTCAAACTTTAAATTGAGGATATGGAGATAAGGATTATGTATGGAAACATATAGATCTACACCTGGAGCGGGATGAGTCATTCATTGATTTTCCAAAATTGGCATGGACGTTCATGAGGATTTTAGAAGCCAGTTCCATTATATTTAATTTATGCATGGCTTGGCTTTGGTAAAACAATAGTCAACCTACGCATATACTGTATAATGGCTGGATATTCGTCAAATTAAACACGGAACGGAATTCAGCGCAAATTTTGAAGTTTGGTATTTTACAGTGTCAATGGTCGAGTGTGTGCTGAATTTGAATGGTGAAGAAAGTGATTTATAATAATATAATTTGTAAAATCTCAAATAAGACTTTTGGGTATTATAGTTTTGTCGAATATGTGCGTCTAAATTTAAAATTCTATTTGACAAAGTCAAAGACTCAAGAATTCTTTCGGCCGCCATGTTTGAAGCAACTGCTATTTGATGACGTAAACAATGCGAGTGCACGCATTCAGGGCCTATTATGCATAATGGGCGAGTTGAAGGCGGCCAAAATTGCATAATACGGGAAAAAGTTGCGTAATGGTCTTGTTGACTTTTCATATTTGTTACTATATATAGTAACAAACTTATTATAGGAATCTAAAAACAATCATGATGAAAATCATAATCTAATATTTGCAAGGACTTACTTATATAAACAACACTTTTGTATAACATCAGGTGGTAGAGTATTCATTCTTGTCACTGCTAGTGTTGTGTATATAAGTCAGTCCTTGTATAAATCACATTATAATGTTCTTTAATGGTGGTTTTTAGAATGTCAGCCTAAAGTTTAAAATGTCTACAGATCCTATGACCATCATCAAGATTCAATAACCTCATCAAATCAATTAATAAATAAATTAACACTGCTTACCATTTATGAATTTAAGAAAAAAAAAATTCAGAGGTTAAACATTTTAATAGACAGAACAGAACAAACCTTTACTATCTCAAATTATTTCATGATACAGTGTCAATGTTATAGGAGTAAGAAATAATACTGATAAGTTAACAAAGTTATATTTAGTACTTTTGCTTCAGTGAGACAGTTCAAACAATGCATTTGTTAAAAAAATCAAAATGAAAAAATGTATTCAGAATGTTGAATTGACAAATCTCCACATATGCAGAAGAATTTGATGTCATTAGAATAAAAAACAATTTTCTACTTTCAAATTGAAGCCCTAAACATTTTGCTATATAAACTGTAATAAAAAAGTCAGATTCATCTAAATATACCCAAGGAAAAAAAAACACAGGGAAAAATAATTTGGAATAACTTTTTACGGCTTTGTTTAAGATCATGAAAATTGGTCAGATTATTATCTGGGCCACTTTGTACGCAACACAGTATGAAAAAAATCACTGAAGCACCTAACGTACCGTGTCACGTAGTGCAGGCGGAGAAAAGCAAAAACTCCATGCAGAGTAATTGTAATTATTTTGTCAAAATGTCTTTTCATATCATTCGATACTCAAGACATTTACACACTGTTTTCTGTAATTGAAACATTTAATTTTATAAACAATATCATTGACTGATAAAACAAGCAAAATGAAAATATTGTGTGAAAATTTTAACCTGAGCTTGAACTACTTAATTATCAAACTCCTCACAGTGCTTACGTCACGCTTTGCTACTTAATCACTGCCACCATGTAAACCATGTGACGCTAGTAATACTATCTAATTATAGAATGTCAAACCTTCTCACTGTGCTTACGTCACGCTTTGTTATCTTTACAAATTGATAATTAAAACTATTTTTTATCTTTATGTACTTTGAACATCATATTTTACTAAGGGAAGACTAAATTGATTGAAAATATTGAATTGTAAAAGATGAAAAAAGTTTTTCGGCTCTCTGAGGGACGAATTTAACTTGTGGTGGCAGTGGTTATTGATTTGATAAAGGGAGATAACCGCTGCGGGGAGTTTGCTTAATTATAATAATTACATGCTTCACTTACATTAAAACTTGAGTTTCCAAATAGGTGTATATGATTATAGGCATGTTTATAACAATCTATATGTATATAAATCAATTTTGTAAACATGACATGTTATTGTACTTTAAAGTTTGGACATATTAGTTTTGGGTAAAACACGTAAGTCTGCTATATTGTGGCACAGTTTCAAAGTATTTATTCTTATGAAAACAAAATGTATTGTTCAGTACATGTTATGCCAACAGTTTCCAATAAAGCACAATTTATAAACGAAGACAAAAATAGACTGTAAATACTGATTTTAATATATTCTTACATAAAGGTCAAGCTCAGGTTAATACTGTCAGACTACAACAATTATTTAAATGACAAAACATGGTTGTTAATACATAATTCATTGTATATACAGAGTTTAATACATCTATCAAAGCTACAATCTGTACATCTTCCTGGTAAACTAATGATTTGATTCTTCTTGTATCTCACATTTCTATTTGTATTCAACTGTACTTAACTGTCTATGATTATAAAGTTTATTTGTACTATATCCACTGAATAAAGTAATCACTTATAATTATAGCATGGGGATTATTCTGCCCCTTAAACACACAGCTATAATTTTAACAACACAAGAAATAACACAAATTATAGAAATTCTAAGAACATTATAGCATGGGGATTATTCTGCCCCTTAAAACACACAGCTATAATTGCATATGAAAGAAACCTAAATTTTCATAATTCTAGAATTCTTCAAATCTTCATCGGTAATACTAAAATTTCAATGTTCAAAAATACATATAAATATATCACAAATATGTGTATTTTAATGACTTTCTAAAAGATTTAAACTAATAAGTCTTTGAAGAATCTTGTTTCAAAAAAAGTTTCAGTCACACATACACAACTACCAACACTGATGTCTGATCTCATCTCATTTAAAAATCTCTGGATTCATGTTGACATTTCTTTCTAAGATTCAAATACAGACTAATATATTCAAACATCCATCACCTCTAAACATGTATTCAGCCTTCAGGCAGATATTTGAGTTATAAAGTCTGGGAAATGATTGTTTCTCTTCCTTTAATGTATCTAACAATCAGTATGTTTAATACATGATGATTGATGCATGTAAGTTGTTACAATCCAGGTGATATAATATGTCTATCATCTGAATGATTTTCTTCTGTTGACAGCCTTAAAAAGATAATCAAATTAATCAACTATAGTTATAACTATCCACTATTATATGACCTATACATATACAAAATGTTGCTACTAGATTATACCCAACAAAAAGTAATTATTATAGCATTAAAAATAATTATCTCAAGTATTTAAGTACAAAAGCCATATCTTCTTTCATATTTATTTATTTTATTGGGTTCTACACCATGTCAACCATTTTTGGTCATTTTACAACGTCCAGTGCACATAACCTGGCTTCCTGGACCCTTGTCTATAACCAGTACTCACCTAACCCTTCCACAAGACTGGAAACTTCTACATATACCTTATTAATGAAGGATGGTGGGATTTGAACCTGTACCCCCCTCCAATCACTAGATTCCAAATCCCAGCAAGCTATCAAGCAGGCTATTGACTCAGGTTTCACTTGTGTAACAAAGTAGAAATATCAAGAAGTTGTTGTGGTCCAATAGTAAGAATGTGGCAGACTGTAGTAGATCATGTAGTAACTCTGTGACAGTGATGAATGAATACATTCAAAGCAAATATCAAGTTCTGACATTACTTATTAATACATGTACATATATTGTAATAATAATTTATTGCTTGATAGTACAGTAATACAAACTTGTAATTTATCTACTTTTCAAATAATGTTGTATACATATCATTCTATTATACAGCTAATAACCTACATAATATCATTTTTGTCAGTCTTGTAGCCAACTTCTTTAACTTAGGAAACTTTTTTGATATTTACTTTGTGTATTCATACTTTTTTTTAAATTATGTACATTATGGCCTCTCATTAAACCAACTTTCCTGGACCTCATTCATTACCAGTACTGGCAGTACTAAATTAACTTTCCACAATCAGTTGACAACTTCACTCTCTATGGAGATGAAGTGATAATAATTTTCCTGGATGAGGCCGGGATTCAAACCCAGGACCCTTCAATTTAAAATCAAGCATTTTACAAGCTTGCTATGGGCCATGGCTGGGACAAGAAATCATGTTAACTGCAATGTACCATGATAGTGAGATAAAAGTTTTATCTATAGTATAGTTACCATTAGTTCATCACTTTTTTCTTACACCAGTCCTGAAAGAAACTAAAAATTTGAAATATATCAATCTTAATGTATTACTTTACAAGACAATCATTTGTATATGAATAGAAAAGTGTCCCATCAGAAGTTTTACTTAAAACTCTGATCATCTTCTAAGTTATACATAATTACAATAAGTATTTTGGCTTTGACTTAAAATTGTAGTTGTTGGTACCTCAGTAGGCAATCTGATTTTTCCACTCGCATACTAGCCTTTTTCAAACAAAGGTCACGTTCAGGCGACCTTTTCTCATCATAATATTCATGACGAAATTGTTATGATAATTTAACAGCGGTATCATTCACAGTCTGCGATTGGATGGATCATTTTAAATTGCGTGACATAGACGATGTAAACAAGTTACGTATCATAACAATTTCGTCATGAATATTATGATGATAAAAGTTCACCGGAACGTGACCTTCGTTTGGAAAAGGCCAGATCTAAATTAGCGAGTATGCGAGCGGAATATTTTAGATCGGGTTTTAATCAGATTGAATTGTTGCTAAGAATTTGTTTCTGCGATGGTCACTAGAATAAGTTGATCTTAAACCAATTTGTTAGTTCCATACCTAAGAAACTTCATTTCAATCAAGGTGTGATGAAACTATTTTATAGAAGTTGTTTCACAATCAATCTAAAATAAACAATATAAACAAATCAAGATACCTTATCAGACATCCCAAACATTTGACATTGTTATAGATGTAACTCTATCATTTCCACCACCTAGAAAAAAGAAAAGTAATTTATACAATCTTTTTATAATTAAATTAAACAAAAGGAATTCACCAATTTTACTATCTGTGTTTGAAGACTAGTTCATTATTACTTTGTTATGGTCACCTTCAATATTAATTTGTTGATAAAATGACCGAGGACATTATTCTATTGTTGGTCTATAAAATTATATTACTCAGGGCTCAACATATCCACTCTTATTTACGAGTAGAAATTAATTTAGGACATGTTGTTTTAAAATAGGGAATGCATAGAAGACAATGCCCAAGTGATTATACATGAGTTTTGTTTAATTCACAGTTATACAAAAAATGTGACAAGCATGGGTACAAAAGTTCGGTTTTTAACACAGTCCATTATGGAGTTATTTTCTTTTGGTCAAAGGACATGTAAATTATATCTGGGTTTTAAGACTCTCAATGAATATAGTTGGACCAAACAGTATAAAAGGAGGAAGATAGCTCAGCTTCTGTAGATATCTAGTATCATTCATGTTTCTCCCTACCACTAATGTTATCTATACGATCATAAATTATCATGGATAGCTTGGCGACCAAGACAATCAACTCTGATTGTCATACCATTTGATTACAAAGACAAGCTTCAGAGAAGATCAACTATTATAGTTATTTATGTCCTTGTTCATTTTATATCATTGTGTATTCATTTGTCTTTATTTTGATCATCTTATTTTGTTTAACATTGCATCATACCTTGTTTTGTTGTTTTATTATTTGTTTATGCTATCATGTTGATCATGTCATATGATGTTTAGTATGACATCACATTTAGTTTGGTTTGTTTTATGCATATTCTATAAAATGTTTGTTTATCATCACATCAAAGTTTGTCATCTGAATCATTCCAGTCATTGTATAAGTGGACAAAAGTATGAAGGGGCAAAGTTTTATAGATGATATTATTAAAGATATAATCACTTACCAGTTACTATTTTTACATCAGATATTTTACAAAACCATGAGTAAACATCTTCAATAATACTTCCAAGATAAACAAAGTGCAGAATATTCTATTTATTCCCTCACATTACAAGCTATCAATAGTACTTCTTAAACAACTATCACATCTTAGATTATAAGAAAGTACTGAAAAAGACGTTTTAAAAAGCTAAAAAAATATTTCTCTTTGCTTTTTGGCTGTATGGTAATAATTCTAGATTATGTTTGCTTACACCTTTTTTCATAGCTAAGACCTAACAAAATGATCTACTGTCATGGCTGTACAGACAAAACAGGCATTTTGTATAAATTTGGCTCAAAAATATACAGTGGAGTTTGTGCTTAGACTACATCACTTAACAATAATATGAAAATTCAAACATATCTAAAAGCCATTACTATGTCATCAAAAAGCTATTTTAATGAAATGAAATAGACAACTATTTAAAGTATTGATATCCATAGGTGGATTCAGTGAGGGGGGCAGAGGTCTGGACCCCCCTGAAATTTCAAAAATGTACCTGTCCATGAGTGTATTTTTTAACTGTTAGTCATTTTTAAGTAACATAAAGCAATTTTTCTCTGTGCTTAACATAGATCTAATGGTTATGTAGTTTGCATAATTAATATGTTGAGTTATTCTGCAGTGAACTGGTTGGCGACCTACAAACTTGGATGTCCTACAAATCCGGACACTTAATTTGATAATTTGTTGTCGATCACTCGAGCGCTTGATTTTGTAACAGCTTGTACCAACTAAGTCACCACTATGTAAGTATGATTGTTGAAAATACAATATTTACATTGCATGACCTGTTTTCTGTTTGCAGGGGTAGTTACATGTAATGCATTGCGCATGCGCAATTATTTACAGAGGCCCGGACAATTAAAAAGGGGTCAAGTGCAAGAACGTTTGTTGCAGACGAACATTTCCAAAAACATCTTGTTAGCAAAAAAAAGGTACCGAGACTAACCATACAATAAATAAACATTTTTTTTTTGATAATATACAATTTTGTTTGCCCAAAAACTTTTTAAGAACAAAACAAAATCATATTGAAGACGGGTCACGCCAAATTTTTCAAATCAAGGGAGGTAACTTGAACACATATTTTCTATGTATGTACCAGAATAGCAAATAAATATTTAAGCAAAAATGTTAAATCAATTGTGTTTGACAGTCAAATGTCAATTATCTTATAAATTTCATCTTTAATGAATGTAGACAGACCGTCCCGAAACATGGAACAGTTTGAAGCAAAATTAACACAATTTAATGACCCTATGCCAGGGCCTCAAAACATGTGTTCTATATATAGAAAGTAGAAAACCCAATGACATTAGAGAGACCTTGAACCTAACTTCTGTCAGGTAAAAAATCTAGCGTGTAGTATAAACAGTTTTAAAGTTATTGTAAAAAAAGTTATAAAAACGCCTGGTTGTAGGACACCAACCAGTATATGTGGTGGTGATTCAAAAATTTCATACTTTTTTCATGGAGTTTGGCCATGAAGTACTTCTACGACCATTCTTCCTCCTTCCACTAATTCTTTATAATGTTGGGCAGTTGTCAGTCAATGAGGGAAGTATGCACCAAGTAAATGGTTGACGGCTAAATCCAGAAGTTGACTAACCACCGAAATATGACCTATACAATGTGTTGCTATGCTGTTTACTAAACCACAATAATAAATAAAAATTATCCTTATTTTGAAAATTTAACAAATACGTACCGATATGTCCTGATCTGCCCATATCTAATATCAACATCAATAAATCTATTTGACTTTTAGCCAATGTAGGTTTAACTAAAGTATTAGTCTCTTCCATGTATGATAAGTAGAGACAGCATGCTCGCCTAGAAAGTACAAATGTATTTGTCACATGAGATGTGGTTGATGATAAGGGACATATATATTTAAAAATTTGAAAAAATAACCTTAACAAATTTAAAGTAAAAAAAACATTTAAGTACATGGGGAGGTATTTCTGAAAAAAAAAAATATTTGGAGTTATGAACCTTGTCACATGAGATGTGGTTGATAATAAGGAACATATATTTAAAGTTTGAAGTAGATACCTACAGAAATAAAACAGTTGCAGTAAAAAAAATATTTTTTTAATATGAACTATAAGTATAAGAGGGGAAATTCTGAATAAAATGTATTTGGAGTTATGAACCTTGTCACATGAGATGTGGTTGATAATAAGGAATAGGTATTTATAGTTTGAAGTTGATACCATAAGAAAGGAAAAAGTTATAGTAAAAAATATTTTACTGCACAAAAACTTTTATCAGAAATAAGGACGCAGACGCTGAGGGGAGGGTAAGTAGGAGAGCTTTCCATTTACTTCATAAAGTTGAGCTAAAAACTGACATTTCGCAACTTTCATTCTGTGAAGGAAAATATTTTTCAATGAAATTTAAAAAAAAATGCTAAATACCGGTACGTTTAATTTGTACTGCGGTACCTATTGCAACAGTGTATTGCAATATACTGGTATACTGATATATTGTGACAGCCCTACAGGCTAATGACGATATTTTCACATGAAGAAACTTACTGTTATGATTTCTATTGTTGCAAGAATTTTATGAATAATTGTTTCTGAAAGTCACTTTACTAAGTTCCCTGAATACAGATTTGCATTTTAAAATTGGCATAGTCCTATATAGTTAAAAATTTATACCTGTTATGTATTACCTTATATTTGAGTTATAACTATGATAAGCCACAGCCAACAAGACATTCACCAACATGTAGAAACATACCATTTTATAGACAAAGATGAAAATACAGTTACTCTGATCTATAGTTGATACCCTGTTAAATGAAACAATAGACTGATATATTTGTTTGTTTGTTTGTTCTGTTGGGTTTAACGCCGTTGCAACACATTACAAAGGTCATATAATGGCGGTCAGTCAACCTACTCACTCCTCATGGAAAGGCTAAATCTCTGGATTAAGCTGTGAACCAACTACTTAGCACATACTTTCGGCAGTGACTGACAACTCCACTACATAATTAAAATTATTGGTAGGAGAGAGAATGGCCGTAGAAATAATTTCATGACCAAGCTCCACGAAAGTATGCCCAATCCAATCAACCCAATCAAATCCAAATCAAAAAAACTTGTGTTCTACCAACTAAGCTAGCCGGACCACTCTCACCAACAATTAAAATGAACACATTGATGAATAATTAATAATTTCATGACCAAGCCGCCCAGGAATCGAACCCACGACCCCTTAATTAGTAGACTTGGGTGCAACCAACTGAGCTAGCTGGGCGGCTACACACGAAACGAAGGCTTGGCACATTGACGAAAGTTGAATGGAAAAACACAAATAATAACTACTAACAATCCTTACTTCTACGCTATTTGTTACTGATTTGGTTTAACAATGTTTGTAAGTCAGTCATATTTAACAAAACATTAATTTATTCCCTTTAACTAATGCAAAATAGCCAGTTAAATAGTTAGTATAAACAATGCAATAATCACTGATGTGATATGTGTACACAAAAATTGACCTCGATAACGTTAGTAGTGTTTACCGCAAATGACATCAAACATCTTAAGGACACTTTTCTCACGTTGCACATCATTTCACTTTGTTCATGTTATTCTTATTCATGTTTACAAATACAAGGAATAAATACAACACAAACATATAAGAATTAAAAACGATTCCATAAACAGGTAAACAAGATGAAAGGATTGATTAGAAGGTAGGCGACAAGTATAAAACACATTCAGAACTCCTCCGCCATTCGCTACGAATAACCTGGGACATATTTAGACGCCATTTTGGAACAAGAGCTGTCAGAGGAGACAGCATGCTCGACTTAGTAAATGTTTGTCACAGGAGATGTGGGTGATGATAAGGAACATACATATTTTAAAATTTGAAAATATAACCTTAACAAATTCAAATAAAAAAAAAATAAAAAAAATAGAAAACTATAAGTTCAAGGGGGATAACTCTGAAACATTGTATAAAGAGTTATGAATCTTGTCACATGAGATGTGGTTGATAATAAGGAACAAATATCTAAAGTTTGAAGTCAATACCTGAAGAAATAAAACAGTTGCAGTAAAAACAAACATTTTTTAAAGAAAACTATAATTTCAAGGGGAGATAATTCTGAAAAAATATATTTGGAGTTATGAACCTTGTCACATGAGATGTGGTTGATAATAAGGAACATATATTTAAAGTCAATACCTAAAGAAATAAAACAGTTGCAGTAAAAACAAATATTTATTAAAGAAAACGATAAGTTCAAGGGGGATAACTTTGAAAATAATGTATACATAGTTATGAACCTTGTCACATGAGATGTGGTTGATAATAAGGAACATATATTTAAAGTTTGAAATCAAAACCTAAAGAAATAAAACAGTTGCAGTAAAAACAAACATTTTTTTAAGAGAAAACTCTAAGTTCAAGGGGAGATAATTCTGAAAAAAATGCATTCAGAGTTATGGACCATGTCACATGAGATGTGGTTGATAGAAAGGAACATATATTTAAAGTTTGAAGTTAATATCTTAAGAAATAACAAAGATACAGAAGAAAGTATTTTACTGCACAAAAACTTTAATCTGTGCACAAAAACTTCAATCAGTTCAAGGGGAGATAATTCTTAAAAAAATGTGTTTGGAGTTATGGACCTTGTCACATGAGATGTGGTTGATAGTAAGGAACATATATTTAAAGTTTGAAGTTAATATCTTAAGAAATAACAAAGATATACAATAAAGTATTTTACTGCACAAAAACTTTAATCAGAAATGTGGACGCGGACGCCGGGGCGAGTAGGAGAGCTCTACATTACTTCGTAAAGTCGAGCTAAAAACTAGTGTTGAAGTAAACAAATATACGATCATTAAGGCAATGACTTAAGTTTCTTTTTTAGTCTGTAAATTTGAAATTACACATTTTAATGATACCGATGAACAATATTTGGTTCAATTTAAGACAAAAAAATATGCTTAGACTAAGAAATGTGTGTATACTACAAGAACTATTTTGTGCAACCGTTACGTGGTTGGCCTCGAGTAGGTAGTAAAATCACCAAAATCCAGGGAAGACCCCCCCCACGAATCCTTCCGAGATTATTCATTCATGAAAGGTCGAGGTGTTCCGAATGGTATAAACAAAGGTGAGTAATAAGTTGAGTTTGAGCCTCAGAATTTTTACTTTAAATTTAAGCAATAATGAAAATATAAGATTTGAAAAGTTTTCTTTCAAGCTATACAGTGAATTGTGGTTTTATTCAATGAACATATGCCAAAAAAAAATACAAACTTTATTACTTTTAAACTTTATATACATGACCAGAAACATCATGTATAATGCATAACGGAATCAAAATATTAGAAAAATATGCAAATCTTCAAATTTACCTTATATGATATCAAGTCTATCACTGACTCTGTCTACAAAGTTGTCAATTATAAACCTTACACTAGTCCTGAAACAACAACAATAATTAAATCAAGTAAATTATCTGACATTTTTATTGATTTAGTAAAATTTTCATGTATGAGGTCCAAGCCTTTGGACTCCGCCTAGCCTAAAATACCGAAAAATTATTGGTCAATTTCGTGTTATCCAATCATCAGCGAGGAAGCAACATAAAAAGGGTCCTTTTCCAGCAGGCAATTATCACGTTGCTATTGAAATTTGTTTCAATATTTTAATAATAAAGAAGCTGGAAAGGATCTAATTCTTATTGTCTATTTTTAGTTAAGTTTGGTTAGATTTTAATACTTTGAACTGTTTAACTTCATTGTTTTTAAACTATTTCAATCTTAGATTTTTTATCATTTTTGTTGTAATGTAAACTACTTTATGTAAACTGTTTTATTTGAATTAAAACTTGTATGTTAATTGTTAAGTCAATCTTTTATTCAGAAAAGATATTTGGAAAATGTTACAAAACTAGATTATTCTGTTTATTGGAAAACTTGTCAAAACTATTTTATTTGGATTACAGGTACATGAAAGTGAAAATGTTATTATCCTAGAAACTGATTTTGTATGACCGTCATTAATTGATATTTTGTTCGATACAGAAACATTCTATCCGATATATCTATCGAACCTACAATACGGATATTTAATATATATTGTTTACATGTACCGGTGTAGAGCCCTAGTAGATATAGTACTGACAAATAAGTATACAAACTTTAAGTAAAATATCTTGATTTGTATTGAAGATATTCCATAATTAGAAAAAAATTAACCTCATATTTTGCAATTTTTAAGTTTTAAGTATAAAAGGTCAATAACTCTAAAAATAATTCATCCACAGTTACGTCCCTTAGTAGTGGTGTAAATATAGTACGGACAAATAAGTAAACTAACTTTAAGTCAAATGTTTATGTCAGTTATACAACAAATGTGGCACAATTGCACCTGTTTGTGGAATTGTTTTCACAATACAAGACCCAATGACCCCTGATTGATTGTAGTGAAAAGCACACGCCATTATCAATATCAAAAGATTGCAATTAAATTATACTTAAAAGGTAGACAATCAGAGGTGTGAAAAACTCTTGACCGGAGTTCTGTATTGAAAAAAACACATCGCATTTAGATTGACTTAATGTTCCGTGGATAACAAAAAGTTGTCAAATTAGCCCGAATTTCAAAAAATTGCATGTCCAATTATAGCAAAATTTTTACATTAAACATATAGGCAAAAATGTCAGGACCACAGATTTCTGACTTTCAAAAAATCATGTGTGTCAAAAATTGTAATTCAACTGTACTTCAATCACAGAGAATTACTATTGTTAGTAATGTTACATAGTGAACTAACAAAAACACTAACAAGTGTTCACAAGTGTGAACTAGAAATAAAACAGATAATACTGACTATTTTTATTTAGGGTGGGGGTGGATAAACACCAAAATGTTTTGTTTGAGATAACTCATCATAGCTATCTTTAAGTGGCTAAAAAGGCTAAACAATGCAACATTTGAACATCACTTGAAACAAATAAGATGGTGTTGGATAAAACTTCAAAATAGCAGATAAGATAATAAAATGTAGATATCTTAATTTGTACGGTTATGTAAATTCTATCAAAAGTAAGATTGAAATGTATTGCAAAAAGATAAAAATAATGGATTTTAACTTTAAATACTGGAAAGCAGAATGTACTGTACTAATGATTGTGAAACTAGTTCTTACAACTTTCAAATCCACTTCCTGGTCCCCCAGTACAGAGCTGACAGGATAAAGTTTCTTGCTCAAGGAATCAACGTGGCAGGTTTTGGATGGGATTCAAAGCAACTGGGAGCTGGCTATCCAATGATTACCAGTCCAACATCTTAAACCCTCAGCCACGCCCACTCCTAATAGATAGATAAAAATGAAATTGTAAGTAATTACCCTCACATATTTTCTATGCTCTTGATTTTAATTGTTCTCCTTGGAAAACTACATAATAAATACAGATTATTTGTCACCCTGGAATATATATAAATTATATATAAAGTTTAAACTAGTGTAAGTTCAATTTAGGGTCTGCTTCCATATACAGCAGACTACAATCCTGTCTTTTTGTTTGTTTTTGTCGGGTTTAACGCCGTAGCAACACATTGTATAGGTCATATAACAGCGGTCAGTCAACTTACTCACTCCTCCTGGAAAGGCTAAATCTCTGGATTTAGCTGTTAGCCAACTACTAAGCGCATACTTTCATCAGTGACTGACAACTGCCCTACATAATTAAAAATCATTTGTAGAAGGGAGAATGGCCATAGAAATAATTTCATGACCAAGCTCAATGAAAGTATGCCCCACCCGGGAATCGAAACCACGACCCCTCGATCATTAGACTTGCATGCTATCAACTGAGCTAGCCGGATGGCTACAATCCAGTGTAATCACCACTGATTATGGTATCAACTTCTGAACCTCACAGTACCCATTTGTATACAAATGAAGTGAAACAGTATCAGGTAAACTTCTTGCTCAAGGAAAATGAAACTTACATTCAAAGGATTATCAATAGAGACAGTTAAGTCAGTTCAAGCTGTCATTGATTGTGCTCCAAGCGTATCAATGATATAGATACATCAAGAAATATTGAGGATACACGTTCACTGTTGTACTATACAGATCATTTATGTTGTCATAATAAATGTTTATTTGTCATGAAAGAAATGCAACAATGAATCATCTGTGGAATAGGGTTATTACGTCAATTGTGGTGCCATCAATGTTTTAGACTTATCCCTTCAAATTATGACAACGCACCTGTTTCCACTCATGATAACAACTTCAATAACAAGACAGCAATGTATTTTCCTTTATTTTCTTACATTATAATAATTAAAATCACAGAACTTTTATTATGTCTTAAGGTATACAAACAGAAGTACATTGCATTGGTTCTGTTTTATTGAATTTTGTGTAAAAAAAATTGTTCTCAGTCATTTAATTACATTATTCAGTGGATTTAAAATTGTAAGTATTTGAAACTATCAGTTCAAATGACTTTATTTAAGAAAAATGGTTCGCTCAAAATCAAAATTCCCCTTAATCAATGATTAAAAACTGGATATGAAGTTATTTACTTCATGTCACATCATATATATTATAATTTGCCAATGTAATAGTGACATAACATCAAATAAAATGATATAAATATATAAATTATTTAAGCTCTTAAATGTGATACAACCTTGTTGCACCCCTTTTTATTGAAAAATATGTTGAATTTCAGCGCAAAAAGGTTGTAACTTGAACTTAATCAAATATCTCTTTAACTATCAACTTTCTCAATTTTATTTAATCATCCACAAATTTTATTTATTATTTGAAAACAGAAGTTGAAATATCATTTGCTGTTATTTATTATTTAATCTATGGTTATGTTTTTTTTCTCTCCTGCAAAATTGTCAAAAAGGGAGTTACAACTTTGTTGCACTCACGGGATCTAAAATCATGGCTCTTCATATTTATATAATAACAGTACTGATGAATAAGTGTATACAGTTCCATAAAAATCTCAAGGTAAGTAATAAAGATATTTCACTTTAAAAAATATCAACTTTGACTTTAAAAGTACAAAAAGGGGCATAACTCACCAAAGTTTAAGAACTTGACCAGTCCTAGCCACTTCTTCACCCAGCAGACCAACATTATCATCTTTGACCATTGGTTCATGTAGAGCCTGTATATTATCATGTTCAGCCTATATAAATAGTACATCAAAACACAAAATTTACATAACCCACTAGTTAGAAAATAAACTTACAAAATACTACATAAGACCTGTAGTTGAGAGGCTTAAGGTTCAAGTAAAGTCTTAGTTTGCATTAAAAATAGTAAAATAGAAAAGGCTCTCTTTCAAACTTACACCAAGAGCACTGTTTTATACATCAAAATATTCCTTAAGAAACATACAATGTGATGCTGGCAAATAATTTGGATGAAAACCTATAACAAAAGATGCATTTGCAAAATTTAAGTCATTTACAGGACATTAAAGTTCATATTTCAATGAAGGTACTGCAATATTTATTTCCTTAATAAATGTTAAAACAAAACTAAGGCAAATGAAAAACATTTTGACATATCCAAGAGTAATGGGTTTCCACAATCCTGTTTCTACTTTCAGTTTAGTTTTTCATTTGCCTCAGTTTTGTTTTAACATTTATTGAGGTTATAAATTCATTGGAATATGTTCTTTTAAGTTCTGTAAAGGGTTAATGTTAATTTTTGTAGATAGAAAATTTTAATATAATTCAGTTTTTTTATTTATGCAACATCAATTTTGCAAAAACATCTTTTGTTAAATACTTTTGTTATAATTGATGACCAGCATAACTTTGTATGTTTCATAAGAAACATTTTGATATATAAAACAGTTCTGTTGGTGGAAATATGACAGAACTAGAGCTATTTCTTTTTTACTTTTATTTTGCAAACCAAGACTTTACATGATCCTTAAAATTGCCTTTCTTGAATAAGTGAACTCTAGGCATATTCTATCAAACTTAAACTTTACTGATTCCCCTATCATTTCATACTTCTGTAATGTGCACCTAGTAGTTTGTTGAAAACTATTCAACAATAATAAAATGCTTAATACAATATATAATTATTTTCCTTGGGGTCTACTTTGACAAATGATGAGAAACATCAACTTAAACCAAACTTATCAACAAACAAGGAATATATAAATGTGATCCAAGCGTTAACAAAAGAAACTCTCACAAACTATCATACAAGGCTGGGTTTTCCCGGTACTATAGTTAAACTATCTATGACCCTCTCACAATGCCTTTGGCTTTCTATGAGAACGCGGATCCATAGATTTCATAACTCTAATCATACTACAAAGCCCCGATAATTGCAAGAAGAGCGATATGAACCCTCCGGAGTCTCCTGCCAGACTCTAATTTTCTCAGTCGATTTACGCTTTTTATACCCACCTGATGCCCACGCATACCAGAACTGAAATCTGAATGGTACATACATACATTTGATGCTCTTTGGAACTCTTGCACGGGAAGCACATTTGCACGCGCCTACTTTGTCTTTGAATAAGCGTCTACCGTTACCCGTTTACAAATGTTGCCTTGCTAACAAGGGAGGTAACCTTACATGGAGATGCTAAAATACAGTCATGACTGTTAACGTTACACTTCAACCAACACAATGCATTCTTTGCACCAAATTATTCAGCCATTATTAGTTTTCTATATGTAACCCTATAACAATCCATGGTCCGAACTGAGATTCGAACCCACGACCTCTCGAGTCGTAAACGGACACTCTACCACGATGCCATAAAAGCTAGCTTGAAGGCAAGGGAGTACAAGAGCCGTATACATATACATTACTTACAAAATTCTACGCCGGTGCGAAATGTCCGGGGCCGAAACGTTTATTTTCGCGAAAATAACTTAACAATGAAACAAGCCAACTCCGCTTCAGTTATGAACTAAACAAATTATTTCAGTCAATATTAGTTCAGGTTCTTACCTCTATTGCAATGTATGATGATTTAAAAATACCCTATTTACTTCCTAAATTCTGTAGCTTAGCTAAGTCGATTTGACCTTCACCTTTCCTGATTCAAATCAACCAAGGTAAGTTCTCTTACCGTAAGGACAGAATAGTTGTCATTATGTATATTGCCTCTTACAGTTAAGTTTACTTTTTACGTCGAAAATAGATTCTAATTTTATTCTAAATAAGCACATTTTCAATTCTTACACAATGTTTAAGATTACCTTACCAAATAATCATAAATCATATTTATTCATTACGGTGGAAGGAAGTTCCATTTTGGTCTTTCTGGTAACTGGGAAATTTATCCGAAATCAATGTACCCATCCGAAATGCATGTTTGTCTGCAATGGAAATGTCTAAAGCGCTGACTTTGATACTGACGATGCTCATGAAGTAGGCTTGAGACTGACTAAGACCCTAAATTATCTTAAGCAGTTTTTGTTGAATATAGCGTGTAATTTAGATTTTGCTGAAAAAGCGTGACAGATTAAATAAAGACTCTCAATCACAATAACTAATGAATACATTTGGGAGGGCTAAGCCCCCACCCCTAGATCTAGTCCCCCTGTTCCTACGGACTTGGATGAAATTAGACAATGAACACCCCTGATTATTTGTTTAAGACATGTCATCCTGATCCATCACTACAACTCAAAACTAAGCACAAAAGCACCTACTAATTATAGATCAACACAAACAAAATTGAAAACATCAAACAGCTAAACTCAAAGACGGAGGGGGGCTTGTCATACTGTCACAGGGAAAGAAAAATATGCAGCCTGACCGGGTCTCGAACCCAGGTCCTCTCGCTTACAGGGCGAGTGCTCTCCCGACTGAGCTATCCGGCCGCTTACATATCCTTCTACCCATAATGTGAACAGGTAAGTGCCGTGACATACTCCCCCACGAACTGGAAATTCGTCTCGAATTTCAGAATTCCAGGCCGTTTAAGGAGCATTTATTTTTACAAGCGTTTCTCAACTGACCAAGTAATTGTCACGTCCCACGTTGGGCGCCAAATGTCACAGGGTAAGAAAAATATGCAGCCTGACCGGGACTCGAACCCAGGACCTCTCGCTTACAGGGCGAGTGCTCTCCTGACTGAGCTATCCGGCCGCTTACATATCCTTCTACCCATAACGTGAACAGGTAAGTGCCGTGACAATAAAATAGTTTAAAATCAGTCATAACTTTGAAAAATTATGAATTCCGCAATATTTCTAAGATTACCAATAACAAACGGTAGAGTTCTGGTTGAAACATTCAGGGCGATACGACTATACACCACGCTAGCTGTGACTCGATATTACCAGGTATAATGAAGATACATAATAAAGACACATAGCGCTGTCCACGTGCCGAGCGTGTATTGCCTCAGTTTAGATTTTTTCTATAGGTTGGGCAAGGGCGTACTTGAACGTATTATTGACTTTAACTTACGACCCCTTACCAAAAACAACTTTATATAGTTTGTGAACTGCTTTACCTAATGTTTTGTTTGTTTTTCCTTCACAGTTTATATACCTCTTAATAACTCACTTTCTGACATTTCTTTTATAATACAATGAAAGCCATGGTTGATTACAGGGTACCTTAACACATGAATCAAGTACTACTTACTACTAGAAACTTTCTCCCTCATAGTGACATCAGATATTACTAATGCTTTAATTTATAATATCTCTTACTTTCATTGTATATATTTGAATTGTTAGTTTTTTTTACTCAAAAAACTTGTTCAGCAACGTGTGATTAGGTTAAATATAAGTTAAATGAACATATACACAGCTGTAATAATTAACGCCGTCGTATATAAAACGTCTGCTGAAATCAGCTCGGCGATGTTTGCAGGATCCCGATCTCGACAGGTTGGTGTACAGACTGATTTAGGTTGCAGCGGCCCATGTGTCCGCTTAGAAAATGCAGGGCTATGGTAAGGGGTTATTGTTTATATATCTGTCTCGCCGTTGTTAGCAGTCTCCTGTCTACAGTGTGCACAGGTATTAAAGTATCAATATAACAGTAATTCCTTGGCGTTTAATTCAGTCTCTTTTTTAAAAAATCAAATTTAACAATACATTAATTTATATTGTAGACTTGAACTGAATCAAACAGCTACACCACTGTATATATGGTAAATTTTATAACACTAATATATGTTGTGAGTATTCACGGAATTCACGATGTAAAAGTGGGCGTTTCTTATGCCAACACGTGGTTATTCTATTTATATTACCATACATGGAGATAAGGTGGTATATAACATAGGCAGATCTAGCGAGGATATTGCCCCCCCCCCCGAAATGTCCAATGATGGACTTGATATGTTTCGTATCAAAATCAACAATATATAGCAATATAATATAGCAGATCGAGATCTCACACTAGAATATTATTATAATAACTTTTAACTTATCATCTAAATGGACCATACCAAAGTTAAAAGTACCTGTAGACACGACTCAATGCTCGTTGTCGGACCATACATAGCATAACCCATAGGCGGCTCTAGGAGCACATTGGACGTCCATGGGACCGTAAGAGCCTCCAAGGGTCTAGGCTGAAGGCTTAAGCTCTGGCCAGGGGTCCAATTGACCGGAGACACCAGAAGCTTCTGAGTCTTAGTCATTTCTGAGGGATTCATGCACATTTCCATGTTCTATAATTGCAGTTGAATAATGATAAAAATCTTACACAAATAAGAAGGAATAATTTGTGATTTGTACGATAGTCATGATTGTTTTACTATAACCTAGTCTCTTTTTTACAGTTACGCCGGGTCGCCCTCACCTAGATCCGCCAATGTAATCCCAATTCAGACCGCCCAGTAATATTTCCCGCCAAAATTAAATTTTGTGCGTGAAGTCCGTGCAAAACGAGCGCACATGGTTTGAAATTCAATAGTGTTGTATTTGTGATAAATTATCTTAAATAAAAGTGCTAAATAAACTATTTTGTGCAAACCAGTAAGTGATTTATGTATTTACAAATACAGATAAAAGTGATTTCAAACGGTTTTCAATAAAATATTATTCGTGGAATACTTGGGATTACTTTCATTAGAGTTGTTGATTACATTGATGGTTCACTGGTTTTGAGGTAAGCTTGGCATGTTTGATATTTTGTTTTATTTTTAAAACATCGTTGATGATAAATATTGTATGTAAAATGTATTTATAAGCTGATTCTATACTTGGAACTCGACTCTGTGGACAATGTCTCACAGAGAGTTTCAAAATGATTCATCGTTTATAAAATTCTGTGAAGGAAATCCGATCATTTGCGCTTATTTTGTTTTACACTGTATATATTAGGTATATAAGGATGTTTGGTGTAGTTAGCACCTCGTATCTGGACTATTTATTTATAAATCACTCCACTATGGCCGATGAACGGGCTTCAATGAGCATAATTTCGCAGTTAAGTCCTAAATTATGTATGCGTGTTATGCCTGTATCATGATTATTAATAAAGCCTTAATAAAAAACTAGGTATAAAATTGTTCCCTAGGTGATGCTCGATCCAGTGGCACCTCATATTCTAGTTCGCGATGACTAGCGGCGACTCAGCACCCGGATCGGCCACCTCCGCTGGGTCTATTGGGCGATGTACGCATAACAACGCATTCTTCAGCCGGTTTTCGCTAAATAACTCCCTTATCTATGGACCTATTTTTATAAACCGGGTATGTACGTGTAGCTATCGATGTGGGCTAACCTAAAATTTCGCATTTCACCAACTATTTGCATAAACGGGGGCAAGACCCCCGAAAAATTGACGAGCCGGGTCGCGCGGGTCTGGGTATAGACTAATTGGGTTGGATCGCAAACCGCGACGCCAAAGCTTTGCCCAGCTTTTTGCGGTATATTATCTTATAAATATGGACATAACCAATGCGGCTTTATAATGAAATATTTATGAACAGATTTCCCTTTACTGAGTAGCCTATGTGTAGACCTTCATTAGTACATGTGTACTATTTTCAATGCGTTCTCAAAGGATGGACACACTGATGAATTGTAGGGGGGCGACAGTCGTACATGTCAAGTGTAATTCACATCACATTCAATGGTATTGAAACCATCTAGCTCCCCACTCTTCCTTCGGGTCTTCACATACATGTAAATAATTAATTCAACCTAGTATAGTTCTTGAATCCGTGTACGTTAGTGACCGTCCCGAATGGATTTTAGTCGTATACATTCTATGATCACCATGGTGATATAATGTCATATTTACTGACGTCGTCATCGTGTAAACTGGATGTGCTTTTTATTGATAGTTAAACGTCTTAATTTATCGTCACTATGACACTAATACAGGAAATGTGTTGATTTAGATTGTTATTATATTCTCTATGGATTAAACTAATAATTGTTCTCTCAGGATAGAACATTAGAACATGTGAAAGTTTGCCTTGTGTCAGTTTACAGTTGTGACAATTTTGTGTTGTGATCGCGCCATGTTTTGAAACTTCACAACATGTTTTCGGATTACGTTTCATGAAATGATTGGAAGACGTTGATGATGTGTTTATAGAACTGATGACTTTAAATTAGTTGGTAAGTAATTAAATATTTCTTATATTTTTATTGTCACCATATTTCACCTGGACTATGTGGGGGGGGGGCACTGGGAGAATATCTCACATGTAGACCACAGGTGCCCATCGCATTAAAAAACTCCAAATAATTGTTAATTTTTACTTAAACATGCTCCAATTATCATAAAAACACCAAATACAAAAGTTCCAGCCAAAAGCGGCTTAAGCCAAAATTTTGTTTTGTAAAAAATTATAAGGTATCCAACTCGATGAAATCATTCTGAATTTTACTCGGAAGAGATGTGACAGGTCACCTTTCCAAGACTAAACACCCCGTTTCCAATGGTTTAGCGCTAAAATCCAATACTGACATGTTAGATAATTTAAAAATGGACTTCCATCATCAATATCAAACTTCTCGCTCCCTTCCTAAGATTTTACCAATCAATTTAATTGAATCGGTTTTGTTTATCTCTTGAGTGGACCATTTTAGTGAATGAGGATGCGCGCGCATCATGTTCGACCATAATTTGGTTACGAGTCATTTTATTGGACAGGAAAAAGACGACGTTTAATGAAATGACTCGTAACAAACGTGATGCGCGCGCATCACCATTCGCAAAATTGTTGAGACAGCAGATAAACTATAGCGATTCAAATAAATTGATCGTAAGACAGTCTTGTGAAACATAGCGAGAAGTTTGATATTGACGCTAGTAATCCATTTTTATTTGTCTAACACTTCCTTATTAGATTTTTGCGCTAAACCGTTCGGGAATGAATTTAGTCTTGAAAAGCAGACCTGTCACATCTCTTCCGAGTAAAATTCTGAAGGATTTCATCGAGTTGGATACCATATATTTTTTATTAAACAAATTTTTGGCTTTTGGATGCAACGGGCACCTTTGATGTAGACTGTAGGCTATGAAATCATATATTTATCTAGTACTGAGACTACTGACTGGCCTGTTATACATATGGCGTCCACGAATAAGACATTAGAAAAATTTTGCCTTATTTAAGAGAATTTTGATCTGGTTTTTTTCGCCTAAATTGTCTAGACTCTAGTCACATTACTTGTCTTATGGCTGTATGCTTGGTCACTTTTATATCAAATTTAGGGGGGGGGGGTTTAAAAGATTCCTGTTGAAGTAAATAAGTAAATATTTTTTTGTAAAAGGGTAGAATATTTTAAAATAATATAACCCAATAAAAATTCATGGTCTGAACTGAGAACCCACAACCCCTCAAGCCTCAAGTGGACACTATCCAGTCTCCAGGCCATAAAAGGTAACTTGAAGATAAGGGAGTGGAAGTGCTGTATTATACCTCAGCTACAATAATTTCTTAGATTTATGCAAATGATAGTATTTCTTAGATTATTTTACTGATTATTAGTGTATAGATGGACCTATAGTGCTCTAGTAAAAACAACAGATCTAAATATAAATATAAGATAACTGTATTTTACATTGCTTGCTATGGTAATTAAGTTCAAATTTCATCAGACTTTTTATTAAAATGTGTAAAATTTAACATTATGCTGCAATGTTCTTTAAAAAAATGAAATATTCCAATAATCTTCTTTAATAAGTTTATTTACCAGGAACTTGAATCAATTTTAATTTAATTTTATGTTATAGTCATGAAAAAAGTTCCTTCTGATCTTTTTGTCTCAAAATGGAACTTAACATAACTTATTTCACTATTGAAATATTTTACCTTATGATACACATGTAAGTTTTCTGTTTACTACAAGGGAGATAACTCATATATAGTGTGATATACTAGTTACTTCCCTTTGTACATTAGTTTAATGTAACTATGTTTTGATGAAGCCTTAATTTATTATGAAATACATTGTGGGAGAATAAGCGGTGAGTTAAGGTTTTATATAGGGGGAAACTTGTCACTATGAATACTGATTTGAGTATATAAACAATGAATTACCTATATGTGTATGATCCAAATGAAACTTGTCTATTTCTATTTTTTCACCCCTGAGGCGTGTTCAACAATGCGAGCGCCCGCTTCGAGAATTGTTAGGCTATTGTACGACTGCGAGCGCTCGCTGTGAAATCCAAGATGACCTCAAACAACACATTATTGAAAAAGCGGGTGGGGGGAATTATTTCTGCTGATACACGAGATCTTTCACAATTTTTATCAAACAAAAATCATACTGATACAATTTACTGTAATTATTTTCTATAATGTATTTTATTTGCTATTTTTTGTAGACTCAGTTATAAGTGAAGTGATAAACAAAACCAAAAAGCTTTTTTAAATAATCAGTTTTAAAAATTTAGACGAAAGCTATTTAGAAGGTCTGCAAAGTGAAAATGACTCCGCACTTTTGGTGGGTATTGTATATAAAATGTAAAACAACATCATCTAAATAGACATAATTATAATAATATATTAACTAATAAGTAATCACTGATGAGCCGTCTGGCGAAACATGTTTGAATTAGTAAAGAAAAGAAAATTAATTTGCATGTGAAGTCATCTTTGCTTGATTTTTGTTATATATATAAGCTTTATTCTTTAAAATATACAAGTATACATTCATTATAAAACGGTATTTTAGATCAAGGGAGGTAACTCATATAAACTAAAATCTATTTATACAACAATTTCTAAGCAAAACACCTCTCGAGCTGTATCGCGAGCACACGCGAGCACATGCATTCAGAACGCGGGCGCTCGATGTCGCCCCGAGCGCTCTCATTGTTGAACGCACCTCTGGTTCTATTGTTTAGAAACTAGTTTGAGCATTTTCTTAGTCTCTAATCCCTTGTTTCTTCTGCAGTCAACCATTTTTTACCTGACTTTGATAGACTACTATTGATACTTATATTTGAGATTTACAGTAAAAACCCGATTAACCGGACTTGCTCCGGACCATGATTGGTTATCATTGTAAAGCTGTTTATGATGTGGTTTAAATGCTTTCATTGTTTCTATTAGCAATTATTTATGACTCAAATATGAAAATTGTATACAGATTATTGATCTATCATACACCAATAAAAATGGTCGAGGCTATCCTTTAAAAAAATGTTTGTTTGCAGTAACGCGACCGAATCATGAAATTTGCCCCGACTCAAATATTTGTTATGGTCTGGAGCAGTGGTCGACACTAACTTCTGAGCCAGGAGTCCTGACGGGACTCCTGCTTTTGATCCAAGGTATCCCTTATGAAAAATTGGGATCCCTGAACGGGATCATAAAAAAGTATAAACTGTCAAATTAAAAAAAAATGAACTCGGCATTCTATCAGTCAATTAATTTATTAATGATTACAGATATACTTCATATTTGACTTACTGCATAATTATAGCTGTATAGACCAGTTGCAACATGACGTCACAAGCACCTGCTATCCTATGTTTAGGAGAAGGCCTGTCCTGCTAGCTCAGTCGGTACACACAAGTCTACTGATTGAGAGGTCGTGAGTTCGATCCCTGGCCGGGGCATACTTTCGTGGAGCTTGGTCATGAAATTATTTCTACGGCTATTCTCCTTCTACCACTGATTGTCCCAAGGCAAGTACGGACAAGCGGATTTTTTGATAATCTTATTCAATAATGTTCATACGGACAAGTAACTTTTACCAGTTGGCAATAACGGACATGTAAACAATTTTAAGATTTCGCTGGCCCTGGCCTAGTAACTGGTTAACAGCTTAATCCAGAGATTTAGCCTTTCCAGGAATGGTGAGTATGTGGGCTGACCACCGTTATATGACCTATACAATGTGTTGCTACGGCATTAAACCCAACAAAACCGTTTAGGAAAATAATTTTTTTATTTCTGAGCCGGTTTTCAATATTTTTATGTGTATGGAAATCTCTCAGAAATCATATTTTTATTTTGAATTTAAATTTTGCATTATGAATGTGTTAGTATATGCATTTGACATTAATTGCCTGTAGTTTACTTCACTTTACCTCCGTGAATTTTACCAGTCTTTGAACAGTTGTAAAAAATTGATCTGTGAACAGAAGTTTTTTAAATATTCTAATATATTAAAAAAACGAATTTAATTCTCTTTCCATACATATGAATAATAATATTAAACATGTGTGATGAAAATTAAATTGAAAATGCTTATATAAAAATATATTGCGAAAATATGTGAAAAACTTACCATGCTTACTGTACGAACCAATCAGGCTATCTGTGGCACTACGAAAGGTGGCTCTAAGTCTTGTTTAAATATAGTCTACAAGTTTTCTCAGGTCTTTAGTGACGAAGTTCTTGGATATTTGATAGAATTTCGTGAGATGTTACGTTTTTCAATTGGACAGAGTGTTCGTGAAGTCTAGCTGAAATCCGGGAGATTCTCGGAAAATAACTGAACTTGACGAACATACTGTATGCTGTCAACTTGTCAAGCAACCAACTCGTCAAACTTAATATAGTGTAAGCATTGGGTCAACTCGTCAAACTGATAATACATAGTGCAATAATAATTATGAAATCGGTTTTACAAGCTATTGACGGGTTGACTGTAATCCATTGGAATGCAGATAGGACCGTGCAATAACGACGCTTCTGTATTCGGATTGTGTCGGACCTCTTCGTCTTACAATATGTATCTATGTAAAAACAACTTTGCGATTCGTCGCTTTGTAATTAACTGTTTTATCAGCCAGTTAAATGTACACTGGATCAATTTTTTACTTACAAAATGTACTTTTGTGTCGGAATAATGTAACTAGGGCTGTAACGATTCACCGATGCATCGTGAGATCGTATTCGCGACTGTCCGATACGGGTGTATCTAATCGCGTCCTAAAAAATCGCGATTCAGAGGGTCTTTTAGTTTACAAGAAATCAGTTAAAACAAAATATACTATATACATTTGTATCTATAGCATTTAACTTGCAATTGCAATATTTACTAAGTGTCCAGTCTAGAGCGCGCCATTGGCCCCTCATGAACGCAAATGGTGCAATATAAATCATCTATTGGGCCCGTCGGGCCCACTCGCCGAAAATATGGCTATATAGCGAATTTGACAACTTTTCGTATATCCTATGCCATTTGGTTTTCGTTACATCCATTTTGCTAAATTAAACGGGTACCTCAGTCTTCGAATCTAGCTACCGGGCCGAAGACCGAGTCCGTCTTAAACGCCGACGGTACATCCATTTTGCTAAATTAAACGGGTACCTCAGTCTTCGAATCTAGCTACCGAGCCGAAGACCGAGTCCGTCTTTAACGCCAACGGTTCGTTAAAAAGATACCTCGCAAGACCGAATGTCTGGTAGCAATTTCAATAGCAATATTACTAAAAATAGATAATTGAACATAAAAATTGCAGTTACAAGCAACTTATTATTTGGACGCTAAAAATCCAGCCGAGCAATACGGATTTAAATTTTATCTATGCTTGTAACAATCATAGACAATATTACTTATGTGTAAGGCGTCCTCTAAAAAATCAATAGTGCTACATATATGACGGCTCGATAAAATTGATTACATAATCAAATGGTTGCAATTAACAAACACGTGACAAACTTTGGTGAACATTGATTGAGGAAGATAACACTTTCTTTTATGTTTGCCGATAAGCTGATAATTGTTATTAATTATTAGCGTGTTGTGTGGCAGTTTAAATGGACATAATTAGTTGATTTTTAAATAAACTAATTCGTTAAATTCCACTAGAAACAAACAACTTTGTCATTATTTTACAACAAATAAAGTTATTTGTATTTTATTATTCATAATGTGGTATTCCATTTTGTAAAAATAAAATTCCTCCAATCATTATTTCGTTATGTCATACATTTTTGCGACCCACGCTATCGCTTTTTTAATTTTATGATTGTTTGATAAAAATATCATAATTTGTCTATGCATTTATACCAAATTTACAATCTACATCGTATCGCGATTAATATTGTAATCGCGAGGCATATATCGCGAAACGTATCGTATCGCGACCTTGGCCCTGATATGCAGCCCTAAATGTAACTTTATACTGCTGTTAAACCATTTAATTACCCAGAAAATCGAGTTGTCCCCATGGAACACCCAGCTTGGCAGTTTTGGAGTCCCTTCCCATTTTTTGGTGTCCTCGGGATCCCGGGACACCGTTAGTGTCGAACGCTGGTCTGGAGAAAATTTTAAAATGTGTTACTATTAATTTGTAGATCATTTTACCTCTGCATTATAGCACAGTGGAAGTTATAGACAGACATGCATGGTAGCAATTGTCAAGCAGAGTTCTATTATATTTGACAAGAAAATAACACTGACTATTTCACTGTAAATCCTATTAATTTCAAGTGGTGATGTTTACTTATGACATCACAAACTGTCATATACTGGGAAGTCTATATATCAATTGTCTGCAGGTATTAAAATTGATATTAATCCTTTGTTTGGTCATGTGTTCACAATTTTAGACGGATATTGATGTTAACAATTTAAGATGTGTGTCAACATTTTTTTCAACATTTGTTTGTAAAACATGACATAATATTGGTTGTTAGCGTTAAACCTTGACCCCTAAACTATGTGATTATAACTAGCATTTTCCTGTGGCGAACCCCTCCTGTTCACTCTGTGTGTGTTAGTACTGATCTCTGTGACCAACAAGCGGGTAGCGTAGGTCGAGAGGTTCTATATACAGGGAGGTTTGCGCCACGTGAGTCCGCCTGGTCTCGGCTTTTGGTATTATAAATAGGAAATACTAATAAACAATGAGTTATGACAAATGCTATGGAAACGTTTTACTATGTTTATTTTTAAAACTAGAACAATAATTAATTACAAGGAAGATATTACATTAAATTATGTCAATACATTATTACAAATTGATCAATAAGTATTTAAGTGTCCATGGGTCCTAAACTATCAGCCCCAAACGCGCACTCTAAACAAAAGTCACAACACTTAGAACATTAAACGCAGAATAATCACTACACAAACACCTCACTAATCACTCTACCCTGATTAATCACTACACAAACACCTCACTAAGCACTATATCCTGAATAATCACTACACAAACACCTCACTAAACACCACCCTGATGCGCGCTATTTAATCTATACCACAAACACATTGACACAATACAGTTGACGTTTTAATATACTGAAAATAAGAATGATTAATTTTAAGCGGGGGACACGGTCGCGATTATAAATCTAATTCAATAAATCTAATAATACTCTTACTACTATATAAAACAGTGCAGTACGAACGCGAGAACAAGCTAAATGAAAATATAATGCGCTATACGTAATGCGTACCATCGGGAATAAATAATATTTAATATTTATACACTATATTCAATGCGTACCATCAAAGGTACGTACCATCGGCACTTAACAGTAATACACTATATTCAACGCGTACCAACAGGACTTAATATTTATACACTATATTTAATGCGTACCATCAAAGGTACGTACCATCGGCACTTAACAGTAATACACTATATTCAACGCGTACCAACAGGACTTAATATTTATACACTATACTTAATGCGTACCATCAAAGGTACATACCATCGGCACATAACAACAGGGACCAGGAAATCGCCGGGTTTTCGGACCGATTTTTTTCATTTTGGACCGATTGAGATTTCAAAATCCTTAAAAAATCGGTCCGGGAAAAACTCGCAAATTTTGACCTCAAACCTTTAATTTCCATAATTTTCAAGAAAATGTATTGATAAAATATCATCATACATTGATCAGTTGCATAAACCCACTGTTGTAATATCCTGCTTCACAGATTACATCAAAGACCCTGTATATGTATCCATGGTTACAGGTATCATCCGGGGTTGACCCAGTGATATTTTTTTTGATCGAGCACAGCAGGGTACGCTTGATTTGCACTCAATTAATTTGAAGAACAGCAGAAGAATATGTTCTCACTTAATCGTGTCCATCGAACCGATCACGTTTTTCAATCGGTCTGTTTGAAACCTGTAAACTGTAAAAAAAAACAATTATGTTTTATAAAGAAGGTTTTATGAATAATTAAAGAAAACAATTTAATTGCTTTTGTTGTCAATTCCTGATTGATGTATTCTTTTTTGACTTGATTCTTGATTTATTTTTACGTCTTAAATTGAGGTGTGAATAATAAGAAATAATCTTGGGACATGTATCTACGCAAATTTTTATTAATCGAAGGTACAGTTGTTGATGATCAAATGTCAACCACACTTCTCTCTTCTTTGGTGAACAAATGATAAAAGAAACTATTAAATTCCAAAATCAACGAAAATAATTTTCAAAACGAACAGCTTTGCCATTAATTTATCTATAAATAGGTGTACTATCAGGGAATTAGATACTATGTCTCTGGTACTAAGCACGATTTAATATTCTTTTGTGTTAAACGAAACCGCTTGAACCATTATGATGAGATGTCATTCATTTTCGCGACCCACACTAGATCGTCACTTCGTATGAAAAACGTTTTAATTTACGTGTGTAACTTAAAAAGCTTATTATTATTTTACGTTTTCTTTCTTAATTTAGCGAACGATGCTTAGTAATGCGAGACATTAACTTTGGACCCATTTTTGCGCATGCACAGTTAAAATGATTTCCCCATATGACGGAGTTTTCCAACAATATTACAACTAGATTTATTACTGACCGATGATTGCGGGGAGTAATTTCGGAAACCACGTTTTTATGCTAGATAGAAGTTAAGTTTTGTAAAAATTTAAACAAACAATGCCAATGTATCGTATGCCTTCCTAATAAAGGGCAGCAAAAAATAAGTACTAACATGGTCGTGAATAAAGTACAGTAAACGGTCGGGTCCGTATGGTACACGTTAAAACCCGTATCCGGTTCTCGGACGGCCTTGGACCGATTGACTTCGGCGAATTTCCTGGTCCCTGCTTAACAGTAATACACTATATTCAACGCGTACCAACCGGACTTAATATTTATACACGATATTTAATGCGTACCATCAAAGGTACGTACCATCGGCACTTAACAGTAATACACTATATTTAACGCGTACCAACGGGACTTAATATTTATACACTATATTCAATGCGTACCTACGGGACTTAATAATAATACACTATATTAAATGTGTACCAACAGGACTTAATATTTATACACTATATTCAATGCGTACCTTTGCTCAGGTACGTACCATTGGGACTTGACTGTAATACACTATATTCAATGCGTACCATCAAAGGTACATACCATCGGAACTTGACCGTAATACACTATATTCAATGCGTACCATCAAAGGTACATACCATCGGAACTTGACCGTAATACACTATATTCAATGCGTACCATCCAAGGTACGTACCATCGGAACTTGACCGTAATACACTATATTCAATGCGTACCATCCAAGGTACGTACCATCGACACTTAACACTAATTATTCACTAGAACTACGCGTACCATTCAAGGTACGTACCATCTGGACTTCACTGTTATACACTACACTGGATAGGCGCCCGAATGTCTATCCCGCTGGCGCAATGTTTACCTCAGCTTTTATACGTAAGCGACTGATGACGTCACGTATCGCGTGAATAGAACATCATGGCCGACGCGAACACGGAAGTAAATAAGAATTTCTACGTTTTTAAGTTTATTTTACAGTGAATAAACGTCTTACAGCCCTTAACTTGCATCAAAATGTAAGAAAAAGGTAAAAGTAATAATATTATGTTAATAATCGCGTGTATTACCGTATATTTACTTAGTAAAACCTTGTTGACAAGTCTGTCAGACTTTTACAAATAAAGTCGCGCTACCAAACTTAAGAAAATTGTGTCCCCACTTTCGTATACATGCATTTATACAAATGTAAACATTAAATTTATAATTAATAATGCATATCTATGTAAAATTACAACAATATAAATCAAATTGTCTATGAAATAAAGCTTTTGATCAAGACAATACATTGATTAACCCAGTGGGTGGGGTAATGCTTAACATAGACACCATGTATTTAGATCAGTAGATTTCTCAATCAAAATAGTATACCGACAATTAAGATCAACTAATAAGTAAGACATTATACTTTATCCCAAAAAGTAAGTATTCAAAGAGCAAGCTATAAGCTAGTTCGTTACATTCCTTCCCAAATCCAAAAACTCAGAAGTTTTCTACTATTATACTAACAGACAAAAGAAACTGGACATACAGTCAGATCGCGATACAACGACATTCGTTACAATGACAACCGTGTTACAACGACACAATTCTTGGGAACGAAACATTTGTACATTATTTGTTTCCGTTATAACGGAAATTCATGCTTCCGACACTGACAGTCTTAACTGGCCACTAAACACTATTTTACTGCACAATCTTGACCCGTTACACCGACAATCGCCGAGGGTATCAGAATATCGATTTTCTCGCCTAAGGGTGTTTTTAGTGAGTACATGTAGCTTAAGTATCTAGACTACCTGTCTTTGTTTCCCTGATGTTTTTCACACTTTTAATCTGCTTACGACGGGTAACTACTTTTAAACAGTAGGGCTGGGACGGGTAGAAAATTTGTACCCGGGTACCCGAGGCCGTATTACCCACGGGTACCCGGGTACTCGCTGTTATAAATCATAAAAGAGTTATTACTCCTACATCCTGGCACTTGTTACTGCTTATAAAATAGGAACAATGTTTCCGATGTTGTCTTTGTTGGCAAGAGAGTCTAGTAATTCTAGCAAATTCTGTCCCGTCAAAAAGAGTGTTTAGCGTCGCAGGGCTTACAATCACAAAGCAGAGAGCAAGTCTTGACCCGAGTGTTGCCGTTGCAGTTATGTTTATGAATAGATATAACAAATCCAGGTTACTTGCCACCTAGCCTTCCAATATCTGGTTTTCCATCTCCTATGTTTATCAAGTCCGAGCCTGAAGTATGTCTGATGTACCTACACGTAGTTCCAAGCATTCCGTACCTCGACCAGTATTGAAAATGCGTCGTATTAGGTTGTCCTCGTATGCGAACATTTTCCTGTTATGTGTTAACTGATAGTGGGTATATTGACGTATATGAACGTATAGTGTTGATATTTTAGCCATTACAACGAAGTAAGACATAAATGCGAATCCAGCACTTTAGCGAAATTATTCAAGAAGCTGGATTCATATTAGTTGGTTAGTAACTGTTATACTTGGTCGTCGGCAATATTTTTGTAAAGTAGTGCCTATTGAGATTTATGGTGATGAACATTTCATAATAATTCTGATCGAGGCGGATTTTTTAATTGCTGAAAAATCGAAACTAATTAATTTGAAGTGTTTTATTTTACGGGTACCGGGTAATAACTTTGTACCCGGGTAGTAGCCTTACCCGACTTGATACCCGGGTACTCGAGTACTCGTCCCAGCCCTATTAAACACGGAGATGATATCTTTAATACTGAGTGCAAAACTGGATCAAATTAGGGTTCAATTCGTATGAACTGGTGCAGTTTAGCACCGTAGATTTTATGAGTAAATCTTCACACAACATGTAAATTTTTACAAATCTTGAGACTCCACTCGTTATCAATTGATTCATGAGTGTAGATCGTTAATAATGGACACCCCTCCTGCTAAACGCAGGCGAACATCGTAGCGGTGCAACACAGACTGAGATACAGGATATATTTTCTAAGAAATGGAATAAAAACATTGGACGTTCAACCGTGAGTGAAGTTTTAAAGTCTAAGGACACAGTTGTAATTTCTCCGCTAAAAAGTAGAACCCGACACAGGAGTGGAAAATATGAAAAACTGGAAGATGCAATGTTTATGTGGTTCAATGACGTGCGAAGCAGAAACGCCATGGTGTCTAAAGCACAAGCTAGAAAGGGACTGAGGGATGCTATTTCATTTTTGGAAAGCCAAAATATGTCGCAGGACATTTTATCAAATGCATGGAACATTCTTAGTGTAGTGAATAAGGCAAAAATTGAGCCTATCCAGAAGTCCATTACTGATTTCTTTGGTTGATTGCTAAGTAGTAAGACTATCATGATTATATCATATATATGTACATGAACACTATATTTGATATCAACTGCATATTATTATTTCATATGTATATTATGTTGTAAATAAATAAAAAAAACAGTTCACTTGAATATACTTAGTTTTATTTTCTAGTTATAGTACATACACTTTCAGTACAAAACTGTATATATATACGGAGGTACATATGCATGTTGCCAACAACGACATAAAATCAATACGAACATGTACATTGTCGGAGGATTCATTATACTGACATATGCGTTATAACGACAATTTTCCTGGGAACGAACGATGTTGTTATAACGAGATCTGACTGTATATATGAAACTGAAATTTTATGTTAAAGAAGAGGGCTCTCCACATAAATTTGGTATCAAATTAAAGGGAACGTTTTAAACCTTACATTTTTACAGTTTTAAACCTTTATTTTCATATCATATTACAATATGATATGAAAATATGTTCAATATTTAACGTAAATGTTTTTTTCAAAAGTTGCAAATTAATTGCAATACATGATATTTATATGGTAAAATCTTTTCAATCTAACAGAGTCATTTAAAGCAAAATTGCAATTCTTTGTGTCTTATAACGAATGTGACTACCCTGAAACTTATTATAGCCTTCCGGTTTTAGTAAAATTTACGAGCATGCACTGACGCCTGTAGCGTAAGACCTCAGATACGATCAGTTTCATTTACCTTTGTCATAGGGCTGTCACGATATATCGGTATATTTCAATACACAGCTGTGGCAATACATACCGCGGTACGATTTTAAGGTACCGGTATTTGGCGATATTTTTTATTTCATTGGAAAATTCTTCCCTTTGCGAAATAAAAATAGCGAAACGTCAGTTCAATTTAACCTTAAGTTACAAAAAGTTAACCAATTTGGACATGTCACAGTTCTAAAAGACCATGAATACTTAAAACGCTTGATTCTAATAGTAGCTGTATGTAAAATTTGCATTGTTTTTGTCAAATACAGTGGAGGCACAACAAATCTTAAAGCCTACAATATATTGTGGTACGTAGATCCAGATACAGTGCCAGCGTATTGTGTGGTATAACTACTCAATAGAACTCAACACCAGTTTGTTTGTACCAACTTTATTGCTACATGTACTTAGGTCGTACTGACATTGAGCAGCGACTAACTACTGAGGGCCCCGCAGTCATGCTGCGGCTTCTTTATATAGTGCTTGTACCCACGCCACGCGAATCCAAGCATAAGTGTTTCAACTTATCTAAAATTGGAAAACTCTAGAATGTGATTGTGTCCGAACTGGTCAAGTGACCAATAACCTAAGCAGATATTTGATGTTTGCCAAAGATAACAAAATTAATGGACCTATTATATTACATATTGCAGTATATCGCAGTGACAGTCCTACTTTGTCATATTTCATGCTGATATAGTAATGAAATGATTTAGATTTTTCGATAGTCCTGTTGAAAGTTTAACCGAAAATCGATGGCAAAACATGTTTTTCAACAAATGCGCTATAGATTGAAATTGGTAGAGTGTTATAGGAATACATGATATCTATCTTGTGTTTAAATTCCATTTCAAGAGGTTTTTTAATTATAAAATATAACACCCCGACCTGACCTTTATGCAAGAATATTCATTACATTGAATAAGAATGTAGTAATAATGCTCAATTACACCGTGGCCACGAGGATTATGTGTTGGAATTTAACACATATACTGTGTTGAAATAATTTAAATGTTTGGTTTGTTTCCCTTTACTTGTTTTATGAATACAGTGAACCTCAAATAGAGAGTTACCCACCAGACTGTAGTATGTGCATTTTATAAAAGACCAAGTTAATACAGTCATATGGGCAACCTTTGAAATGTATTGGAACAAAATCCTGTTTAAGGAAGCACTGATTGCTTAGAAGTGTGTCACCTGGAATTGGTAAAATTGTAGTAAAAATAATGATGTAACAATTTTTCAATGTGCTTAGCTCTCAATTCTCATTTTTCTGCTTTCAGTGACATACATGACTATTATAGTTCTACTTGTGATGTCACCAGCTGTTGTTAACATGAAATATAACTATTAAAGCACAAAATAATGGAATCTTGTCACTATAATAAAGTTTCTAAGGTAAGAATCTATTTCATAACATTCAATTTGTGTCACTTATATAAATGTAACTAAATGTATGGCTGGTTTGAACTCATGTGTCTTGTAGTGACATGATTCTCTTGATGTAAAATATTGACTGTAAAGTTGTTGTCATGTTGTTGATGTAACTAAGTGTATGGTTGGTTAGAGTTGATGTGTCTGGAAGTGACATCATTCTCTTGATGTTGACTGTAAAGTTGTTGTCATGTTGTTGATGTAACTAAGTGTATGGCAGGTTAGAGTTCACGTGTCTTGTAGTGACATCATTCTCTTGATGTTGAATGTTGAAACATTACTTTTACATGTCTTGTCATTTTTTCTACAAAGTATCTACTTTATTTTTTTATATTATATTATCATTCGATTTATAAGAAAGCATATTTTGGGGTATTGCAAATTGATATAATCAAATAAGATTATTGTTTAAGTACATGCACATGTCAGGTTATTTACATTTATTTTGATTGTTTATATATTTTTATACAAGGTTAAAACATTTTTTGAACGATTTATCGTTCCAGAGGCACAACAAATCTTAAACCATTCTGACTCATAAATATTTATATTTCCACGCCTATCAACAAAGACAAAGAAGCGTCATTCAAGCGTACTGGCTCATTATCTTATAACTATACGGATCTATGTTGTCTCCCCTTGGAATCTACGATTTGCTAACAATCGTAATTTATCGAACAACTCCGAAACGACGCAAACCAGTCAGTCGTAAAAACTCGCTATTTCTTATTGTGTAAAGAAACGCATTAATTTTTCATACGATCTTTAAACCTGCCTGATTATTTATTCTATACCGATGGTTCCCGGCTTATTCTGCTTGTGAGCTACCTAGAACGAAAAAGCAGGTACTAAACCTTTCAAAATAGTGACTTCCTTTTGTAAGCTCAATCGTCGGTTCAGACCGTTGAATCTGGATAAAATTCATGTTTAGACAACTAATTTCTCTTGACAGCATAAATAATGAATTTGCACAACATTGCATTTGTATGGAATGTGAAAGAAGCATAATACATATCATTAATATGTCATTATTTCAAAGCAGCAGAATGACCTAGTTTCAGAAGGGTAATGAACGATTCGCATCCAGTTACATTCCCTCGAAGATGATTCGCCTGTAGACGCTCCCACAATAGGGGTGGTTCATCTCCATTTATGTAACCAGTTTTTGTGACCAAAACAAGTAAATCCATTAATTTTTGCACTGTTTTATAGGAAACCCTCTGGCCATGACATACATACAATTAAATCATTATAAAGCACCCGGAATGTGGACACCAGACACTCTCAATGATAAAATTAATATGGCCCATTAGAGGTGCGCAGTATTACCGGTAAACCGGTAACCCCGTTTTTTTATCTCGCGGTACAATACCGTGGTATTTTCGGAAATACCGGTATTACAGTACCCGTGAACGAGTAGTTCCTGTAATTTAGGTTTTGCACGTTAACATATATGTCAGCAGGGTTGGCATAATCAACGGTGGTCCGAGTCGTACATTAAGTTATTTTTTTAATTTAGACTTGTCCGTAGACAAGAGAAAAGTTCTGTTTTAGTTAGTTAAAAATAGTTTTACCACTGCATAACGCTGTGGAAGTTATACATAAACATGCAATCACATGCATAGTAGCAATCGTCTAGCAGAGTTGTCTTGTATTCTGCAAGAAAGAAACGTCTACTAATTACGACAGTCGTTATTTCCTGTTGTAAGTTGATTGTAAAATTAAGTTAGTATATATATGTCACACCTCCGATAAATTAGAATATCTATGGTCGGCTACCTTATCTTTAGCCGGCAGCTCAACCCAGTGCGACTTTACTAGTAATGTTGATTTCGTTAATTTGATGTTGGTGAGTCTCACTTCTCTAGGTTTGTTGTTGTTGTTGTGGCGCTATATTTAGCGTAATTGACTCTGATGACTCGCAGCTTCCAGTAAATGTAAATAAATAAAAGTTAATCGATCACAAAGATCTTGTAGTAATGTATAATATAATTTAATCCGTTGTAACGTATTATAATCACAAAGTCCAACAATTAATAACAATGTCACAAATAGACAATTTTTCACAAAGTTCTTAACTCCTACGTAAGTTGACAACAAATGTCTATTCCTATCTTTATACACGGAGTATATTCTTAACATACACGAAGTTATATTCTGTACTTAATTCTAAAGTCCTATATTATATTCTTTCGTAAATAATATTTCTTAGTATTTATAAGAAAAGTATATGTAAAGGGGTGGGGCAATTATAATTGACCAATGGAAAAGTTGTAAGGGCTTGAAGCCAATAAAAATAAGAAGTCAAAAATATAAGCAATACTTAAGTAATAACTGCCAGCTTTGAGATTCAAACATACGAACTGCATAATAAAACATAATAAAAAGTAGAGCAACTTAATCTGGGAAGCCAACAGATGTCAGTCAGGAAATTATCAAACATTTACAAAGAAAGCTTGATTGACATAATCATTAATAATAGTATTGTTTGGAAAGGTGTAAAAATTAAATATTTTATAAACATAAGTGACTTTGGCTTCTAGCATATGTTACAAACAATGGCTTGGGGATTAAACATTTTAAATATTTAAAAATCTAAACTTAATTTTACTTAAAAAAATAATATAAATTACATTTCAATGAGTATACTTCAGTCTACTCTGTGATATATAAATAAAATATTTCGATTTAATTCTTGATTTCGCGATCGGTTTTAAAGGCAGTGGAACGCAATTTTTGTATACACAGGTTTCCTTTAACGATTGCTTTATTTATTTTCATTTTTCCACAAAATAATGCCGTATTTATTCCCCGATTAATTTTAGTAAGTATAAGCATAAAGTTATTTAACTTTGATTACGAAATATCATCAAATTTTCGATGAATTTAAGCAAAAGATATAAACAAAATCAAGGATGATTAAGTTGTTATAGTTATAACCCTTAAATTAAGGTATTTGTGTTTTTAAAAGTTAATAAATGATCTTCTTAAAAGTGTATTTTAATTATATTGTGGTATTGGGTATATACTGTGGTGTTTAGTAAAAAACCACGATATATCATGGTATAAATTTCCTGGCGGTACCCAGCCCTAGTGCCCATTATGCCGCATGCCACACTTTCATTTTTCGACAAATAACCGCTTCTGTTGTGACCTTAAAGTGACAAAAAGTTGTTTCACGCTTCCAAATCAATGCGAAAGACTAATGGCTTATAAGTAATTATGCGCAATTTCATGAATCAATATGGACTTCCTAAATATATACTTCATTTTAGCCGATACTACTGATTCTCAAGAAAGGTGCTTCTTTTTAAAGCCCGTGTCACACAGGCAAAAAATTTGACCGCGAGTTGCAGCGAGTTGAAACTCGCAGCAACTCAGCTGGTATCGTGTAGATCTCGTACTGATGTCGATGCATCTCTCCACATGTCGCAGCATCTTGGCTTGTCGCGGCGACAATTTTAAACCGTTTAAAATTCTCGCGGTGGATCGCCGAACTTTTTATCTCGTGTAGATGTCGAGAGGATGTCGTATGCATGTCGTGAAAACTCGTACTTGTGTCGTAGTAATGTCGTCACATGTCGCCGTGAAATCTGTCTCCGCGATATGTGCGCGAGTCTTTGCGAGTTTTTGCAACATCTTCAAGAGTTTGCGCGACCTCCTTGCGACAACCACACGAAATTATCGCGAGTTAAATATACTTCAGAAGAAATCTGTCAACAGTTTTATCCAGACGTCATTGAGTGAACATGCCAAAGAAGGGAAAGTCACAAAAGCAAAAAAAAATTGTCGAAACATTTGACGCATCAGACGGTCATAATGTCCATAGTCAACCCTTCTCATAACCCATGGTCTAACCCAACACTGTCGGCGCGCTCTGCCAATACTATCTCTTGTTAAACGATTTTGAATCAATCTTGCTATTTCAAGTTTATCATCGGCATCTTCTTCATCAACATGCGCCATCAATGCCACCAGTATGATCATCCTGTATGTCTTTGAACTTTCATCTTTTGGTGCTCATGCGCTTTGCTCGCTATTTATACAGCCTTCGCAAGATGTTGTGTCATCTAAAATGTGTGTCGCACTACTCTCTCCACAGATCGTAATGAACTCGTAAACATGTCGCCTTTAAATCGGGATAAATCGTCGAAACTCGTATTAGCTCGTATGAATGTCATAAGATGTCCAGAGAATATCGTGTACATGTCGCTCGTATGTTGCTATCAATCGTCGCTGACCATCGATGGACGTCTCGTGTGAGTGTCATACAACACTCGAGCAGATGTTGTGCAAGACTCTTTATAACCAAATGTCGTGATAACTCTTCCATTTTGGCCACGAGATTAAACTCGCCCATTGTCGCGGAAACTCGCAGTACCAACTCGCGAATATGTGACACGGGCTTAAGGCAATTTTAAGAAAATTATGTTTTGTCAAATCACATTTTTTTTGTGTTTTTTGTTATATATTTATGTAAGAAGTAGCACATAAAACAATTATAAAGAATTATTAAATTTTGCTTCTTTTTCATGCTTTCAAGATGTTTTATACAGAAAAAAGGCCCAAAAAGGACCAAAAATTCACATATTTTGAAGCTCAAACACCACTGGAGACTCCATGTCAGACAAATTGTCTTTTTTGACTTAAAAATCACATTTGCTGGTGATTCTGTTGATAGCTATCAGTTTATAAGCTTCTAAACATTTTAAAATGGTCCATTTTGCAGATAGTGTTTTTACTTAAAGGTTACACACCACTAAATAAAATCCTTCTTTGCTGTATATAAAAAGTCTCATTTCAATGTCAAATTAAAGTATGACCCAGGGGTGTTAGGTACCCCAAACCATATATTAGCTGAAAGATTTTTTTATTCCCTTTTCAATGATAAGTTTAAGAGAAAAGTTACATAACATATAAGAAAAAAAAATCCATTGAAAATACCTACCATGAAAACATCCATATTTTTCTGCCTTAATAAGCCGCACAGGGTAGGCTCCCCTTGTAACCAGTTTTTGTGACCAAAACAAAGTAGATTCATTAATTTTTGCACCATATTATAGGAAAAGCACTGTCAATTACATACATACACTTAAATTATTATAAAGCACCCCAAATATTGACACCAGACACTTTCAAGTGATAAATATGTGTAAATGGATTAAATATCTCAATATTGACTTAAATTATGAAGGTAGAAAATAAAGTGGTTGTGAAAGTAACATGTAAAACATGCAGAAGTCACGCCCCCTTATTCATGTCTTCATCTGTAAGTGGCTATTATTTTGATATATATATAAATACACTGGAACCTCGCTTAAAGACCACCCCGATTCAAGGACCACCCCGCCAAAAAGACCAGTTTTGAAATAACGGATTTTTTTGCTCTTTATTTAATGGTCTTTAACCCCGAAATTAGTACCACCCCGCTACTCCGTAATAGACTTGTGCGGGTTAAAACCCGATGTGAACATGAACAGTGGATATGAGAAAAGAATGGGGGGTTTTCTCAAAGGAATAATACATATTCTTACTGAACATCACTTTTAAGGCCACGCTTATTAAACCTTTGTTATTTGTGTTGACAACGGTGGTGCCCCTCAGCCGATTAAAGTGCTTAAAAGTGTTTGAGAAATCGCACACTTCACGGTTAAAATGATGGATACATCACATTGTTTTCCCGAAATTTATTCGAGAAACAAGCGCGTGAAAGTCTATGGACTCCACAAAATTTAAACTGATGCAAAAAGAAACGCCTCACACAACTCGGAAATATTTTTTAGAATTAAAAGGCAACAAGAATGTCTGCTTGCAAGTTATATTATCTAAAAAAATCGTATTCATTAAGAAATTATTTTACTGTCACAATTTATAAAGGCAATACAAATTGCTTAACATGCAGATATCCTTGGATAAATCTCAATCCACTTCCTGAAAGTCAGCTGTTGTCGACGTAACCACCGTTACGAACATAGGTGTTCAATCAAATTGTTAAAATAAATGATGAAAGCTTGTGGTCACTTTTAGATTGTGGTCGCGCAATGTCATTCTGATAAACAAAGGCATTGCCAAAATATAGAGGAAATCACAGGACGTAATAGTGGGCCGATGTAACGTCTTTGAGATTACCCTAGCACACAATGACCAGACTATGACATTGCCACCACTGTAATAAGTTTTATCCTCGAAAGTTCATGACATCGTTTTTAGATACCGATACGTCTGTTGACGTTCTATAAGCCGACATTCTGCCAACGCTGGCTGAGATTGTAACAAGCCCTCATAAGTTGTTCTAATTTAAGATGGTAACAAACATTTAGAACAAGTACGGGGTACAGCATACACCAGACCATTCGCTGTTCTCGAAATCTTTATTTTGGCGTTTATCGTTACCATTTAACCACAAGTGACATATGGATAAATTTATCACGCTAATGAAGTTGGTGTGAATATTTGCCTGGTCGTACCGACAATAAACGCAGTCTGTGTGAGCGTGGCCAATCAGCAATCGTTTCTGTATCTCTAAGCATTTGATGAGTCGTTCCTTTTTCTCGTCAGTATGTATATATGTGTAAAACTATGTACGCGTCATAACAAGTTTAAATAAGTTTTCGCATGAAATTCACTACACAAAACTTGTATGATTTAGGCTAAATCATTTTATCTTGAGTTTAACATTACTTTATAACAGTAACTGTGTAAATATGTGATAAAATAAGTAAACAGTAGGCATAATTAACAAATGCTTTTATTAAATTCACTCGTTGTCAAAAAATCGGAAAAAATAAATTGCGCAGATAAAGAAATACAAATGTAAAAGAAGTATTTAGAGGCATCCGCATGGCATGCTATCCGTGTGGTATTTGTGTTGCACTATTATGCAGACAGGCGGATATAGGACGGAATTATATTGGTAGTATTGCAAATAAGTTAACATAAGTGATTAACCCATTACATGTCATTTTGTATTTTTCATAAAGATGGTAATATGTCTACTGATATTGTTTGATGTTGTTATAACTTTTTGGATGTTTTAAACGAACGCCTCACAAAATTAATAACCTTAAAGCTGATAGACATAAAATTTACTTCTTGCTGACAAAACGCTATAAATGCGTGCATTTTAGAGGTGCGCGGTATTACCGGTAAACCGGTAACCGTGGTTTTTTATCTCGTGGTACAGTACCACGGTATTTTTGGAAAAACCGGTATTACAGTACCCGTGAACGAGTAGTACCCGTGATTACGGTTTAACATGTTATATAATGTCAGGGTTGGCAAAATCAACGGTTGTCCGAGTCGTACATTAAGTTCTGCCTTAGTTAGTTAAAAATAGTTTCATCACTGCATAACGCATATGTACAGTTGTTATACAGTTGTACATATACATGCAATCCCATGTATAGTAGCAAGAGTTGTCTTGTATTCTGCGAGAAAGAAACGTTGACTAATATACGACAGTCGTCATTTTCTGTAAATTTTAGTTAGAATATATGAATGAAATATTTCAATTGAATTCTTGATTTCGGGATCGGGTTCTAAAGGCAGTGGAACGCAAATTTTGTATGCATGGGTTTCCTTGTTCTATTCATTTTCATTTTTCAACAAAATAAAGCCGTATTTATTCGGATAATTCCCCGATTAAGTTTAGTAAGTTTTAGCATAAACCCCCTTGAATGCCTCGTATTAACAACACGTATGGCGTCATGACACAATTAATAGACGGACTGATTCGTTTTAACCTACGTTCGTTATTTTCAACTTGGATTACGAAACATCATCAAATTGAATTTGAGCAAAAAACAAAAACAAAATCTATGGTGAATAAGTTGTAATAGGTATTACCCGTAAGTTATGTTTTTGTGTTTTTAAAAGATAATAAATGATCTTTTTAAAAGCGTATTTTAATTATAGAGAGGTATACCGTGGTATATACCGTGGTATTTAGTAAAAAACCACGGTATACCGTGGTAAAAATTTCCTTACGGTACCCAGCCCTAGTGCATTTTGACCCCACAAAAAAGACCACTTAAAATTCGCGAAATATTCGGCAAGCGACTGGCAGTCTGACTATGGTATATGTTTTTCACACCTGTGTAGATAATACGGTGCACCCATTGTTCGTAAACAAAACATGTCAAGCTGATAGATAACTAATAAATTAGGGGTATTAACACGCCTGTTTGACTAACAATGTGACACTTGCATTATCTAGGGGTCATTTTCCTACCTAATACAGACCATTTAAATTGAAACTATTGAAAATATTTGATAAAACAACAAAATTACTCTAAAACGAAAGTAGACGCGTCACGTGATACAAATACTTTTTTAATGTTAAATTGTTAATGTGGTACAAGTTTTAGTGTTTTGAGTATAGCTAATCCGAAATGGAAGCTCTTGAGAGTAAATTCGACTGAAAGATCAAATATTTGTTGCTGGTCTAATGTAGTTTTTTTCGGCCTTAGCAGAGTGATTACGATTAGAGAGCATCAGTACCGAATAAAGTCCGTTATACGGTCCGGTAGGCGATATAGTTTATTTTGACCGTTTCCGTACGTGATCGCCGATACACACGTTATGTACTGTTAAAAAATAAAAAAGTTGAACAGAAATATTTTTCATACATAGAATATTCATGATAAAATTTGAAAATCTTATGCAATAATGTGAAAACTGTTCTCTTGATAATGACTATTAAATAAAAGGTAATTACACCCACTACGCTTTTAAATGATTCTTTAAAGCAAGGACTCTATATTATAACATGTTATATAGGGTCCTTGTTTAAAGTTACAAAGTTTATGCCAGGCAATCTTTGTACTATGAATTATGCTAGACCAATTTATCCGCTAATAAGACCACTTTTTAAAAGAACGGTTAGTGGTCTTAATAGAGGGGTTCCAGTGTATATATTACAAATAATTTTTTGCTAGACTTTCAACAAAACTTTGCGGTTAATTTCCCACAATCTTATATCATACATGTAAGTATTTGGTAGAAGTTCGACATTACTTAGCAGCATCAAATAGATAAAAGTTTGCAGGGAATCTACCACAAAGTTCTGCAGAAAAGCTAAATAGTCGCGGCACATCTTAAGAAAAGACAATAACTAAATTTATAAATTATAGTGTATAATTATGTTGTTCATTTTACTTTCAATACCTTTAGTTTTGCAACAATTTTGATAGTATTCTCATCTTGATCTAACTACTTATTATTTATGGTAATTATAAAATTCTATCTTAGACATGGCACCTACACATTTACAAGAATCGTTCCTACAGCTTTTTCAGTGCTTTGATTTTAACTTTTAATCTTTAAATAATTATCAAACTTTGTTACATAAATCTTAAATTAAATTTTTTATTACCCGTCGGGCTAGTTCAGTAAGTATCGCACAAGTCTTCTGATTGAGGGGTCATGTGTAGGGATGTATGCCAGTACCGGGTACCTGTTCTAGTATTGGTATCGTTTCGAAAAATTCTGATAAATACCATTTCGTTTTGGTACTGTTACTTAAATCGGTACTTTGAACAAAAAAGAGCACAGGTTTAGAATAGAAAATACGAAAGTCTTCAATGCTTTAATCTCAAAACTTCTGCGTATTTATCATATTTAAAGGGATTTAACTTGGTCTAAACTCGATATTTACAATAAAAAAATGTTCTTACCAACGAACATTTACGTTTATTTGTTTAAAATACATTATAGTATTACACTCTGATATTTTGTTTGTAAGCGAACACCATAACAATCAATGCAGTCTATAGTAAACTAAAAAAATACTTATTTAATTGTGACATATTTTATATACATTGTTTTGGTACAAAAATATTCAGTACGAATGTCATACGTGGGGCATTTATTTTGTTCTGGCTCTTGGTTAGGCCACAACAAGTTGATCATATGTTCTACGGATTTTTCTGGAAAAAAATGGGGCGAGCGAGCAAAGAAAAAAAATCTAAAAAGTCTTCATTCACTTGCTTTATATAGTGGTTTGATCAAATTTTTATGGGCGAGCGAGGAAATAAAAATATTTTTTTTTGTAAAAACCGTCAAAATTAAGGTGCGAGTGAATCCATAGAACATATGATCTATTTGTTGTGGCCTTACGTACTCATAAGTATTTTTTTTCTAATAAGCATTTTGCTATAAGAATTGCGATATATAGAGGATATTTGTCAACTTTGGTGTAAGATCGATTTTTATTTCACCGAGTGAACTCAGAAAACATATTTTCACGAGTGGCATAGCCACGAGTGAAAATGTCACTTTCCGAGTTCACGAGTTGAATTAAAATCATCTTACACCAAAGTTGATGAATATTCTGTTTCTTTCATGCTTAGTTGTGCGTTTTATTTGATGTATTTTACACAAATTATAATGTGACGTCATATTTACTCCAAGATGACGTCATTTATCATCTATTATGACGTCATGAACGATGAAAATATAAGGTTATATTTTCACTGCGATGAAAATATAAAATTTATATTTTCATTGTTTATTTTCATCGAATAACGTGACGTTTCACTGTAAAGCATGAAAGAAAACATCATAAATTGCATGGCTTGCATTGAAATTTTATGGTGTTTCGGGTACAAGTGTACCCAGTGAGCGTGTTTTCACAGGCTGGTAACACAATAACCATGGAAAGAGTATTAAGGTTCTGTAACTCTAACTAACTTTGGCACTCTGTATGATCCGGTTTTTAATCACTTGATCTGGAGAAAGCCGATATGCTCATATTCTTACATAAAAATGCTGATGAAAAACTTACATCGATTTACAAGTATTATGAGTCTTTTTGCTATTTGTATTTAAACATTACAATTTGTACTATAGTTGCATAGTAGTATCTGTATCATTTAAAATACCTAATCGTTTCATTGGTACTGGTAGCGTTTCATCTCCAATGGTATTCTTCCCTAGTCATGTGTTAGATTCTCAGACGGATGAACTTGAGTGGATCTATCCAATGTGTTGCTAAGGTCATAAACCCAACTGCACAAAAAAACTTAATATTCATTATACTTGATTGTCTATCAAATTATAATACAAAAAGTTTAAAATGAAATTAATAACATTAATTCAAAATATTTATTTCATTGTTATAAAAAATAAAGTGCACAGTTTCTGTTACAATGTAGTATATATAAATACATATATGTATATATAGTGCCATCCATTATTACTTAACATTTATTAAAATGTGAGATTGTTCTTAACTATTTACCAATAATGCAAATATGTTTCTTTACAGTATAGGATTTTTTACAAATCAGTGCAAGTTGATTTTTGAACTGTTTTGCACATCCAAAAGATTCAGGAAGTGATAAAAGTAAAGTAATAGGCGTTTTTTCATTGGATAAAAAGTTACACTGCTTCCTTGTGGCCTGCAAAAATGTTAGGTATATTTGGTATTTTAATATGCTTATCCTGTGATAATATTTCAAAATATAAGTAAGCCGCTCGGCTAGCTCAGTTGGTAGCATGCAAGTCTACTGATCGAGGGGTCGTGGGTTTGATTCCCGGGAGGAGCATACTTTCATGGAGCTTAGTAAAGAAATTATTTGTAGGACCATTCTCCCTCCTACCAATGTTTTTTAATTATGTTGGGCAGTTGTCTGTCACTGACGAAAGTATGCACTAAGTAGTCGGTTAACAGCTAAATCCAGAGATTTAGCCTTTCCGGGAGGAGTGAGTAGAATTTCGGGCATATTATGCCTGGCGTTCAGCTGTCCGTCCGTCCGTTAGCAATTTGGTTTCCGGAGCATAACTTAAGTTCCATTTGGCCCACAATAATGAATATTCAAACTTCATACGATGATTGTCCATATCAGTAGAAGACACCTATTGATTTTGGGGTCACAAGGTCAAAGGTCAAGGTCACTATTACTTTAAAACTAAAAACAGTTTCCGGAGCATTACTTAAGTTCCATTTTGTCCACAATATTCAAACTTCATAGGATGATTCTCCACATGGGGTAGAATACCCCTATTGATATTAGGGTCACAAGGTCAAAGTCACTATTACCTTAAAAGTGAAAACAGTTTGGGCTCAATAACTGAAGTATTAAACAATCTACAGCTGTAAAATTTTATAGGATGAACAGCCATGTCCAATACATGACCCCTATTGATTTTAGGGTCATAAGGTCAAAGTTATACTCATCACCTATAAAAAGAAGCATTCTCAATGGTATCTTTTTTCTTAACGTTGTTTTCCACAATTATTCATAATATGATATTCATATGAAATATTCTCATGTCTTACAAATGCTTCATCTTAACTAAAAAAACCAACACTTTCGGGCATATAATGCTCTGCCTAGCGGTGCTCTTGTTCTCAATCCTTCCTGTCTTTAAAAATTTATTTACAACTTGTTTGCATCAGAAATAGTTACATGTACCAGTGCACTGTTTGTTCAGATGAGTCGCTTAGAGACGTTCATGATAAAGTGGTACATTATCGGGCTTTGTATATTTTGTTTTGGTTTAACAGCACACCAACACAGAAAGGTCATATCGGGCACTTTGTATAGAGTAAGAAACATCTCTGCCTACAGAAGTAAATCTTTTATTGAGGAGTTTTCATTTTCATGTAAATTTTTTGAGATAAAGAAAAATGTACCATAATTTATTCTGTCATAAAATAATTAGATGTTGTTGGATTAATTTTGAATGCAATAACTTATGCAGTTATCTCCCCTAGCTTATTTGACATATCCATGTAATAGGACCTTGATATCATAATTTTACGCATGCATTGTTGAGCTTGCATTGAAGCTCTGCCTCAGTCATTTTACATGTTGTAATAATGTTATTACTATCCCAATATGTAAATACATCAAATATAGAATTTGAATACATTTATTGAATCAGGCTTTTTACAACTATAAAGGTAATTTGGATGGCATTGTACGTTATTTCATAATGAATTTTAAATTCAATATGGCTGTCAGCAGGTATTTGGAATCTCATGTCCCAAAGGGGGTACGGGTTCTGGGAAAGCTAGGTTATGTGCGCAGGATGCCGTAAAATGACCTAAAATGTGTTGATATGGTGTTAAACCAAAAAAGTAAGGTAGAAAATATGTATTGATATGATGTTATTCATGATTTAAAAGTAACAGACATAAAACAAACTAAATTGAACTGTATTTTCTTGTTGTTTTTTATACTTAACAGCAAATATGAAAACTCTAATTCATAATAAAAATTCCAAATGGTTCAGTAGTGTTGTTGTCTACAGGTAAAATATTGCTAAATTTACAATAAGTTACTAGGGTTCAAAAGTGCTGAACAATTAGAAAGAGGGTACGTTGGATACTTTCGTATATGAATAAATTAAGCCGTATTTTTCAACAACAAAAATTTGGCTAATAGTTTGGCGAAACAAAGGTGGGTGGGTGGCTGGTCGGGCACTGGTTGTTGTTAACATTTGTGTTAAAGTTTTTCTCACATCTATTGTCAGGTTATTACATGTACCTGGACGCATACCAACAACCATGTGATAAACAGAATAAGAAAGTAACCGCAACTCTACCTGACTTAGTTAATATGGATTAGTTCCCTTTGTAATTTTTTGTGTGAATGTTTTCAATATGTCTGATATCTCTACCATTCATTGTCACATTCTGATGAAATTTCAAACAATGATTACACCCAATTCAAAAACAGAATCAGAAAGTAAGCGCAAGTCTACCTGGATTATTATTATGGATTATTTCCCTTTTTAGCTCGACTTTACGAAGTAAATGGAGAGCTCTCCTCCTAGTTTCGGTGTCCGCGTCAATATTTCTGATTTAAGTTTTTGTGCAGTAAAATATGTTTTACTATAACTTTTTTAATTCTTAAGGTATCCACTTCAAACTTTAAATATATGTTCCTTGACAAGGTTCATAACTCCAAATACATTTTTATACCCCCGCTTCGAAGAAGAGGGGGGTATACTGTTTTACCCTTGTCCGTGCGTGCGTCCGTCCGTCCGTCCGTCCGCTCTTAGGGGAGAGACATTGTGGGGTATTTTTTAAGTCTACATGGTATTTATGGGGTTAAAATCACATGTGGGGTCGACCCCACATGCTGATTGAGATTGATCGTTATTTTTGTTGTTCTGGGGTCTAGAAAAAAGACCCCACAAGTAAAGATCTATTGTTAATTGGACTCGGAGTACGGACAACACCGTAAATTCTACAAAAATTCCAAGGGAGACTAATCTTACAAGTTTTCTAAACACGTGGTGCAAAACTAATCGAGTGCTTCGGCTTTTTCCCTGGGGAGGTTATTTTGAGCATGCGCACTTCGCCGACGTATGCAACAATGGCTGCCTTGTCACGGTAAGTTTGCTTGTGCTGTTTTATTTTTATGTACTATTAAGGTTTCTAGTGTCTTTTAGGAAATATTTATGTTTCATCTGGGTCACATTTATCCTGGTCAAACCATGAATTACTTCTGTCTCGCCATTTTTCAATGCGTCCATATGAAATTCAGAGTGGGTGGAGTAGTGTTAAACAGATAAAATTTGTATACTGCTAGCGACTATACGCTAATAAAAATGGAAAGTTCAAGCATTGATTTTTGAATTCAATACTTCTGTTTATAATCGCATGTATTTTACTAACATTTTGATTGTATTCCATTAGTTGGAACGAAGTTTAAATCACCATGGCTCTAATTAGGTCAATAGAAGTGCTAATTGTATCCAAACCAGTTGTTTGGAACTTAAAATTGATGATGTCCTACATGCTCTTTAATGGATTAGGTTGTAGATTTATATCTCGGTTCATTAAAAATGAAATTCTCCAAGAAATGTATGGGTTTGAAAAAGATAAGCAATCTGAAATTCAGGAAATAATGGCATTCTGTGAGTTTGATAACATTAATGTCATTATAAGTGCAACAGTTTGCAGAACTTGCCTTAAGACAGCCAACTACTGGTATATATTTGAATGTGTGATATTTTTCTTTTGCTATTTATATTTTTATACTTACAAAAAAAAGTTAAAATGTTACTTAAATATATGCCTTTTATTATGCATATTTTTTTGCCTGTTATTGACAGTGTGATCCCTGGCATCGTACATTATGTTGAAAGTCTCTCAATCTACAGTGTGTACTATGTGCAGGAAACAATTATTATTTTCTACTCTTACTTCTGGGGCTATTTGTCCACAGTGTATGGGGTTAAAATTTTTTGTCAATAGTAAGTGTGGGGTTCATCAGTGAACTGAATTCTAAATAAATTTTGTCTATAAAGTTTTAAGGCTATATGTCCATAGTGTATGGGGTTAACATTTTTGTCCGTAAGTGTGGGGTTTCATCTGTGAACTGAATTTTATCATTAAATAGTTAATTTTGACTTTTTTGTCTATAGGTTGTTTGGTAATATGTCCATTATCATATTTCGGAATTATTCCCTCTTGAACTTGGAATTTATGTTAACAATTTTTTTTTCTATAACTAAATGATCCTTTTACACATTTTTTTCATGGTTTAAAGTCATAAATATCAACTCCAAGTCAAATTTTCCAATAAGATATAAATGCATGTAATTTATTGATTAAATATAATGTGCATAAATATTTGCTGTACACATTTAACATATTTGTTTTATTTGCATAATTATAATTCATATACGTATATAATTTTTTGCAAGTGTGGTATACACACAGTAACAATAATAATCACAAAACACAGGATCTTTAATACATAATTGTTTTTTTTTTGTCTTCCTTACTGCATCCAGTATTTATAAGTCATGCTTCGCTGTCTCTTGTTTGTCTATAGGTTGTGGGGTTATATGTCCATAGTGTGCAGGGCTAACAATGTGGTCCATAAGTGTGGGGTTTCATCACAAAAATTCATTTTATATAATTTATTTGACTTTTATGTCTATAGGTTGTGGGGCTATATGTCCAAAGTGTGGGGTTAACATTTTTGTCCATAAATGTGGGGTTTAATAAGAAAACTTCCATTTTAAATGATTTATTTTGACATTTTTGTCTGTAGGTTGTGGGGTTATATGTCCGTAGTGTGCGGGGTTAACATTTTTGTCCATAAATGTGGGGTTCAAGAAGAAAACTTCATTTTAAATGATTTTATATAGACTTTTTTGTCTATAAAGTTGTGGGGTTATATGTCCATAGTGTGTGAGGCTAACATTTTTGTCCATGAGTCTGGGTTTAATAAGAAACTTCATTTAAAATTATTTATTTTGTTTATAAAGTTGTGGGGTTATATGTCCATAGTGTGCGGGGTTAACATTTTTGTCCATAAATGTGGGGTTCAAGAAGAAAACTTCATTTTAATTAATTAATTTTGACTTTTTTGTCTATAAAGTTGTGGGGTTATATGTCCATAGTGTGTGAGGCTAACATTTTTGTCCATGAGTGTGGGGTTTAATAAGAAACTTCATTTAAAATGATTTATTTTGTCTATAAAGTTGTGGGGTTAATGTCCATAGTGTGTGAGGCTAACATTTTTGTCCATGAGTGTGGGGTTCAATGAGAAACTTCATGAAAAATGATTTATTTTGTCTATAAAGTTGTGGGGTTATATGTCCATAGTGTGCGGGGTTAACATTTTTGTCCAGAAGTGTGGGGTTTAATCAGAAAACTGCATTTTAAATAATTAATTTTGACTTTTTTGTCTATTAAGTTGTGGGGTTATATGTCCATAGTGTGTGAGGCTAACATTTTTGTCCATGAGTGTGGGGTTTAATCAGAAACTTCATTTAAAATGATTTATTTTGTCTACAAAGTTGTGGGGTTATATGTCCATAGTGTGCGGGGTTAACATTTTTGTCCATAAATGTGGGGTTCAAGAAGAAAACTTCATTTTAAATGATTAATTTTGACTTTTTTATCTATAAAGTTGTGGGGTTATATGTCCATAGTGTGTGAGGCTAACATTTTTGTCCATGAGTGTGGGGTTTAGTCAGAAAACTGCATTTAAAATGATTTATTTTGTCTATAAAGTTGTGGGGTTATATGTCCATAGTGTGTGAGGCTAACATTTTTGTCCATGAGTGTGGGGTTTAATCAGAAACTTCATTAAAAATGATTTATTTTGTCTATAAAGTTGTGGGGTTATATGTCCATAGTGTGCGGGGTTAACATTTTTGTCCACGAGTGTGGGGTTTAATCAGAAAACTGCATTTTAAATAATTTTGACTTTTTTGTCTATAGGTTGTGGGGTTATATGTCCATAGTGTGTGGGGTTAACATTTTTGTTCAGAAGTGTGGGGTTTCATCAGAAAACTTTATTTTAAATATTTAATTTTGATTTCTTGTCTATAGGCTGTGGGGTGTTATGTCAACAGTGTGCAGGGTTAACATTTTTGTCCATAAAAAGTGTTTGTTTCATCAGAAAACATCATTTTAGAAAATTAATTTTGACTTTTTTTGTCTGTAGGTTGTGGGGTTATATGTCCATAGTGTGTGGGGCTAACATTTTTGTCCAGAAGTGTGGGGTTTAATCAGAAAAATTCATTATAAATGGTTAATTTTGACTTTTTGTATTTAAGTTGTGGGGCTATATGTCCACATTTTTTGTCAGTAATGTGTTTGTGGTTTCATCAGAAAACTTCATGTTGAATAATTTTATTTTGTCTATTAGTGGGGTTATATGTCCTTCATATATGGGGGTAACAATTTTTGTCCATAATATGTGTGGGGTTACACCAGAAAACTTCATTTAAGAAATATATTGTCCATAACATTTTTTCTAAGGTAAGGTATGGTTTCATCAAGAAACTCCATTAAATCATGTTATTTTATTGTGTGTTTGCACATCCTTCTGATGTTGATTGATTACTCTTTCAGACCCGATTGTTTGACAGGATGTATGGTATGGGCCCAACTGCAAAGCATACCTAAGACAATGAGATGGCCAGTAAAAGTTGTGATTTTGCCACTTGTTTACTGCAATTCTGATCTTGCCTGGTAAGTTTAATATATGATATGCCTTTTTTTACTTTATGAATTGACCCTTTATTGATACACATAACTTTTAACTAGATTTAGTTACTTCCTGAATTTATGGATTTGATTTATACTTGAACAAAAGAATACTTATGACAAAACCTGTATATTGAATAATTCTTATATGACCTTGACCTTTAATTGAAATAAACCATTTGTGAATTTATTATAAGATGTATTCTACTCAAATCTGATATTTGGAAATATTGATATTTTCTACACACTCTATTAGTATATAGCTTCTACAACTTGGGCTGTGTCTATAGTATATGTAAAATAAATTTGTTATGAGTACACACTGAGAATATATTTTGCATTGTAAACTTTATACATTATAAGTAAATACAGAATTAATATATATTGTCATTAAAATTCATTTGTTTAAGCTCCTTTCTTAACATTCTTTAAATAAAAACCTTGCAATTGTATATGATGTTTTTTTACTGTTTCAACATGTAAGATGATGGAAAACACCATGTTTGAAATAATTAAGTTATATATGGAACATATTTTCAGATGTTCTCCAAGATGTAGAGTCTGAAGAAGGCGTAAATGGAGCCGATGATGGATCTTCTATAGCGGTTGATAGTGGGTTGTCTAAAGCACTTGAAATAGGGTCACTTAACAATAACGTTTCTGAAGAATATATCCCAGATATAATGGATGAGGAGGAGGAAGATGATGATTATGAAGAAATCAATAAACCTAGTAAAAGAAAACCAAAAAAGCCCTGTAATAGACAAAAGTGGAGTCTAGAGAATGAGTTAAAGGAGCTTTTTAAAGAGGAATTCAAATGTCCTAAACTACCAGGACAGAAACGAATAGAAAAAATAATGAACATAAGCTTATCAAAGAATGGAGAAATACACAAACGAATGAGAGACACCATTAAGAAAAAGCTAAGCAACATGATGATAAAATTAAGAAACAAGTAACATTATGATTTTCAGGTTAAAGTGCTGAAAATGTGAACACCGAAAGTTATTTTTTGCCTCGCTGTCTCCTCTGACACTCATGTTAGTCTGAACTGGATTATTTGTTCATTTTTTCAAAAAATTAAAAAAGTCTAGGGTTGCCTTCCAAGAATTTGTTCTTGTTTTTGTTGTTTAGTTGAAAATGTTAAATAAGCTGTTTTCAAATGTATGAAGAAACAGTGGTGCTTTATAGTTTAAATATTTAAAAACAGTTTTAAAGAAAGTTGGCAAGAAGCACTTATAAACAAATATTCACATTCTGCAACAAATTTAAATTTGTTTGTGTTGGTGCATTCAATAACTTAATGTTAATAATTAATTGTGAAATATATTGAAATAATTTCATTATTTATTGTTCGTTTTTTTTCTCAACTGTCAAAGCATGAATAATTTCACGGTGAATGCGTTTGTTAAAATTGTTGTCGTAATACATCCTTGAGTTTCCCAAAGTGTGTATTATGATAGAGTAAAGCTTCTTATGCCGTATGAAAAGTTTTAGTCAAGATATTTTTAATAAAAATTAGGCCGCAAGTAATAAAACAATGCATTCTGTCACCGTGAAATTATTCAAGCTTTGACTGTTGAGAGAAAACAGACAATACCATAAACTTGGCCTTTATTTTGTTAGTATTCAGTAGAAAAGGTATTTTGATTACAAGGTGACCTTCAATTTTATGTATTGTTTTTTAAAGCACAACAGTTACTGCTTTGCCAGTGGTATAACAGTTGATTCTTGTTATTGTTGCATATCACACTTTAATGTTTATGTGCCTTTATCTTAATTGAACTGTGATGACTGATGCTGGGCAATGCATTAAGTAAAGAGTTAAGTCTATTGAATCAAAATACCTTTAAATTTTTTCAGGGGCATTTGTCACTTTGCTCAACAGCTTTTGTTCATTTAATTGATTATGTCAGATGGATCAGATTTCAAAGATTTTTTCTTATATGAAGAAAGGAAAATAAACAAAAAATATATACAGTAGAGCCCCATCTTCAACCACCCCATTTGCATTACCAGTCTGCTATTACGATCAATTTTTCAAAGATTTTTTCTTATATGAGTCTTAAGACCCACAAGTGGTCTGGTCTCATTAGTGGGGTTCTACTGCATATTTAACCCCAGAGTGATCTTAGGAAGACATCCAACCCCAAAATGTATCATTTATATGATTTCCTGATGTCATCCCCAGAACAACCATTTGTGCAAACATTTGGAGACCTCACAGTGGTTTTGGACATCAGACTCCACAATGTCTCTCCTGGCTGTATGTCCGTCCATCCGTCCGTCCGTTACAAAATTTCCGTCGCAGTTTTCTCAGCAACTATAACATGCAGCAGCCTAATACTTTGCATATTGCTTCATCCCATAGTCCCATGTGGTGTAAAGCGATTTCATGCTCCTTGCTCATCTACTTCCTGTTTGTCGCATATTTTTAGATTTTGGCGGGGGTATCACTAGTGAGCATTAGCTCACAGATTTACTTGTTTTTTCAAAATTGTCTTAAATTCTTTAATTTTATTTTTATATTTACTTTAAATTTGTTAAGGTTATATTTTCAAATTTTAAAATATGTATGTTCCTTATCATAAACCACATCTCCTGTGACAAATACTTACTTAGTCCAGCATGTTGTTTCCACTGACAGCTCTTGTTAATTTTTGTGTTAAAGTTTAATTTGATAGATTCTTCTCCTATTATGGTCAGATCCTAATGAATTTGCTTGCAATGATTTCATACTATGTGATGAACTGAATCAGAAAGTAACCACAACTCTACCTGGCTGTATTATGAATTATTTTCCTTTGTAAGTTTTGTGTTAAAGTTTTCATCAATTGGATACCTCTGCCATTTAAGGTCAGATCTTGATGAAAGTTCATTCAATGATAACATACCATGTGTTGAACAGAATAAGAAAGCAACCACAACTCCACCTGGCTAAATTATGGATTATTTCACTTCGTTAATTTTGTGTTAGTGTTTGTTGATATCTCTGTCATTTAGGGTTAGATCTTAATTAAAGTTCATACAATGATTATTTATCATGTGTTGAACAGAATTATGAAGTAACCTAACTCTTTCTGAATAAATTATGGATTATTTCCCTTTGTATCTTTTGCATTAATAGTTTTTTTGTCTTATACCTTTTTAGTCAAATATTTTGTGGACTAAGCACACTCTCTCTTCCTTCATGATAAAATATTGCCTTTCATCCTTTCATATGAAATTTATTTAGTATAACTTTCTTTTGTAACAACATAAACTTGATGTTAAATTTCCCAATCTGTTGAAAAATGCAGCTTTAATGTAGGGATTAAACGACGATCCATTATAATTGATAATCGATTGTTTCAGTGAAAGTTGGAGACAATCGATTGTAATAAAACTTAATGGAGAAAAAAACCATGATGGGCACTTTTTTACTTCTACTTTGTTATTGTAAATGATCGTTGTTGATAATTTTGGTCGGCAACATGAAATTTGCCATTATTAGACAATATATAGCCCCCTGTTCCATACTGTATGGGTACGCAAAATGACAGAAAATTGATTTTATTACTAAACATAAACAGCCACAAAACCACTTATTATATTAGGTTGATTATGCATGATTTAATATTCTATTATCTTGGGGAGACCACATTTTTTCAAAAATAACTGACCGAGATGTACATTGTGTAATCTGTTTTTCTATTTTGCATTTTCTGTGTACAGTATAAGTTAATTCTCTCGAACACTACCGGGTCGAATTAATTAATAATTGGCTGAGTCGAGCACATTGTCTGGCACTGATCAATTTTCCTTCTATATCTATAGATAGTCGGATTGAGGACTGAGTCAAACTCTCGAACCAATATCATGGTCCCGTGGTTTACAAAATACACTTTTATACTATTGTCTCTCTCTTGAACAATAGATTTTCACACATTTGCCGTAAAAGCTGGACTGTAGTCATTGTATGTGACGCGTGATAGTAACACAACATGAAAATCGCTTAACAATTGATTTGTTAAGTGACGTTAATTTGCCCAAAACATTGTAATGAGTGATCATCATATTGCATAAAATTTGCTTGACAATAGAATTGTTCGTTGATTGTAATTTGTAGACGGGCATGTATTATAAAATGTCATGGTATGATTAAAAATAAAGGATGAAACAAGTAACTAAGGTCTCGCTAAAAATTGATTAGCGCCTATACAGTGTGTATTTTATTTTTCAAATCCTGATAAAAAAGTTTGTGCAATTTCGGTAAAAATAAGTGCAAATTAAGGATCAAAATGTTTTCAACATGCTGGAAGAGAATATACACCCATATACTATGGTGGAAAAAAAACTTAAAGGAGGAACCGGTCACATGGAACATTTCTCACTTTTCACTCAATGTCAAAAAAAGTGGACAATTTCACATTTTCAATGTCCCTTCGCCCTCATTTTTTTAAAAACAGAAGGTATCTGAGATTGTTTCTCATTAGATGATGTATACAACATATATGTACCTCCAACAAGTTTTGTCTCTCATTGAACATACTTTCTGGTGAAAACTTTAATCCAAAAATACAAAAACTGTTGATTTTGCGTTGTCCCTGCTTAGGGTACTTGTTTTTACTGCAATATGATTTTGAAATAATATACCGTTTTGCTGCAAATGTTACCTTTACTAGTGGTCATTTGGGGTAATTCAATGAAAACATAAGCTTCCGAAATCAGCCAAAAAAATTGGCTAAAATTAAAAATTATTTACCTGTGTCCCCAAATTGGATGTAAGATACGTTAACAGTTATGGACATCATGCAGTAAGTCCAAATATTGACAATTTCACTCGGATTTATGCCAATATAAACTCCCAAGTGGTTAATGTAAGAGATAAAAAAGGCTTTTGGCGTCTAAGATCTAATACAGATTAACCATATTTTTTAAATAATGAAAAATTCAATTGTTACTTTAAGATTTAATAAGATACGTTAACTTTCCATATGTTACAACACATAAGCTAGTTCAGAAAGCAGGCAGAGTTACCTAATTTCACAATGCCTACTTCATGCAGGCATAATCCAGAGATATTTCATCCTCGAAAAGTGCGATATGCTTACTTTATGGTAAAAAATAGTAAATGTCAATAAGATACGTTAACATAAGATACGTTAACACGTACCTGATATTTCAATATTTGTCAAAAATAAATCATCTTTGGATTTACTTTCTAGCCAATTGCATTGCTAATTACCAAAATTTCCGCCCAAAACAGAAGTTGTAAAGTATTCCTGGCGATTATGACGAAAAAATGAAGCATTTTATGACAACTCCAGAAAACTGAAACCTTCTAGTTATTTCTTATATTTAAGACAGTTAAACTTGCTTTTCATGTGAAACAAAGACAAGTCAGAACAATTGTATGCATTGTACATGTCTTGTTTGCTAATTTATGCCAACAGACATGAACAAACTTGTTCAACGTATCTTACTCAATGTTAACGTATCTTACATTGTTTAAAAGACATGATATAACAAGCAAATACAAACTTATAGGATGTTAACTTATTAGAATTATAAAGTAAAATGGACAACTTTTGATATAAAACCTAAAAAAGCATTTCTTTCATTGAGTATTTGACAAAACTTATACATTGTAGTAAAGGTTAACGTATCTTTCTTTCCAACTTATGTATCTCAAAATACTAGTGTACAGGAGGAAGAATAGACTAGAGCTTAATACTAGCAAGGGTACAAGAAATGAAAAATGACAAATGGTCAAATATACCTTCTGAATATGGAGCAAAATTAAATGCTTAATCAAACAAAGTAACAATAAAATGTCTGAGTATTTCAACAAAAGAAAATTTATCTGCAAAAAACACATTCCGAATGATTAAGGACAAAACAACAACAGAAGAATGCATTACAAATGAGGCTTATACGCACCCAGCACAATCTACAAGTTTAAATGAGAAAGAAAATTAAGGTTTCAGGTAAATTCAATATTGAAAAAGTTCTGAATATAGTTTGAGCAAGTACATCAGTCCAATGTACACGACAGATAGACTAAACAAGATTGGTTTTTTTGAAAATGCCAATTTGTGACCTAGAAAAACAAAGGGCCACCTTGTAGATTTAAGACTAAGGTCAGCAGCATACAGAAGTTGGTCTTGAAATGATCAGGTGAAAGCGCTTAAACAAAATTATGAACCTTTTTTAAAAAAGAAAAATATACACAAGTTTTAACATGAATTCAGATTGTAAGGAATTACCATACGACTAAAACTAATGGAAACAAAACATCGTCCAGCACACCAGGATCTAAAACCAAATTAAAACTCAATGGTGCAGGTATAGTTTCGGACATATTTCCACAGAAACTCAAGAAACACTTTTTATGCAAATAATGTAATCGAAGAAGTTTAATTTCATATAACAACGCCACGGTCCAAAACGGTACACCAGCAGAAAGAAGGACAAGTTGAAAATATATTTAGATAGTTGGACTTTTAAAACAAATTGTAGAACCTCTACCTTGATGAAAAACAAATCGACTATTTTGTTGCAATAAAGCTGACAGCAGCTGTCTAAAGAAATAGATAATATGTAAAGTTATATGAAAATGGACCATATATTTTGAACTCTTAAGTCATGAACTGATTTTGATAAATGAGTAAGATACGTTAACAGATACAAAATAAATGTTTACAGAAAAATCAAATAGATATGTCTTCTTTCTGATAAATAAACATATTTGAAGCAAAAGAACTAGCATTGTTTTGATTTTAACATAAATTGTGCCTTAACTAGAAAGTCTTTTAAAATAAACGGCAGTGGAACTTATGTGAATTGAAAAAAGTAAGATACGTTACCTTTTTAAGTTTACCAATGTGAACATTAGATTGTTGTCTAAACAAACTAAGTTTAATTTTAGATTATCATTTTGAAGTGTTTGTAAGCAAATGCTAGCATAATGTTTGCTTATTGATTACATTTACCTTAAATATATGTTAATAATTTTTTTAGTAAGATACGTTATTATTTACCTTGTACAAATTAAGTGATTAAACCTTACACTAGAAACATAGTAGCGGCATTAGAACTGGGGTTTTAGTGTGTTCTTACATTGACTTCTGTGCTACGGTTTTATTGTTTTATAAGCGAGTAATTCCTGAATAAAACGAATTGATTTAGAAACACCTTCAAATTAAAAAAACAATCATTGTGTTTATTGTTAAATCAAGGACCAATAGAACTTCATGTCATAGGAAATATATAAATAATTGTCATAAAGTTTACCGTCATACTATGAAATACCTTTTAATAAATAATTATTAGATTTGCTATTGTCTATCGGTTCTAGAAATTTTATTTTAAAAATCTTAACGTATCTTACTTTACATTTATATTACCTTTCGTTAAGCCATGACAACTTTCAGTACAGTCCTTCATAAAATCTCCGATGCGTATTTTCTACTTCCAAATAGGTTAATGTTAAAGATTATAATGATAAAAGATGTCAAACTCCTACTTCATTTTTTATCAATTGTCAAATCCTAATTGTGCACTTTTTTTGACATTGAGTGTTTTACCTCATTAAAGAAATGATAAATTCATCTACTACTACTCACCTATATCGTAATTATGTTCATACTTGTAGAAATAAGGCACAACAAATATGTAATTTGCAGTTATTACTTACTACATGTACATGACACATTCATGAACAAACCGTGTGTTCCGGTTATATACTACACCAAGGGAGATAACAAAGATGAAAACAATTACGGAAAAAGGGGAAGTGATAATGTCGTACTCAGACAAAATTTGGCTGAGTCAAACACCTGGCTCGCTCGAATCATTTTTCATGTCTCCTTGAGTTCGCATCAGCGAACTTTTAATGTACTATTATCGTGAATATTATGGTTTTTTTTTAATAATGCCATGCTTTATGATTTATAACCTTGGTTAAATTAAGTGTAAGATCTGTTCTATGATTTATTGAGTTTTAAAATACATTAAAAAGAATTAATACAAATCATATTGATAGTTTGTCTTTATAAGTATTGTTATGTTCTTAAAACAGAATAATGTATTTGTAATTGAATTATTTGTCTATTTTCAGGTGAAGTTATCTATTCTAATTAAAGAAATATAAGGTTTTCGAAGGAAAAAACTAAAATAAGCAACCAACACAAGGTACAGAGGCAGATGGACATTATAAAGAAATGTTTTGTGAACTATCTGTATAAACAACCAACATGAGGTACAGAGACAGATGGATATTATAAAGATATGTTTTGTTAACTATCTGTATAAAAAACTAACATGAGGTACAGAGACAGATGGACATTATAAAGATATGTTTTGTGAAGTATCTGTATAAACAACCAACACCAGGCAGAGACAGATGGACATTATAACGATATGTTTTGTGAAGTATCTGTATAAACAACCAACACCAGGCAGAGACAGATGGACATTATAAGGATATGTTTTGTGAACTATCTGTATATACAACCAACATGAGGTACAGAGACAGATGGTCATTATAAAGATATGTTTTGTGAACTTTATGTATAAACTACTAACATGAGGTACATAGACAGATGGACATTATAAGGATATGTTTTGTGAACTATCTGTATAAACAACCAACATGATGTACAGAGACAGATGGTCATTATAAAGATATGTTTTGTGAAGTATCTGTATACACAACCAACACCAGGCAGAGACAGATGGACATTATAACGATATGTTTTGTGAAGTATCTGTTTAAACAACTAACACCAGGCTGAGATGGATGGACATCATAAAAGTCTGTGTTGTGAACGATCTGTATACACTACATGAGTTTATTTAAGGATTATAATAGAAGACAGATAGCAACTGCCATGATTAATTGTTTAAAAAAATTACTATGATTTTAAAGCTAGACTGAACTAGATTAGAACTGGACATTTTTGTTACATTCTTGTTATACTTGTTATATTATCATAAAATGTGTATAATTTAATTACAGTATAGTCTTTAAATATTTATCAGCTGTATTAAGATAAGTCAACCACAAATACATGAGACTTTTTGTAAACCCAAACAGACTTTCTATCAACTGTATTATCTTCGTAGATGTTCACACACTGTTGTATGGTATGCTTATTACACAATAATTACTTAAACTAAAGGTTTAACTGTAAACTCTCTCTCTCTCTTTCTCTCTCTTTCTCTCTCTCTCTCTCTCTCTCTCTCATATATATGGATATTTAACTTTTTTTAATGTAAATGATATATTTGGTCATTTCCAATCTTCTTTAATAATCTTCTACTAAGGGAGGCATTGTACATGTTTTATTTTGTTAAATATACATGGTTTATATGTATACATGCTGTACATAGAAAAGACTTAAATAAATGAATAAATATATTTATGTTGCATTTGATATCAATCTATGTTTTTAGATTTATTTTGAGTTTTACAAGAATAATTTGATATTTCAACTGTCATACATTTTGTATCAATTGTTAGAAAAGTATTTAATTCACACCATTAGAAAGCAAACTTCATACTCTGAAATATTCAAATTGAATCAATATTTATAATTGTACTATGAAACCCCTCTAATCCGGAAACCCTCTAAACCGGAATTCTCTCCAAACCGGAATATTCTTCAGGTCCTGAAAATTTCTCCTCTATATTTATATAATAAAAACATCTTCTATTCTGGAACCACCTGCATTCCGGAGTTTTAGCTAAAACTTCGTATTTCGTCACGCAAAATGACCCATGTATATCTGAAGTCGAATTGTGAGAATCGATATCGGCTAAGTGGAGACACGACCCTTGAAAAATTGACATTTTCTTTGTTTAACATGCGCGGCGTGAAATTGACTATCCGGGATAATGGCTTATTGATTGAAACTTAGCAAGGTGACAGTTATTGATTGGGTGCGAAAATATCCTCAGTAAGATAGGGGCTTGTTTGATATTTTTGGCGGTAATTACGCAGTTTGATCAATCATTTCTATTGTAATAGATAATTTAGGATTTAATTCAATGGTGGATTGCATTTTGACATTGATTAAATCAATCTGTGGCAAACATGCATTGCCGGTGATTTAAGAAAAAACTATCAGATAGATTGATTTTTGGCGTTGTTTAATTGATATATGACTGACCAATAATTTGTAAAAAATGTTCTATATTTGAGTCGTATCAATGACTAATGAAACATATTTGTTCAAGAGTTTACTTGAGTGAATGAATTGGTTACATTTTTTTCAATTTATCATCATAATATTGGAATTTTCAATGCAAAATGATCGTTATTGTAAATTTCGGTAAAATGTCTCGGGCCCAGTCTATCTGTCGACCATTTGAATTTTCAATAAATAGAAATAATTAATGCGTCTGAATTGGTTCCATAGCGTACACTTATGGCATTATTTTTTGTTTATTTGAAAAGTTGTTAAAACTTTCAACCTTCCTGACAACGTCTTTGTCTCTCAGTACTAAGCAATTAAAATTTTCGTTAGTTGCTGATAGAAACAATTATCTATACATGTTATAGAAAGGATGTAAACTACAACTTATATGGCATTTCATCAAAATTTGATCAAAAGTCAAATGAGTTCGCAATGCCCTGAAAGATTTGCAGCAGGAAATATAAGGATGCATGACAGATGTTATATGCAAAAAGGACATATTGACGTACACACGTTTTCACAACACAAAACTACATCTCGAAATACAACTACATTGTACTTGTACTACTAGTAAAAGTTTACACACATTTGATAAAATATCATATAAGGTGTATAGTGCGGACACATTGACCCCGACCTGACCTTTATGCAAGAATATTTATTACATTGAATACGAAGGTAGTATTGATATTCGATAACAATCGGATTATACCGTCAAGGCTCGAATGTAATTATAACACAGGGATTAATTTTAAAGTACATTTAAAGTGTACAATGAGTCTCTATTACACATAGGCCGGACCAGAATATTATAAGATGAGTCTAGCTACCAATTCAGAAGTTGTAGGTTTTAGCCCCACAACCGCCATTCCCGCCCATTTGATTATAATTGTAATTACAAATGTAAGAAAACAAGTTTCACGTTTGAATGCATATATATTCTCTATACATGTCTTGTTAAATTTATAATGTAAGCCATAGCCGACATTACACCCTCAAAACCTAACAAGCCCCATGCAACCTTACTAAGTACCCGCCGATGCTATTTACAATCAATGTAAATCGACTGCTTATTTTAAATACGAAACGAGCCGAAGTGTAAATTAGGCGTGGTATTGATTTTCGCCGGGATACGTGTATCTGATAATAAGATGCAAATGAGAAAGGTAAGGTCGGGGTCAATACGTCCGCACTATACCATCAAACAAATATAATAGATTTTATAGTCAGGAGGAAAACAACATGTCATTACATTTTCAGGTCTTTTACCTCACTAAGCCTTTCTCGGGTCCCAGTTACGGAAAACCGGACCCATTCACGGTTTACCGTGTATTTCTCTCAGAGTCTTTCGGACGACCAGACTGCGCCAGTAACAACAAGGAATCGAATTCTACCTGCTTAGGTACTTGCATAACATGTCATAACATTTTCAGCTCTGTTACATCACTTAGCCTTTTTCGGACCCAGGTTACGGAAAACCGGACCCATTCACGGTTTACCGTGAATTTCTCTAAGATTCTTTCGGACGACCATTAATGGACGTTTTTTTTCCCATTATATCCTTTTTTGTCATATCATTCTGTATTTGGCTAGAAATGTTTGGAGAATATGGTGTATTTTTACTAACGCTCTAAATTAAATGATTAACTCTGAGTCACCTTAAAGACATTGGCAGACGATCAATAATTTTCGTGACTTGTCTAATAATAAGGTCTGTTGCTTCAAGGAATTTTAAGTCCATGTTTGGTCTATTTTCACTTTATTACTTATCATGATGTCAAGTTATATATCCAGTATAATATATGCGGTTTTAGTAAACTGCCATTTTCCTCGACCCGCACCAGGACAGTCGGATCCGGACCGACTCAGTGCGGCCCGCAGACTGCGCCAGTAACAACAAGGAATCGAATTCTACCTGCTTAGGTACTTGCATAACATGTCATAACATTTTCAGCTCTGTTACATAACTTAGCCTTTTTCGGACCCAGGTTACGGAAAACCTGACCCATTCACGGTTTACCGTGAATTTCTCTCAGAGTCTTTCGGACGACCATTAATGGACGTTTTTTTCAATTATATCCTTTTTTGTCATATCATTAGATATTTAGCTAGAAATGTTTGGAGAATATGGTGTATTTTTACCAACGCTCTAAATTAAATGATTAACTCTGAGTCACCTTAAAGGCATTGGCAGACGATCAATAGTTTTCGTGACTTGTCTAATAATTGGGTCTTTTGCTCCAAGCAATTTTAAGTCCATGTTTGGTCTATTTTCACTTTATTTCTTATCATATCATGCTGTCAAGTTATATATCCAGTATAATATATGCGGTTTTAGTAAACTGCCATTTTCCTCGACCCGCACCAGGACAGTCGGTTCCGGACCGACTCAGTGCGGCCCGCAGACTGCGCCAGTAACAACAAGGAATCGAATTCTACCTGCTTAGGTACTTGCATAACATGTCATAACATTTTCAGCTCTGTTACATCACTTAGCCTTTTTCGGACCCAGGTTACGGAAAACCGGACCCATTCACGGTTTACCGTGAATTTCTCTAAGATTCTTTCGGACGACCATTAATGGACGTTTTTTTTTCCCATTATATCCTTTTTTGTCATATCATTCTGTATTTGGCTAGAAATGTTTGAAGAATATGGTGTATTTTTACTAACGCTCTAAATTAAATGATAAACTCTGAGTCACCTTAAAGGCATTGGCAGACGATCAATAATTTTCGTATCTTGTCTAATAATTGGGTCTGTTGCTTCGAGCAATTTTAAGTCCATGTTTGGTCTATTTTCACTTTATTACTTATCATATCATGCTGTCAAGTTATATATCCAGTATAATATATGCGGTTTTAGTAGACTGCCATTTTCCTCGACCTGCACCAGGACAGTCGGTTCCGGACCGACTCAGTGCGACCCGCAGACTGCGCCAGTAACAACAAGGAATCGAATTCTACCTGCTTAGGTACTTGCATAACATGTCATAACATTTTCAGCTCTGTAACATCACTAAGCCTTTTTCGGACCCAGGTTACGGAAAACCGGACCCATTCACGGTTTACCGTGAATTTCTCTCAGAGTCTTTCGGACGACCATTTATAAATGGACGTTTTTTCCATTATATCCTTTTTTGTCATATCATTCGATATTTAACTAGAAATGTTTGGAGAATATGGTGTATTTTTACCAACGCTCTAAATTAAATGATTAACTCTGAGTCACCTTAAAGGCATTGGCAGACGATCAATAATTTTCGTGACTTGTCTAATAATTGGGTCTTTTGCTCCAAGCAATTTTAAGTCCATGTTTGGTCTATTTTCACTTTATTTCTTATCATATCATGCTGTCAAGTTATATATCCAGTATAATATATGCTGTTTTAGTAAACTGCCATTTTCCTCGACCCGCACAAGAACAGTCGGATCCGGACCGACTTAGTGCGGCCCGCAGACTGCGCCAGTAACAACAAGGAATCGAATTCTACCTGCTTAGGTACTTGCATAACATGTCATAACATTTTCAGCTCTGTTACATCACTTAGCCTTTTTCGGACCCAGGTTACGGAAAACCGGACCCATTCACGGTTTACCGTGAATTTCTCTAAGATTCTTTCGGACGACCATTAATGGACGTTTTTTTCCCCATTATATCCTTTTTTGTCATATCATTCTGTATTTGGCTAGAAATGTTTGAAGAATATGGTGTATTTTTACTAACGCTCTAAATTAAATGATAAACTCTGAGTCACCTTAAAGGCATTGGCAGACGATCAATAATTTTCGTATCTTGTCTAATAATTGGGTCTGTTGCTTCGAGCAATTTTAAGTCCATGTTTGGTCTATTTTCACTTTATTACTTATCATATCATGCTGTCAAGTTTTATATCCAGTATAATATATGCGGTTTTAGTAAACTGCCATTTTCCTCGACCCGCACCAGGACAGTCGGTTCCGGACCGACTCAGTGCGGCCCGCAGACTGCGCCAGTAAAACTACAAGGAATCGAATTCTACCTGCTTAGGTACTTGCATAACATGTCATAACATTTTCAGCTCTGTTACATCACTTAGCCTTTTTCGGACCCAGGTTACGGAAAACCGGACCCATTCACGGTTTACCGTGAATTTTCTCTCAGAGTCTTTCGGACGACCATTAATGGACGTTATTTTCCATTATATCCTTTTTTGTCATATCATTCTGTATTTGGTTTGAAATGTTTGGAGAATACGGTCAATTTTTTCATCGTTCTTAACTAAATGATTAACTCTAAGACATTGGCGGACAACCACTAAATTTCGGACAATCACTAAATTTCGTGATCTTGTCTAATTATTCATATATTGGGTCCATGTTTGGTTTATTTTCACTTTATAATTACAACACATGTTATGCAGTTGATGTAGTTATTCGCCAACTAATAAAACCAAAATGTTTAAGAAATTAATATTTCATACCGGGTTAAAGGTACTCTTTCATAGATTTCAATTTAAACATCAACTTTTTCTAAAACTATCAAAACTGTATGGAAATATTTTGGAAGCCGAAATGTAGTGTTTTAGTGCAAATTGACAAACAACTGCTAATGGTGGTGTTTATATAGCAAATATTTCCCCCCCCCCCCCCCCTCTGTCATTGTAAATTAATGCATTTAGTGCATTTTTGTGACTTTTTTGTAAATAATTTTTTCAACATATAGGTTATTTTTTCTAAAAATGATAATTAATTTTTGACACAATTACTAACACTGAATGGTATTTTTAAATTGTAGAAAGAATAAACTAAATCCGTAATTTAGTACCTTTAATTATTGTGTATTGATGTCTTACTCATTCAAGGCTTGGTTTTTTTTAAATATTTGATATATATACACTAAGCTTGATAAAATTGCCACCATAATTGATTTGTTATACATGCAAGGGTTAAGTATAGAAAGTAAAAAAAATAAAGTAGTTTGTTTTTCATCTTTCTTTATTTACAATTAATTATAATCAGAGTATATAGACATAAGATCTTCAGAATGTAAACAAACCCTAGTTTGTGTCAAATAGAGTTAATTCTGAACTCAGATTTGTGGGTTTTTCCATCTGTGTGCAGTAGGTACAAACAAAATTCGTTTCACATTATTGATGAAAAACACAAAATAAGGATTAAGTCCTATTGTTCTTAGTAGACATATTTTATCATGAAAGTGAAAGTTTGTTTGTACATACAGAGAATAACTCATATACTTGAATTCTGAATAAAATATATCCTAGCAGCGATCAAAAATTAGAATAGAGTTAAAGGGACATTAAATCATTATTGCCTTCTTTGATAGGGCTCCCATTATCATGTGAGTAGTAATTACTTGCTGTTATTTGGAGCTTCATAAGTATATATATTATGTAGTTTGCAATAGCCTATTTGAATGTTACACCATGTGTTAGCTGGCTTATTTGTGGTCGGAATTTGCTATAAGAGGTGTCTTTGAAAATGGCTTGAGCTAAGGAAGGCTTCCCTGTTATTTCAACTAGAAAATTTGTCAGTGATTATTCACCATATTTGAATACCTAAGATGTCATCATTCTTTATTTCTGTAAAATTATCATAAATCTATATGGAAACAATTTCTTACATCAACTTTCAACAAGTAAGCCATAATGGCTGCAGATTGCTCACTATCAAATTCTGTGTAAAACTTAACATGTTCTCACAAATCCCCCCAAATATGGCAATAATTGAAACAAAGTCACTGGAAGCCGAATATGTTAGCTTCAAATTTTACAATTCTAGATCCACAGATAAATTTACAACATAAACAAAATAAAAAGAAAAGATAAAAACTTGTAAATCTTTACAAATCTATTTAATAAAAAAAAGAAACATTTTTATATAAGAATAATAAATTATACAAAATGATAACAATTAAATCAAATCAAGGTATAAAGTCTCAAGATTTACAGATGACTACCGATAATCAGGTGAAGAATTATTCTTTCTATATATACCCTGAAAATACCAGTCAGCTAACAACTAGGGGTGTAACGGTTAACCGATATACCGGTTAAAATTGCAATCGATATACCGGTTAATATTGCAATACTAATTATTACACTTTTTAAATGGTTCGTTTTTCCTGAACGGGTTTTTGTAGTTATGTGTCGTACTGATTTATCATAATCTGGAAGTTAAAAGGTTTAAAGGAATGTTAAATTGCATTGAAATAATCTTATTGTGGAAAACTCATTTGTCAAATGAGAGAAAAATATCTTGGAAGTCCGTTTCAAAACAAGCATTTTCCAAAATTATAGATCATTTTACACAAGAGATGGTTTGAAAATACACTTATGTATGTGTCAACCGCTAACATGTACCTTGTTGGTATTTCACCTGAGATCTGTATAAAAACACAAAACTCTTATAAAATAATAACATTTACACTATTGATTAGTTTCCAGAATTGGTATATGTACAATGAGCATCCAAATATTAATTTATTTTTAAGCTAACGGAAGACAATAATTATAGGAACCTAACAGACTGATCAGAAATATGTTTGTAAATCATCAATATAACAGTTGAACAGTTTCTTAAATATTAAGTATTTTACTAAAAAGTTCTTATTTTTGAAACAGTAATTGTCTTGTATATTACATAAGATATCATGATAAAACATCTTCTGTATTCTATGTACAAGTAAGTAATGCAATGTATTTTAATAAATGATGTATTCTATTGAAAAACCGATTGTGTTAAGTCCTAAAAAATCAGTATATTTGAAAATGTTAAAATAACTATCAAGGTGTCAAAAAGCATCAATTACTACAATATTTTACTCAACATATTACTTTAGTACACAATATTTTTTATCAACAATTTACTTAATAGTACAACATATTTTAAACACATCTTACTTAAACAATATAGAAATTATTTTAAACAACATTTTACTTAAACTAAAAATACAAAATGTAAGTAAGTAAATTTTACTGACCTGTATAAAAACACTAAACACTTATGAAATAACAACATTAATACTATTTATTAGTATCCAGATTTAGTATATGACCAACCTGGAGGAGTCTTGGTTTATATACAGGTTTGAGTACTTTTAGGACTTCCTGGCAGAAATTACTGACAAATAACATAAAGGGTAATCACATTATTTTTTAAAAGGGGCTAATATCATACCCCTCTTACAAACAAAACTGTAGTTCCAAAGTATTAACAAAACGATAAGTAACTGACAGCTTGGGGTACAAAGATTTTAAGTAAAAATAATATATACTTGAGTTGTCTGGACTAATAATTTGACAGCTTGGCAATTTATATTTGATAATAGAAAAACATTATATCTTTCTATCACAAGATTATAAAATATTTGAAGTTATATTAAAAACAACAATGTATACAATTCCAAAATTGTTAATCTACAAAGAATACAATATTTCAATTTAAACATTCTTATAAAAATAATATCTTAACTACAAACATTCTAATGTAATATAATACATATAAATTTATAAACTCATATAACTAAACACATTTCTCACATGTATACAATATCATTTCAAATAATTCAAACCATTATATAAAACACAAATATTCATTTAAGACATAATACCATAATTTATCAACATAATTCAAGTTCATAATTGGGGGGGGGGGGGAGTGAACTGTAGGTGTGTAACATATGGGGTACGTTCCGCAAGGCAATCCCTAGTTAGCGATTCGTCTCCTGGTACCCTCGATTTGTTGTCAGATAGTATATACCTTTGGTGCAAGAAAGGTACCAGAGGACGAATCGCTATCTGGCGATTTCCTTGCGGAACGTGCCCAATTAGGATGATGAACATGCATAATAATTCATGCTTTGCATGTCTACGCAAAAACCGATACGTATTGCAATATATTGCAATACAGGTTTTGCATATTGCAACATATTGCAATACGTTTTTTAGCGTTTTGTTACACCCCTACTAACAACAATATAATTAAATCATTGAATCAGGTAGATGAAGTGTATTACTAGTAGACAAGGGATATAACAATTGTGAAGTAATAACTTAGTTACTTCCCTTTTAAACAGTATTTGATAATATTGATAAATTTCATTTAACAGTCAGTGGCACATACATTTACACTGCTACAGTATTTCTGAAGTCACTAAGGAAAATCAAGTATTTAAATAATCAGGCTTAATGAATGTTCCACTAACAGTTCAATAAAATATATCAATTACAGAATATATTATAAGTAGCAATGAGTAACAAGTGAAGTAAAATGATATATCTCATATCAAACTTTCATGAGTATTCTATCCAACTGGATATTATTTTATGTTTGCATTAATACAATGTTATATCAACTAAATTATACTAAATGCAATGTTTTTGTAAATATACACTTGGAGGCCATTTCATAAATCTTAATTAATGTATATTTACCATACCAAATTCATTAACAATATAAATAAACCCTAAACATGTATTAATCTATCAATACAATTTCCACTATAAACAATGCTGTATTTAAATATACACATTGGGTCCATAGTAAAAAATAATATGACAAAAATCCTAGCAACTTAAAAACTCATTTCCAATTAATTCTTAATCCCTATTGCACAATATTCTTTGAATATCATCATGATGTTAAATGAACATATACATCTTGGAATGTGTACTGTTAATAAAAGAGAATGCCATGGTAGAAGATTCCAAGTAAGTTTTCAAGAATTCTGGATTTGTAACCTTATTCTTGTTCTGGATAAATATGATTTGACAACAGTTACTGTAGTGTGTCAAAGGTTACAATGTACATACAGCTTGTTCATATTGACCCAAGATAACATAGATATTATCAATACATTAATTCAATCAATTAGCCAAAGTGTACTTACAAAAGTTTGTAATATATTTATCTGCCTCAGATCATAGTGAAAAAGTTATAATACACTATACACTGGGATCCAAAAGTTTCTTTACACATGTACTATTTTTCATACTATCATTCTATTTCTTTAATGGCAAAAATATTGCTGACACATTTTGTTTCATATATGTTTTGTATATTTAAATAATTAAATGCATTACAGAGCATAATTGACAATTCATGGTAAACTGCACATTAGTAATGAAACTATTAACCACATTTTAAATATAACCAAGTATTGTCTTATAACATCAAAATTTAAAATGTGTAAATAAACTTTTGGACCCCAGTGTAGTTCATATTCTGAACTCAATTTTGTTTTCCACCTGAAAAAGGTGTGTTTATACTGGATGCATCTATGCCAAACATTGACATATTATTGCTGAAATGCATGCAACACATATGAAATGCTATTGTTCTGTGTGTGTGCACATTTGTATTTTAACTTCTGTATGGGTATGTCCAGTACAAAAAATCCTTTTTTGGCTGATAAAAATCCTTCAATTTGAGTTCTGCATAAAATCTATCCATAAGTGATTAACACTAAAATCATCTATCTTCTGTAGGTTCAGTTATCTGACTAAAGTTCTTGATTGTCCTTATCACATGTAGATCTGTAGTCCACATATCATGAATTTGAGATTTTTAGATTTTCCCATAAAATTCAACCAATCAAGAGGTCAAGTATATTTTATCTCCATGTTTGTCAAGTGATGAAGTCTTTAGTTTTTTTCACTATGTTGAAGTTATTCTTGTCAGATTGGAAGTCAAGTAGATTTTCAGAATCTTCATGTTTGTTGAGTAACAAAGTTTGGTCACTAAGTTACTGTTGCTGATGACAAAATTTGAAAAACATCTAGTCACTTTACAAACTCAGAAACTCCAATTATCCAAGAAATATATTACAAACACTTGTTCTTGTCACTGAAATAATGTGAAATATATAAAAATATAAATACACAAGGAATACAAAACTATAACAATGATGTGACTCATTGAAAGACTTAGTTTGTAAATACAATAAAGTTCCTTGAAGGAGCCATGATTAAGTGGGTCAGACAACCCACATTTTGAAATTTACTGGACCAACTGTCATTTTGTTTATGATTGGCTAAATGGAAAACTATTACAGTAATTGTGAATATGTTAGTTTATATCAAACAATGCAATACTGATTTTATATTGAGAAGTATTTCAATTAAATTGTACTAGAAAGAAAGTACAGATACTAGACATCTCCTCATATCCACTGAAAATTCTTTGTACTAAAAAGAAAGTACATGTACTACAAAAATCATAGGTGCGCACTGAGATGCGCGTTGGCTACAGAGCCGCAAATAGACATTGTCTCTTAATGACTGAAAATTCTAAGATAAAACTCAATCCTACAAACCTCAGTGTGTGTTAGATCTAACCTTTAATAGTTTCATACCATTATGTCTATATAGATGATGTACAGGTAATGTTTGATGAAAGTTATATTGAAGTATTGACATAAATACATAAACATCTTGTCTATATATCTTCACTAGTACATCTGAAATATAACAACAATAGTAGTTCATATTTGGAACTCCACCTTGTGTTTTTCATCCCAATCAGGGTTTTTTTGGTACCAGATGCATCTGTGTGAAACAAAGTTTTTTTCATATATTACTGCTGAAAGTATACCACACAGATAAAATTCTAATGTTCAGTGTTCATATTTTTTGTATCTTTGTTTCACACGTGCTGAGTAATATACTGCATGCAGCAGACCTCCAAAAGTCTATTAATCTGTTCTAAACTAAACTATGTGTTCATATTATTAATATATAATTATTATTTGACAAATAGGATCTGTTTCATAGTTTATATACATATAACAGAGCCCTCTAAAAGTTCATGGAAAAATCATCTTTTTAGGATAAATAGATTGATACTAAAAACTATGACCAAACAAAACAAAGAGTGAGGGTACAAATTCCAAAAAATAGCATTTATTGGGTTATCAACATAGGATTCAAACTAATTTTCCTAAATAGAAATAAAATAACTTGCAGAATTCATGATCTTTTTTCATCAAAATTTCATTTGTACAAGAACATTTGGTGAGCACAATATAACATTTAAAAACTTCTGTATGTTTTGTAAAATATAATATTAAAAGAAATGTACTGTTTACATAAGTCAGTTATAGACTGTATATTGTGAATTAACACTTTGTAAGAACTCATGTTAACATAGTCTATAATACATTTGTGAATCCAGAAATCTTGCCAACCAGTTTTATTACTTTTCATCCAATTAAGGCAATTTATATTCCTATTATAAAAAATTGGATATTTATTTATGTGACTCTTTATTTTTTCAATGATTAGATGCCAACTCAACTGTTGTATCTTGCTATGTGTACTATAAATGAAATTAAAAGAGGGAGAATTCTTACATTATAGAAAATTCAAAGTAAGTTAGCAAGATATCAGTATTCTCAATTATATTCTGGATTGTTTCAAGTTGAACTTAATAAAAGTTCATGGTCCTATCTTTGACTGAACCTTCTACTTATCCAGTAGTTAAATCTGACATTCTATCACATTGCCATAAAAGTAGGCTTAATGGCAAAGATCCAAGTACCTTATTAAAATTTTAACTCTGCTGCACATACATTTCCTCCATACTAGAATTAGTCCTTGAGTTCTTTGAGCTTTAATGTTTGTGGACAATCCAAGTATGGAATTACACAATTCCCAATGTGCTATCATATTGGTCGCCATTTGTTATACAAAAATCTACAGTCTCTAACATGGAATCAGACCTTTTTGTTTATTAGTTAACATTGATCTATTCTTAAGATTGACAATAAATACAATCAGCATGAATTTTAATTTTCTTCAATGTTTTCTTTTATATACCATGATGTATACAGTACAGTACATCAGTACAGTATATGTATCTGTTTGAAAAAATAAAGTTATCTGTATGTCTGCAAGAGGCCACTCTACAACATGGTCATAAAAGCTAGATTAATTGAAGGTAAGGGAATCAAGTGTTATATTATACCTCTGCTATACTAGTTGTCCTGGTTGATCCGCATGGGGACGACAAGTTCTCCATTTACAGTAAATTTTGATATATAAGTTTAACAAACATAACATCACACCAGAAATCTGCTGAGGTAAAACCAGATTTACATCAACTGGACACAAACAAGTTGGTGAACACAAACAAGTTGGTGATGGTCTACTCATGACAGCTTCATTTGTCTAAAGTTCCATGCTGCAATATAAAATGTATACAGTTTTGAAATAAATAGATCAAAACAATGAAAACATGCAGTTTAAAGTAAATATTGTATAGAGAGTGTCAAGATAGGCAGAACTTGTACAAAATAAGATTTGCTCTCAATGGAAGTTTTTGAAGAGCATGTTTAGTTTAAAAACATTAAATCACTATAATATCTAGGCTGTTTATTTTCAGGCAACCAAATTTAGCCCCATTTCTCTCCCTCCACAACAAGTATGTATTTTTTCCATCACTGTAGCAATATGTTTTAGTCTAAATAATTTAGGAGTGTTTATTTTATTCAGGTAGAACTATAGAGGTATTCAGGGTATATTGTCATGTGATTTTCACAATGTAAACAAATGCTTGTGTTTATTCAAAGTCTTACAACAGCCAAAAAAGGAAATATTAAAAAAGCCCATAAAATAACTGTTACAAATTTTGTCTGAAAATGCCCATCCCACATAAGCCTGGAACTTAAAATTGTTAATTGATAATCTTGGCCACAAAATGTTTTAACTAACTAAAGACTTAGTTTACTGCTCACTCAATATTAAAGCTGATAGACTGAGAACTCCCATAGTTTCAATTGCTGTTTGCCTCCCACATGGTTTGATCAATCTAATGTAGTTTTACCAGAGAAATTCGAAAATGCAAGTCTTAAAAGTGACAATGTAGGCGTTCTCCCACAATATGTGCTCAAAGAATTCATTTACTGAAAACCTAGAAATCATAAATTTGTTTATAAAAATGCCCCCCTGAACTCGATGCATACTTTTACAGGTGTTCCTTAGAGTAAACCACACTTTTGATGAATGATACTCAATATTCAATGCTATTAGACGCTTTATCAAACGTCAGCTGATCAATATAACAGAATGGTTTAAGCAAGCAAGCAATCATTTATATCCGAAATATTTCATGTCCGAAAAACATATACTTTTAAAAAGAGTCTTATGAAATATTATTAACTACTAAATAAATTCATGCAAATTATAATACTTAAATTCGTTTCTGTTTAGCTTGTTTCAGCTATTTTTCTGTTCTGTGTTTGGAAACTTAAATGATTTTAGTTAACAGAGACATAGACAACATAATATCTAGATTGCCTACGTTTACAAGTGAACACTGCAGTTGCTGTGTGGAGGTTACAGTGCTTTGATTGCATACGGTAGTTTCTGAGGCGTAGTGCCGAAGTGGCCAGGGTCAAATTTCGTAATAATAGAAACTTTGGCGTAATAATAGAAACTTTGGAGAATGAATTGCATATTTGAGGTTTACAATATTTACAGTTGCTATATTTGAAGTCTCAACTGCCAATGTCGCGTTTCAATTATTACTTTAAAATGGTTACAACGGTATTGCCCGAGGTATAAAGAATGTAAATTCTTAGGAGCTAGGCCAGAAATCACGAAATACCACACACTATCACATACTACTACATACTACCACATGTAACATTTTTTTACATGATACCAAGCTTAATTTCGAACTTCTTTAAAAAATGTGCGTTAAAGCCTTATTTGGTTCAACTCTATCATCAACAGTGCTCTAGCCCCAAACGTGGGTTAACCGTCGGTGTTAGTCCCACTTGTTAAAAGCTCTCATCCGTAGGTACATGTACATACCCGAATAAAGAAATTGGTCCATAATTTGAAGTGATGGGCGAAGAGGTGTACCGGCCTGGCAAGTTTGAGTGCCGCTGGTCGAGCGGTTCTGAATGTCTGCCGGTGCAGGTACCGAACCTGTAACCTGTGCCGGGGAGTGAACCCGCCGTTGGATCAGGCCGAAATTTAAACAGGACGTTTATGACGTTTATGGTTCGGGCGCTGAGCCGGTCCTGGTACCGAACTTGCCACCGCCGCTAGCGACTAAACGGGTCGTCCGATCAGGCTGAAATTTTAATGGAACGTGCGTCTAACGTCGGTCTATCAATGTTCAAAATTTGGCACGGATCGATCCAGGCGTTAGCCGTCGGTTTGGATTTGGAACAATTCACCATTTACCGGTACTAGTACGTGTTACGCGTCCGTCATTAGCGTGAATTTTTTTCAAAGTCATACCCCTCTTTTTTGTTAGTCAAAGTGCCTGTATCGGCTCTGGAGCTCGAGTCGGTGGTGGGATCGGGTCGAAACTTTGCAGGCCTTAATAATAGGTGTCTCTCTAGCCGACTGTGAAGTTTCAGCCCGATCGGCCCGGTGGTTCGGCTGCCGGACCGGTACGGGTACCGAACTTGTGACCCCGGCTCGGAGGTCGAACCGGCAGTGCTAGCTCGCCCAAATTTACATAGAATGTGGAGCGGACGCCTGCCAATACGTGTATAAAATCTGAAGCGAATCGAAGCAGAAACCAGCCGTGTAGAAGGGTTGGAGTGTAACGGTATATTAACGATAGAGATACAGTTACGCGAGTTGCTTCCCTTTGACCAACATGTAATTTTCATAGTGTTACTTACTATAAGAGTATACGAGTTGGATAAAGTGGTAAAGAGTGAATGTTGCAAACGCTCTAGTGCGCTAAGGAGTATCGGTATCGGGTTGAAACTTTGCAGGCCTTCGTGATAGGTGTCTCTCCAGCTGACTATGAAGTTTCAGCCCGATCGGCCCGGTGGTTCGGCTGCCGGGCCGGTACGGGTACCGAACTTGTGACCCCGGCTCGGAGGTCGAACCGGCCGTGCTAGCTCGCCCAAAGTTATATGAAATGTAAAGCGGACGCCTGCAAATACGTGTATAAAATCTGAAGCGAATCGAAGCAGAAACGAGCCGTGTAGAAGGGTTGGAGTGTAACGGTATATTAAAGATAGAGATTAAGTTACGCGAGTTGCTTCCCTTTGACCAACATGTAATTTTCATAGTGTTACTCGCTATAAGAGTATACGAGTTGGATAAAGTGGTAAAGAGTGAATGTTGCAAACGCTCTAGTGCGTTAAGGAGTAATGGTATCGGGATGAAACTTTGCATGCCTTAATAATAGGTGTCTCTCTAGCGGACTGTGAAGTTTCAGCCCGATCGGCCCGGTGGTTCGGGTGCTGGACCGGTAAGGGTACCGAACTTTAGACCCCGGCTCGGAAGTCGAACCGGCCGTGCTATCTCGCCGAGTTTTATATAGAATGTTAGGCAGACGCCTGCCAATACGTGCATAAAATTTGAAGCGAATCGAAGCAGAAACGAGCCGTGTAGAAGGGTTGGAGTGTAACGGTATAATAACTATAGAGAACAAGTTACACGAGTTGCTTCCCCTTGACCATTAGGTTTTTCTGTACTGTACTTCTAATAGTATTACTAATAGTATATTATAAGTGAGCGAATGCGGATTATTGCAAACGCTCTAGTGCGTTAAGGAGTGATGGTATCGAGTTGAAACTTTGCAGGCCTTCGTACTAGGTGTCTCTCTAGGCGACTATTAAGTTGCAACCCGATCGGCCCAGCGGCTCGGGTGCTGTGCCGTTCGGGGTACCGAACATGCTACCGGTGCCAGCCACTGAACGGGTCGTACGATCAAGCTGAAATGTTAATAGAATGTTGGTCTAAGGCCTGCCTACCTGTGTTCCAAATACCAAAGACATATGGCCGCGGGTTGTCTTTAGGTGGAGTTGGGTTGAAATGAAAAAAGTAGTGAAAAAAGTTGGCTACTGAACTGTGGGTGTAAACGGCTTGGAATGCAAAACGTCCACTAGACTCAATGCAATGCTTGTGGGTGTAAACGGCTTGGAATGCAAAACGTCCACTAGACTCAATGCAATGCTTGTGGGTGTAAACGCCTTGGAATGCAAAAGAATGACTTTACTGAAACTATCTGAATGTAGGTGGTAACGGGTTGAAATAAAAAAACCCGACTTCACTAAATGCTCACTGTGCCGCATTGATTGCTGCAAGTGC
>CM046310.1:34527585-34529971 GCA_025267735.1 Mactra quadrangularis
GGCCGCCCGAGAGCGAGCCAGGTTTGGCTTTAGAACTAGCAAAAGCGCTCTTCCCCTCGCGGGTCGGAGCTGTTTAGCATGTATTAGCTCTAGAATTGCCACAGTTATCCAAGTAAGAAGTGCGCGGCCTAGTGAACCATAACTGATTTAATGAGCCATCCGCAGTTTCGCCGTGCAAGGGCTTGTACTTAGACATGCATGGCTTAATCTTTGAGACAAGCATATCACTACTGGCAGGATCAACCAGGTAGCAGGCGAGTTTTTGAGCGTGGTGAGCGAGGCTCCGTTTCAAGCGGCGACGACAGAGCCTCCGCCGCAGAAAGTCCCCTCGCTCTCCCGCAAAACTTCACCGTTTCGGCGAGAGTAGGCATCCCTCTGTGGGCATTCCCGTACACTTGCTTAGTACAGTAAGTGGGGCTTCCCAGCTTGGCCGAGACCACGCCGTGGCGGCGCGCAGTCTTTGGTCGGCCCAGAATGCCATCTCGATCGCCGTGGCAATCGCTCCTACTAAGCGAAAGCCTGGGTACTGATGCCGCCGAGACCAGCCCGGCAACACGCTCCCCTGGTGCGATGCTGTTTTATCGTAGAAAAGTACAGAGTACTAGCCTACTTCCACAAGGGAGGCACTCGCCGCAGAGCACCTCGCACATCGCGTCATGCGTTCAAGGTTTTTTGTACGTAATGTACAAGATGTATTTATACTCTTTCAGCGCTTCGGGGCTGCCGCGCAGTGCCTGTGGAACTCCTCGCGAGACCGGGTAGAACTACGTGCCCGCTGGTCGTAGGAAACCAGAGCAATATTGGGCCCCGTAGTCTGCCGCGGTCGCCAGCATGGTACTAGGGTGTTACACCGTTCCCTCGCTGTCGAGAAGCTTTGTCCTCCAGGCTCCGCGTCCGCCGCACTCTTGGACTTAGCGCAGCCTTGTTTCAGACCGCTAGTCGTCACTCACTACGAGAGCACGACGGAGCGCCCGTAATCGAAGCAGAGTTTAACATAGCCGATTGGACAAGTCAATCAGCGGGCCTCGCTACCACCTAGTGTAGGTATAATTCTACGCAAGGATGAAGCAGCGTATGAGGCCGCATAGAAGGCGAGGAACAGCGGCCGTTGCTAGCTAGCTGGTAAGCCGGCCGGCTAGCCACTGCCCAACACCAGAATCGTGAGCGACATTTGCTCTTCGAGACCCAGAAGGGTGCTAGGAGAGAGACGCTTGCCAGACGCCCCTACCTAGGCTTGTGCCGAACAATCTCCGCCGATTCGCCGGTAGAGGCTCCCAGGCCTTCGGACCGTTGAATCGGAACCCCGCAAGCGGGGCAGGCAGCTAGAGACGGCTTTTACAAGGCTTCCCACCAGGCATCCTCTTCTCGAGCCAGCTCCCCAGAGCAAGGTTCGCGGTGCCTTCCCCTTCGAACAGCAAGAGACGTTCCACTTACGCTTGGGGTAGACCGACACAACGACGAGTGAGCTTTAATCTCAGCTGATCCCAACCTCCGCAGGCATTAGCAAGCGTCCTTTCGGCCGACCGTGGCTCGCCTGTACGACCGTACCCTATCGAGAAACTGCCTGCCGTCTAGCTTGCCCTTCTAGCGGCGTTTTGTGTGTGTGTGTAACCACTAGGTTTGCCCCAACGCCTAGTGGCCTGCCTGGTTATAGCCGTCTAGCGGTATAATTTGTCCAGGCAGTGTGGCAGCGTATATTTTCTCGTAGGAACGGCGCATAGACCAGCGCTTACCTTACAGCCTACTAGTGACGCAGTAGCCAGCCCGAAGAGACCGGGGGAGACTCCTTTTATCTCCTCGTGCATCAGTTAAGCGATTTCGTACTACTCTCTGTACCTAAGGGAAGACGCCCGCTACACCTTATGTTGATTGCCCCGGATCACCGGCCTCCAACGATTACCTAGTAGTTGCGAAGCCTCCACAAAGCCAGGTTCGGACTCGATGCCAGTACCAACGATAGTCGCAGGAGAGACGGTCTCGGCTAGACGCTAGGCAAGCCCTGCGATGAACCCGCGGCTATAATGCCTCTTCTCGCTCGGTCGTGGTGCCTTCGGACTGGAGCAGCGAGCAGGCAGGTTCATCAGAGACGCAGCCGTGCCTGGCTGTACGGTGGACCGTTAAGGTCCGGGATAGTTTCAGCGGACGAGCGCATGTAGGCATGGGGTACCCCGTACTATCGACGTAACGTGTTCGGGAGGTACCCGCTCGCCAATGCGAATGCCAGCAGCTAGCTCGATTACGCCGTAGGCCCCGTACTATTCTGCGGTGAGCAGGGTTTCGGGAAGCCAAGGCCCTCGGTGCTAGCGCGCCAGCGCCGTGGAAGGAAGCCTGGATACTAGACCGTGCTCGGTAGGTACCCGCGACAGACCAACCACGCAGGCGAAAA